>VWPU01015862.1:0-182062 GCA_013398955.1 Callaeas wilsoni | reverse complement strand
TAAACTTCTATTTGTGCATTAGTTTAAATAATTTATACAAGATTATACAAATATATGCACTTGACAATTCAGTGTTTGTACAGCAAACAAATCCAAGAGTAACTAAGAAAATGGGAAATTCCAGAGATGGTGGCCATTACCAAAATACCCCAGAAGATAATTTCTTCAAAAAATCAAACTCAACCTCATTTCTCCTTTGAAAATCCATGAACAAAGTATTACTTCATTCTTCTTTAAATCACATTTCCAAAAGCACTTTTCATGTTCCACAAAGTTTATATCTAATGAGTAGTGAAAAAGTTTATATTTAAAAATAAAAGCAGATTTTCAGCAACTAAAAGATGCTGTTGATGAACTAAGTGTTCTTTTGTTCTGTTCTGCATGACAAATACGAGATGCCACTTTGCCATAAAAACTGTATTTTAGCATACTGTTCTATGTTCATCAAGAATTTGGGTTTTAATACTAACAAGGTTATTATTTCAATAGATGTTCTATGTCTCTATGACTTATTGAATATGTAATACAATGCTTTTCTGGTTTCCCTAAATTGGTACAGTTCTCCCACAAATTTACAAAAATATAGTCACCACTGCAAGAAGGAATATTACTTTCCTAATGGCCAGAATTATCCATTTAATTTCCATGATTCACAATTATTCTACTTAATTTGAGTACTTGAGAATTCCTTTGAGTAAATGTGAAGTCCAAATACTGAAATTTAGACTGGAATGAATTGCCTAAATACTTCCAAGTGCTGGATCTTAATTTAACTGATTCTATCACAAGCCAGTTCATACGAGTATTTTTGTGACATGTAAGTATTTTAATAGAAAGGTGAAAATAAATCTTTGTTTCATTTTCACTGTAATATCTGCTATTTTATTTTGAAAACTTTGCTTCTTCTCTCTAACTCACAAAACTTAAAATCTATACAAATTCCTCTTTTCCTGAAATTCCACAGAACTGAACAAACCACTGAGGCTGCAGTAAATGGCAGTTCACCATCCCCAGCAAGAACATCACATTAAGGGAAACTACATTTGTCCAGCAGGTAATTACAACAGCAATTAATTATACTGCCCAGATCTGCAGGACTTCAATTGCAAAACACCCTGGCTCAGATGTGCATGGATCTAAAAGTCAGACTAAAACTTTGCAATTGGTTGGAACTAATTCATTCTTCCACATTATCAGAAGGCAAACCACTCATTACCTACGATGAATTAAAGATTGCTGTATAGGACATGGTTTTAAATTTTAAATTAAAAAAGAAGACTACAGGCCACACATACATACAGACCACTCTTAGAAAGGGAAAAATTGTCACACACACCTCTACTACACCAAGGGACTTATAAATAATAAATATTGAAACAGCATTGAAAAGAAACAGACAGGCACTGTCAGTACCAAGCTGAGATATGGGAAAAAGAGACAGGATAGGTTAAGCAAAAGAAAATGAACCACCACAAAAGCACAAAAAGTCCAAGCCAAACATCTCTCAGTCACCTTGCAAATGTCTAAAACTATATGGCAATGGAAAACAGGCTCATACTTGGTACAAAAACATTTTCAGAGGATGTGAAGAAGACAGGTATACATCATATGCAGATATTCTGAAAGCCCTCATCTATAAACATGTATCAAATAAACCAAAGAAAAAGAAGTTCAGATTTACAGCCACACAGTAGATAAACAGAAAGAAAACACACAATGAAGACAGTCTATTACACTGACACGTTTACAACATGTTACTCATAGTGGTAGTTGTGGAAATAGATGATTTATGTAAATGTGTGACATTTTCCATCACTTCTCACCACACTAATGCTTCTACGTAATTCATTAACATTCCAGCTACAGTTTTATGCTTGCACAACTCAAGTATAAAAATAAGATATTCAGCAATACCATACAGCCCAGCCTTCTACTATTTCCTTTTCAACTCCACAGCAGAGGGCTTGATATTATTGCCATCTAATTAATAGCAGTGCTGCTTTTATGATAGACGACAAGGAAGGCTGAGAGTCACTCAGCCAATGGAAGATGTGAATGTGGTGAAACCATCTTCTGCAGGACATTTGTGTTTCTTAAATGAGCTGCTATGGAAGTTTCATCATGTGTGCCTAAGGAAATAGTCTCCTACCTGTGGAGGTTGATTGTACATCGGTCTGGTCTCCGGAAATGAAGTTTTATCCTTTGAGTCTCTACTTTGATCATCAACTGTGTCACCTACCAAAGTGAAAAAAAAAACCCTTTTAAACCACTGAAATCCTACATATTTTACATAAAGTAAGAAAACCTCTTCAGTCTTCCTAAAATCAAATTATATCCTGAGAAAGGGGGACCATCTTGCCACATTTATATTTACAATTCTGAACACGATTGAAGAGAAAAACATTGAGAAGTGGTCTGCAAAACCCAGGAACAAATCCTTATCAATTATTTAAAGGAAAAAATTCTTGGGGAAAAAAGGAGAAAAGAAAAAAGCAGGGCCCCTATTTTTGGACACTTTGGGACCATTAAGTTCTAATAATTAGCAAAGGGTACATAGCAGTGTGACTGTGTAGTGCAAAGGAGACACCAGGTGCACATCCATCACATCCCAATCTAATGTCAGGCTAGAAGCACTGTTACTCTATCCTCATTCGTATGCTCATTTCCACACAGTTAATACCTGTGCATGAGTGGAGAAAGAGAGACAAAGCATTCTGAGAAACAGCCTGTTTTTGACTGAATGGGGACAAAGACTGCTTGGCAGCCGGGGCACTAATCTCCTCCCATAGCATACACGGGGCTACCTCTGCCCAGGATTTTACCTAGAAGACACAATTCAGTTTATCCCAAAAGCTGCAGCTGGTACTGATCTAAAGATGGGCAGATCACAATAACAAATTAGAGAAAAGATTATTTTCACATTTATTTTTAAGACAGAAGGTATATTATCAATTTTATTAAAAAGGTAGAGGCAGTAAAAAAAATATTCAAAACCAAAACCAGACTTTGTTTCTCAGATGTTGCAAAACAAACATCCACCTATCCTATCTTCTCCAATTTTCTTTGTCAATAGGACAGTGTACCAAAAGTTGTAAAGATTTTGCAGATTATCTCCTTCTGCTGTTAGTACTAGCCAGTAAATAGTTTGTAAGAGCAGACGACTGAGAAAGATTAAAGATTTAGTTACATAATTTTGGTTTTATTTTTATTTCAATTCATACTGTTTTCTGTAATGGTGTATTTTGGAAGCCTGTATTTTTAAAGAGTCCTGCAGCAACAATTCAAAATGAAAAGGTTGAAGTTACTGTAATTGTTAACTTCTTTGCTAAACCAGTGGTTTTGGCTCCCCCGTTTCATTTTCTCCAGAAGTTTACTTAGAGCCAGTGCACCAGGCAGAAGCCTTTGGAAACAGCAGCCAGCCTCTGCCCGTGCCCAGTTAGGCTGAAAAGCCAATGACACCCAGGTCCAGGCATGTTAGCTCCATGTAATGGGCCCCCAGGTCTGACCGGTCAGGTCTCTCAAGTAAAATGCAATACTTGGTAAAGTTTTTTATTAAAACAAGCACTAATGTCTAGTTATTGTGTCTGCTTTTAATACCCAAGTATTATTCCTAGCAGTGTATGCAGAGAATCATCATCATCATCATCATCATCATCATCATCATCATCATCATCATCTTTGTCACGGTTCTTTAATGCCTATTAATTTCATTAATGTCTACACTTTCCAATACTTTTTCTGGAATTGACAAATGCTTCTTAGTAAATTAGTAATTCTCTCCATAAAATACTTCAAAGCACTTGTATTCACAAGAGCTTTTTTTTAAAAAAGGGGTGTGGGAGAACAAAGGTGATGGGGATTCAGTTTATCTTCCATTCCACTCCCAATACCTTGAAAAACACAATTGTAAGCACCTATAAGATAACGAGGTAAATAACAGTCATGAAAATCATGAATGCTAAACAATTAGTTTACATCTGTAATGAAGTAGAGGCCTGCAAACAAAAATTATTACAAATCTTGTAAATGCACCCTGCCTCAGGGAGGTGTAAAAATGGTTAACAGATACACAAAAAGGGCAGTAAGGCATATTTTTGGTACACTTGCTGTGGATGAGACTGCAAACGGGTTTAAATTGTAACAAATTTAAGCTAGATCAGATTCTCCAGGAGTAAGGCTACTTTAGCACTTTGAACCTAAAGGAAATGGTTTCTCTAAACAGTGGTTAATCTCCAAAGGACTTGAGAGATAGGTTGAAGAAACATCTGTTGTGAATGGTTTCAATCATGCCAAGACAAGGAAGATGAATGACCTTTTTGTGTTTCGTTCTAGCCTTACATTCCATGAACAGTGCAGGAGGAAAGACTCCACAGGATACCCTTTCCCGAGATCAGGGAGCCTAGCTGTCTGATGAAGACTTGTGAAGGTGCAAGTAGACTGCAGTGAGTTGGACAACGACTCACCAAGTGTGTAAGAACAGAGCTGTGTGGGCAGTCGGTACCAATGGGACATATTGGGTGAAGTTGGGTGTTTACATAAACATACTGAAAAAAGTTACACCAGAGATTCAGGAAACACAGGAACCAATGTTCTACTCCTTGTCTTTACAAACCATTCCTGAGAAAGCACTCAGAAGCTTTTATATGAAAAAATACCACTAAGAAAACCCAATTCATGTGTATTAATGCTATCCAGAATCTACTTTTTCCCAGTGGTTAGTTTCCCTTAAGATGAAAAGAGTCTCAGTTTGTAAACAGGACCAAAAGGTCAAAAATGATCACAAGAAAGGAAGAATAAGAATAACTCATATAGAGAGAAATGAAATTTTTTACTTAGAACTTTGTCATCCAGCTCCCAAAATTCACAAGCTCTTAAGGAAGCCAAATATATGACTACCTGTAGTGTTTCACAATTCAGATTGCCTTTGTGAAACTGCACTTCAATGCAGAGTTTTTCTTTGTTAAAAAAAAAAAGAAAAATGGGGAAACCCCAACACCTGCCAAATTTTCAGGCATATGGTCCTGCAAGGATAAGCCATGATTCTTTGTATAGACTTTTATTATTTGAATTAATGGAGTTAAAGCAGTGATAGGCAGCTGCCAAAGACACCAAGCTGTCTAAGACATCCAGTAGGATGGAACAGTTTTCCAGGTAAATTGGTATTTTTAGTGTACTTCTTTCACTGGTTCCTATCTCAAATATTCAAACAAATTAGTCATCCTTATTTCTACTAGCCCAAATAATTAATTAACTGTGACATACCTCCCCAGCTCTATCAATTCCCAACCTTATCTAGCTTGCCATAGCTGACTCATCTTGTTTAGCCACCCACAATTTTTTGTTCAGCTTGCCTTGGTTTCCCATTGACCTACAGTCTAATCTCTTCCCTTAATTTGAAGTCATAGTTTGTCTTTCCTCTTCAAGCTCAGCCTTTAAAATGCTTCCCTCTGACCAAGGTTTTCCTGTTCTCCTCTGCAACCCTGTGATCTCCTCTTCCTACCCACCTACCACTATGTGAGGAAGGGGGATGATGCCAAACACCAAACAGACAGACATCCATGAAAGCACAGGCCTTTGGATGCAGCAACTATGTGGGTTCTTTTCAGCACTTCAAACATTCTGGCTGATAGCTTTTGACTGGGGAAAAAATCCAAACAACCAAACCACCCCTCCCCTCCAAACACTGGGAGAAAACCCCCCTAAACAAACCCAAACAAGTTCTCTTACACAATCTTGATGTAAATAGGTATACAATCATTTTTGCCAAACTAAGCAACTGAAATCTGGCTCTGAAGAAAGATCACAAATACATGGCCTTAGTGGAAAGGGCCCCCATAAAGTCTTTCATCAGAACTGAAATTCATCAGAACTGCAAATATGTTCATAGATAAGGGCAGAGGCACCATGGTAATCACCTAGCCTAAACTCCTGTAAAAATATAGGCCGTAAGATTTCTTGAATTAATTTGTTTGAACTAGAGCAACTTTAAAGCTGTATTTTAATCAGGAGATAAAAGACAAAACTATTTATTTAAAAAAACCACTTAGATTCTGGCTCATATATTCCTTGGTTTAAGCACTGTGCAGAGTTTAGTCATAAAACTCCTCTAGAAAATAAATCTAAGTCACATATCAAAAAAATGACATACACTTTTTAAAGTCTATAAGAATTAGAAATGAAGAGCACTTCTTGCAGTGTAATATGGTTTAAATATCAGCAGCATAATCTGTAATATGCAGTACATTACTAGGAAAATTTATCAGGAAAAAAAAAATCATGCTCATTGCTGTAAAATATTCCCTTCCTTACCAACGGGAAAATATTTAACGTTTGAAAAGAAAGTAGTAGGCATACTTATCCTACTGTCCAGATAAGTTTGTATTTCAAATCCTCAGTCTTGGGAGGCTGTTTTTAAGTCATATTAAGCCTTTTCCAGGCCCAAATAATCAGTGTTGCACTGAAAGGTCAGACATACTTTTCTCCTTTCACTAAGCTGATGCTGGATTTACACCAACATTCTCCAAGTTCCACTGGTATCTTTTTCCACGAACTGCAGCCAGGTGTTCCACAGGAAAGAAATACCTAGTCCAGTCCTCAGGATGTACTACATACATCCTCCCTCAGAACTCAAGAGTTTTTGGTGTCTTCAGAAATCTGCATTCAGCTGCCTATCTGGACCTCAGCGAACTCTCATATAGAAAGGTTCACCCACAAGTTTGGCTTCTACTCAACAAGGAAGTGGTGTTTCTATTTATACTCTTTCCTCTTCCAGCATTTTCTTAACCTCAAGCTGTGTAGTCTCTTGATCAACAGGCAGCATTTAAAAGCCTAGCCCACCCTCAGTTTAATAAATTAAAACCAATTGTAAATGTATTTTAGAGTCTTCTATAACGCAGACTGCCATTTGTCCTCATCTGTGCAAAAATCCTGTGAGACACTGAAGCACGTACAACACAGCAAGCTGTAACTAGCTACCAAATACATGGATTTTCAAATGTCACCTTCAGCTTCAAAAGGAAGACTGCTATTTTCAATTATACTTTAGTTAGTTGCTTAACTCTTTGTTGCCTGTCATTATCTTCTATATCCTGCATTGAGATGGCAAGAACAAAGAATATTCTGGCTTCTACTTGGCAGCAAATAGACAAAAAGTTTTAAGAGAGGATTAGTAGATCTGAAAACAGGAGAGATTGACTCTGTGGAAGCATCAAGGTTTTACTACAGTTTCTTTTCCCTCTTTCTTACTCATAAATCTTCTCCTCTCTCCCTGAGATAAGGACAAAAGGCCAGACACAGCAATTTTAAGCTACCCTGCTTCAGGATAAACTAGCAGAACTTCAGGGTTCAGTCCATCAATACTGACAGTGCTTTCAGTCTCAGGAGGTATTTAAGAAGTACTGTAATTCCCTCTGAACATCTGAGTCTCAGGAGTCCCTGTGATCGCACTTCCATGCAAACGGGTTTGATAGCACCACTTTTTCAAGTCCTGCTCTCCTCTCAGCCTCCAGGTCTTTCAGCAGGGATGAAATGTGTTTCTGCTCAGTCTCTTCCAGCCCTGCTTGGCTCTCCAGCACTCACTTCCAGGGTCTCACATACCAGCCAGTTTCTACCCAGTGAGTGAGCTGGGGACTGCAGTGAGGTGGTGCCAGGGAACCTTGATGGCAGTACCCCAAACACAAAATTGTGCTTATTTTATGGGATCAAGACAACTAACAGAAGACAGGGAAGACAGAGAGAAGACCCTTAGAAATCTTTGTTAATGAGCATAGAAGCACCGAATGGTTGGGGTTGGAAAGGAACTTTAAGGACAATCTATTTCACCCGCCCTGAATGGATTGTACACAACAAGCTGTAAGTAATTTAACAGTTTCCATTGGTGATCAACAGATCATTCAGTGATCCATCTGAAATCAAGTAAGGCATTGGCCAGTTGCTGTCCTCTTCAATGGCACAGATGGACTATCACTCTGTCTAGCATTAGTGCTATAAAACTACATATTAATCTTCATTATCTTCCATGTGTACATGGCCGAGACATAATAGCCTTATAAGAATATATA
Organism: Callaeas wilsoni; assembly: GCA_013398955.1. Taxonomy (NCBI): domain Eukaryota; kingdom Metazoa; phylum Chordata; class Aves; order Passeriformes; family Callaeidae; genus Callaeas; species Callaeas wilsoni. The sequence continues at coordinate 174,002 of VWPU01015862.1, read as the reverse complement.
TAGTTGGCAAAACAATGAAGTCATCCTAGTTTCAGGTCACCTCATCCTAGTTTCATATTAAAGCTTTTCATATCAACAGCAGTTTCATTTCAACAAGCTAATAATATCCCCTAAAGAAACCCAATATATCAGCAGAAAGATTCTCCACAGCTGCAACTTCCAGCAAAACAAGAGTTTAAGAGTTTATGCTGCATAAGGGTGAGTGAAAAGGAAGTCTGTGTAAGTCCATGCTAAGGCAGAGGTCTGGTAAGTGTTTGGCAGCCTTACATTGAGTTTCAACAGTGTGTTAAGAGATCCTACAAATAAATCTTTGATTGAGAGTAGAACTTAACCAGTATCTTCTCTAATTCTCCTGATGTACAGTGAGAAAAATCTATATAAACCCTACAGTGAGAATCCTGAAACTCTGATTTCTTCAAACTTGTAAAAGGCAGAGGGGAAACTGTAACAAGGTAAACATTACCCTTGCATTTGCAGACATGAAGCAACAAGGTTCAGTCCTTTGCCAATTAAGAAGAACAGCAAACCCAGCTACAGCACATGCCACTGAAGATTATGGGAGTGGCACTCCACATTGCCACTCAAGTTTGGTTTTGGTATCCCATCCTTCTGCAGGCAATCTTAATGTAGAGTCTCCATTTTCCTAAACAATTCTGTCAGGGTCTTCTCAACCTGCATCCCACTATCAAGATCACAGTGAAACCACAGATTAAAAACTTCCCTATGAAAAATTTTGTTAACCCAAGCAAAAACTTTTCAGAAGATAGCAATAAAAAAACCAGTATGAGAGGATTAGAGGCTCATGTAGAGTTTCTATATCCCAAATCTACATACTTTTAAATCTGGAAGAAGTGTTTTATTTCTGCGCTTTTCTGTATTTCCAACTTCTTAAAAGTTTGACTTCTTTCAAAGCTTTCCTGAATCCTAAAACAAAGGACCCTTAGAGTTTAGATCTAACTCCATCTCCAACCACTTCACTGAGGCTAAATCATTCCAACTCCTCTGACCCCATTGAAAAGGCTCTCTTTTAAGAGACGCCCAAGTCTTTCAGAAAGCTGATTAATCCAAAACCAAAGCTTCGTAGCAAAATTTTGGTTGGAAGGAATCCTGGAGATCACACCAGTCCAACCTCCAGTTCAGCACAGGGCTAACTTCAAAGTGAAAGAAACTATGTAGCTTGGGTTGTTCCGCTGAATTTTGAGGCTGCTCAGCACCTCTCATCTCTCAGTTACATCTATCCCTCCACTGTTTGTTACCTCCAGGTTCACAGTCACATTCAAAGCAAGCTGTAGAATTAATTCGTCCATGAGCCAAAATCCCCATGATGAAATGTTATTTTACTTTGGTTTTAAGTTATGAGACTTTCATGTCAAGCATAAAGAAATCCCAAGAATTAATCTCACTCTGATTTTCTGGGGTGATGCATCCATGTAAGTACTTTTCATCCCTTATATGTGCATGCCAGCCTTTCTCTGTAGTCCACCAAAACACTGAACCCCCCCCATCACCACAGCATATCTTTCCAGTGATCTCATTTTTTCGTTTTGCTATTTGGAAATTCTGTTGTAGAGTTCATTACCTTAGATGTTGCCACACCTTTCTTATCGAGTTGTGCTATCAGAGTGAGCAAGTGACGTGACTTACCAGCTACTCAATACAACCTTAGGACTGAAGCAATCAATATAGATCCAAGTAAGGGCTTATGACATGTTCAGTCATTTTATAAAGAAAAAATTTATAAGGAGAAATGTACATCCTCTAAGTCTTCTGACCCAAGATTTGTGCTTATCTGGGTGTGTGTGCCAGTGCCTCAGGGAAACCTCAAAACTATTCACTGCTCTTCTGATGTTCAACTGATACTGTGTGGATAAGCCCTCGGCATATCTATTGAATGTTGGTATTTATCATGAACATTGGCCCTAAAAAAGAAATCAGCAAATCTGCCTAGAAGGCATAGATCAGATGCCATAGGCCAGTCTCTTCAAGTGTTAAGTCACAGTTCTTGACATTCCTAGAGAACCTCTAAATCTTCCTGTCATTCACTTCATCTGTCAGTTAAACCACTCTCTTCATGTCAAAACATATGTAACCTTCCAAGGCCAAGTGAATCACACTTTTCTGGGGAAGCAAAACATTTAATCTACTTTCTTGAAAAGAAAAGTTTTATAAACTGTTTGGCTTTCTTTTTATTTTAGACATAATCACTCACTGATACCTGATTGTCACAGCCATCTAGACCAGCTCAATCATCCCACAGAACACGTACATTGTTCTAAGACTACAAATAAATCAAAAAGTCCCTTAAATTTTTAGATATTTAGAACAGTTTAATGTTAATTCATATAATCTCTTTCCACTTCACTCTCAAATCTGCGTTCTGGTAGTTGAGATGTCTACACCTCCTTCACATAATCCAACTTTGCTGTATCAATAGGCTGGTATGCAACAAGCGCAAAAGAAGCCTCAGTTTGCAAGCTTAATTTGCTTCCAGGATTACAATCTCCCACTAGATCCTTTTTGCTTTTCTAAGGGAGGGAGATAAAGACAACATTGTTTCCCTTCATTTGTTCTGTTTCTCTTGCCTAACTTTCTCTTGTTTACCTTGAAGAGAATATGACAGTCACGATCTTCACAATCCTTCTTGCATTTTCTTATTTTGCTTGTGAGGATGATAAAAAATTTAATCTCAAAACAATAAAAGTCTCTACCTCTTCAGTTCCTGATGAATGGTAAAAGGCTTTGAGGAAACATCAGTAATAACAACAAACTCGGAGGAAGACAATAGCACAGCTCACACAGAGTACTGCTGGCAAGCAACCTCCCCTTCAACATGTTTTAGCACCACCATTTCCTTGTCACTAGTTAATCCAACCTGTAAAACCTATCTCAGATTATAGGCTCAGGTTTTTTTCAAAGGTAAATATATATTATAATATTCCACTTTTCACTATGAAATTAACATTATTTCAGTATCCTCACTTAACTATGACATTAGGACTCCCTTCCTCATGTTTTACTCACGATGTGGTTCTAAAGGCAGTCCTGTCCAGAAAGCAAAGAGCACACACTGGAGCCCATTTTGATGAGGATAGAGATTTTCCTAGCACTTAAAAACATGCTGCATAGCCTGCCTGTTCAATGTCTTGGTTACACCGTGCATCTTGCATTTCAGTAGGTCCTACATGCATTAAAATTATTTGCCTGTCAAAAACTGAGGTGCTGATAGCTTGATATTTGCATATGAAGCTTGCTACATAAATGTAAATTATGTTAGAAAACAAACAATGCAAATTTAAGCTGGTTTCCTATGGAATTAGATTTACATGACCAATCTTCTGTCCTTGATAACACAGGAAAACATTGTCAAAAGTGGTTGAAACTGGCATAGAGATAGAAGATTTGGAGATATTTAGAATTTACAGAATATAACCATCTGCAGCTGGGTAGTAAAAAGAGACTAAGAGTAATGCCCCAGCTGAAGGAAAAACCCATTGCTCTGTTATTCTTGGCCTGCTTGGTCAATTGGCAAATACTGCTGTGGTTGGTCACTGGGAATGAAGGGAAGGCAAGGGAGGGCACTGTAATAATGCAGGGAAATGTTCAGGGCTGTTCTAGCAGGGTAGAAGGACTAGGAAATCCTCAAAGAGGTCCTTGATAAACTATTCCAGGGAACACTGCGTTTTATTCTCTCTTGATAGCATTTTGGCTATTTGAAATAAGAAATACTTTTTTTATAAAGAGGAGGAGAGGAAAAATTCCACCTAAAAATTTGTAAATCAATCAGTCAGTTAACTCATATTAGGGCCACTTATAGCTTTGTCCCACGATGCACTGAGATGAACTCATGCTCACATACAGCCTCATCCATATAACCAGTCTTCAAGTGAGCAGCTGCCTACAACATTCATGTTAGCTATTATGAACTTTTTGTCATGTCTTCTAGAAACTCTGAAAGTCCCAGAAAGCTGAGTTAATACTTTGTGGGAGAATAATTGATAATGGGACAGAACACTCATTTAAGGTAACTTTTATGTAGCACAGTTATGAGAAATATCCAAAGTAATAATAATTTCATACCCAAGTGCTACTATCCTCTCAGAGGCATGGAAACGCCACTAATTTTGAAACAAAGTTAAGCAGAATTAATTTAAAACAGAAAGACCACACACGAAGTTTATATAGATACCCTGAAACACACTTATGTCTGCATGACATACAGGCACAACACAACTGATGCAGACAGTTAAATCACAATGCCTAAGATTCTATTAGAAGGCTTACAAATACCGTGATTCAAAAAATATTCCTTCTCCACTTTTTTTTTTGGAAGTTATTTTCTAGACAGCAGCCTGGAAATCTTATGTCACTGTGACTATCTAATGTCAATTTTGAGCAGAAAACCTTATGGTACATCCACTGCTGCTTTTGCATTTCTGACACATGCTTGCAGACTATTTCTGAACAGCATGGGGTTTTTTTCTCTAAAGTATAAATTCTCTGCATTTTTTGTAGTAACAAGCACAACTTTATAAACATACCTAAAATTGGTACAGAGAGGTTTTGAGTATTTTAAAAAAGGAAAACCTACATCCAAAAGCAATCTCAAAAATTGTTCAATAGAACAAAATATCTCTTCTTCCATAACTCCTTGAAAAACTACTTTTGACTTACTCTGTCAATTCCATTATATTAGTACCATCTTCTGATCTCAGACTTACAAAGGGATCTAAACTAATCAACCAAGTCTCCTCACAAACTAAAACATAAATCCGTTTAACCTGTCCTCAGAAAGAACAAAAACCTGCATAGTAGATGAATTTTGGATCATACCTCTTTCATGAATAACCAGCTCCACACTGATGATTAAAGGACTACCTAATTTTATTTATTTATTTAGAGCACATAGGTCAATAACGTGGATTAACTAGGATCAAAGTGTTATTTTCTGATTATTTTTGTGCTTTAAGCTGGTTTAGTATTTCTAGGAACTTTATTCTAAAGCCAGCTTTGTAGAAGAAACTACACCATGGAACTTCTGGATTACTCTTGACTTGTGTGTAAACAAAATGGAAATGTTCACTTCAACATATTACTGCTAGATTCCTTGGTTTTAAAGGCAACAACATAAATAGTATTAAACATTCACAGATTTTTAGTATGTCTGCCTTCTTTACTTTAAAACCTTTCTAACTATTCAATTGCATTTTTGCATTACACAAACATAGTAATGCAGATCTGTTAGGAAAAAAAAAAAGAATTATCAGCACAAAAAAAGAACTAGAAAAATTCTTTAAATGTATCCAAAGAGCAGGGCAGAAGTTATTTTCGGGAGGAGAAAAAGAGATGAATAAAAATTCCTGAACAGAGGAATTTGCTTTGCAAAGTCTAAAAAAGCCTCATCACATTAAAATATCCATTTACAAAGATACAAGAGCAACAGATGTAAAAGTCCAGCTGATACAGTTTTGGCTGTATCATTCAGTGAAATGCCCAAATGTTTGCATGTACACCAAAAAGTGGCATTAACACTGCCCACGAAGCAAAGAGAAAAAAACATAATAGTTGTGCAGTACTTGAATAATGAATTTTAAGGAAAAATCTGCCAGGATTTTGTACCATATTCTTTTTATATGTGGAAAAAATGAAGAAAGGTCAGAGCAGCTGTAAGTTTTATCATCAGCTGTTCATAGTGTGAAACTGAGGGCTGTGAATGCTTAAGTTATGCCTACACTGTAAATCAGTGCCTTCTCTAAACTCTGCATTGAAATGGAATTTTCCAGCTGAATATTAAACATTTCAATCTGTAAAAAAAGCAAAGCCAAATCACCCAGTTAGGATCATATCAGCTTCAAGACCACAAAGGCACATGGGCAGTTTTCAAGAAAGAGCATTGCTTTTTTTCTGAGATGGCAACCACCCACCCACTTCTGCAGAGGCCCCGGGGAGCTGAAGGGATGAGCCACAGTGGATTTCAAACTCTGCAGCCAAGGTTTCAGTGGCTTATGGGCATTTAAGATCCATGGTGATGTATAAACTACATTAACGGGGGCTACCAGATCTTCTGATAAACTTCACAATATTTAAAGATGAAGGACCACACTGGCTCAGGCTTTCAGGCTTGCAACATTCAGAAGACTAGAAGTACAAGGGTTTCTGAGTTCCTCCAAATGCAACAGGCAAATTGTCCCAGAAACTAAACTACAAAGTTTTCCAGGTTCTGTGGCTCCTTATCCACTTGCTCAACATCAAGTTCCCAGACAGGTCCGCCCTGCACATGTAATTTTTCTGCAGAACTTTTTCATGCAATAACACGATTAGAATAGAGTAAGTATCTGTTTCAAAACACAGCACACTGAAAACAGACAAGGCCACCCTACAAAAACAAACTGCGTACAGCTGGTAACTCCCTTCTGGCTACTATTTGAAGAACTGTCAGTCAACCTGTAGTGTGAACATTATTACCTAAGGGTGAGCTTTCACAACATGGCTGAGTCAGGCTAACAGCTCAGTGCTGCCAAAAGGAGCAGTCCTGCCTCTCCTCTCAGCATGGGTGCTCCTGCTCTTTCCTTTGTGGTGGCCCTCAAATTCTCCCAAGCACTTGTGAGCCACCTGAGCTCACTGAACTGGCTAACAAAAAGATAAATGCATACTCCCTATTTTGCTGGGTTAGTTTTCTGCCAGTTTAGTGAGCTAAATCAGAGACGGCAAATGAGCTGGCAGAGCTGGCACACGGGCCATGGAAAATAATCCTGCTTCCAGGAGCAAGAAGCAGGGTGACCCTTTCTTCAGACAGTTAAGTGGCTCAGCTGCCCTGTGGAAGCATACCCTATCATGGAATCAAACTTGCTTTCCACCATGAAAAAGCAGGAGGCAATATTTCAGATCTAAATGCAGTCTTCAGACATAAGACAAATCAACATGGAAAGTTTCAAATGTGTGCTAGACCTCACATAACAAAAACATGAAGATGTTCTTAAACAAAGGAAAGAAACCCAAACAAGTTATTATATTAGGAAATGCTCTTTTTTGTTATTACCAGTAGGCTATAGGAAACTAAAGATTAATACATATTCCTAGTTTTCCTCCTTTTCTCCCTAAGGGTTTAACAGTGCAGCTTTCTGTGTTTTGCTTTCTCCTCATGAGAAAGTTGCATTCATTTTCACTCCCTCAGCCCCAGGGAGTCAGACAAGTGAGCACTTAGTACACAAGGCTGCACTGCTGTGTTCAAGGAGCCCTCTGTGGATGCAAACAGTATTAGTCTGGACGACAGCTCTTTCAGGACTTCCATAAACTGGCTTGAAAAAATACCATGGACAAAGAAGTAATTTTATGAAAAATCTAAAATCTGGCTTGGTCAATGCAAAGAATCCATCCAAGTATTTTAATTTCTTGCAGGTATTAAAGAAGTAGGTGAGGTCATACAATTTTTGTGAATTCTGTTTAAGATGCACTGACCTGAACCCTGAACATGGGGAATTCTGTGAAGATGAGACCTGAAACAGTCATATTGATATTCTTTCCCATTCCTAGACATGCTCCTTATCATCACCTCTTTGAACTCAGTGCTCGGAGAAAAGCACAGACCAACAATGTCACCCTGATGACTCCCTACAAAACAAGCCAATGAACAAACTCATCCCATGCACAAAGGGCTGTGTTACCACATACTGATTCAACTGGCTGCAAATTGGCAGATGAAATTCTAGGTCACAAAGACCTGTGTCCTCCTGTATCTGATAGGCAGCTGCTATGGTACATTAATGATTTTTCACAAAACAAGAGAGAATTAAGTTTCCATGATGCATTTACCGCTTTATGTGTGCTCTACTCAGGAACATGCCCTATATTCAGACCACGCTGCAATTTGCCCACAATCATCATGCAGCCTGATATGTAGAAAAAACTAGAAGGAAAAAAAAAAACAGGGCTAAACAACATTACACCCTTTTCTTCCCCAAAGACACAGCCTCTGCCTGGAAGACAACTGATTTCATATCTCCTTTCATATCTCCTTCATACCTCCTTTAAGGTGAGGACAACAGATTTAGTGCCTGGAGTTTTACACACACAAACACTGCAACAGGACAATGAATGTACCTGGTTGCCAAATGCTGTCAAAATTTGTGACCTGGCTTTCCTCTCCACTCTGAGCTGTTTGCTCCTGCCATTCCCCTCATCCATTCTGATGGTAGTCTGGCTCCTTAGGGTGTCCACTCCTCTCTCTAAACCACAAGAACTGTTGCTGCTGGCTGAATTTGCTCTCACCTTAGTCCTGGTTCCAGACCTGGTTCCAGACCTGGCTTCCTGTCAGATATCTGAGTGATGAGACACTCAGAGCCAATTGGGCAGCACCAATGACCAAGGATATACCTCCCACTTCTGTCTTCCCTCTTGCCATACCTGCTCCATCACTCATGCCCTTTGAACCAATTCACCTTACTCGAACAGCACAACACTAACCCAGAAGAAAGTTCACAAAATTGCAGAAAAATTGAATAGCAAAAGAGAGTCTGAGGCAGGACAAGGTGACTGGCTCTCCTTCAGAGTGACAAAAGATCAGCCCAGTTACATACAGAGCTAGCCTACGACAGGGTGATTTTCTCAACAGAGCAACTATTTTTGCATGCAATATGATCAGTCATGTTTAATTGTTGCCTGAATAAAGGTGATGTTGTGTGAGACCACGAGAGCTCATCTAATCACTCACCACTGCTAAGAAAGCGAATTTCTGTTCCCCTCACTCAAAGGCCCTTCCCCTGCACTGACTCTGACAAAAAACTAACTTCTCCTTATTAACCCATCTTTTTCTGGGAATTGAGCCAATTGACAAAGTCCAGCAAACACTGGAGCTGGAGCAAAGTAAGATTCACTGAAGTGGAGGAAAATAGCACCTTTGCTTTTGGGTAGTGGTGAGCTGATAAAATCTAGATTATCCTCGCTTGCAAAACCACTATTGGCCAAAAAACTCTTAAATGAGTAAGATCAGAAATGAGAGAAAACAACATACAGGATTTTGCCTTTGAGATATCCCACACTACTTAACTTTAAAACTCTGTGGTTAGAAAAAATTCTTTTGCGTTACTGTTCTGCCCCAAAGGGATTAAGTAGGAACAAAGGCCTGAAAAACAACCAGTCTCAAACTTTCTAAGCGACTTGGAGGTTAAAAGACTGTGCCTGTTGTTTGTCAAAATGCAGGTGTAGTGTACAAATGAGGAGAATGTTTTGGGGCTAACTTACTGGGAAAGCTGCAACATAGTTCTCTGATCTCTTAGGAGATCAGGCTCCCCACATAGGTATTGCTAACAGGCTTCCCCAAAAGGTGCCCAGGAGGCACCTATGTTAAACACCTGCTCCGTATGCAGGGAAGCATCTTTCCATCCAGTGAGTAAATTGGAAGAACTGCTCTCAGATGAAGACATCTGAACTCAAACACTCCTATAAACAACCTAATCCATGATTTGTACACCATCTCCAACACAAAGGGTACACTAAACCTAGGCAGCTGTTCTGAAAGCTTGCCATCAGAAGAAAAGCTCTGCTACAATATGAAGTTTCAGATATGGGATGCAAGCATGCCTCTAAGATCACCCCAGCAACTGCAGAGATTTGGGAAGACAGAAAAGGCCCTGGCACCTGTTTAAAGAAGGTCTAAGAGAAGTATTCTGAGTTTGCCTTGCTGGAATTTGTTTCTAAATTAATAAAAAACATTGTAAAAAGTAACTGGACAACAAGTGTGTCCTGAAGGATAATTTCCTTTTCCCTACCTGCTTCTATAATCAATATACAGTTGCAGTTGCAATCAAGAGTAATGAAAATACAATACCTCTTTGAATTAGTGTATCTTTATTACTGTCCCGGAATCCCCAAATTAAAAGCTCGGGACAGACCACAGAAACATTACCACTGTAATAAATGGTCAATCAAACCTTTTCAAAACTTTGTCACAAGAGTTCTCACATTTTAGAAAGGGGCTCTCAGTTGCACAGACATGCCTACAATTACTCACCATCTCACTTCTAATGCTTGGGTGTCAGGTGAGTATATCCAAAGCTCAAATCCCCAGCATACCAGAGAATGAAGTTCAGAAAACAACTTGACCACCTTTTGATCTATCACATGTGAGCTTAAAACATCCCTACCACTGCTCTCAGTGTTCTCAGGGGTCCAGTAGGAAAACAGGATTACTTCTGATCTCAGCCCACATGGCATGGACTTACCTACCTGTATTAACCTGAGACAAGGCTGTTCTCATCTGAGGTCTGCATTACCTACAATCCTCATAGCTTGCTTCCCACAATCCTAAGTGTCATTTGTGCTAATCGCTGCTAAGTGAACCAGAAATGAGAGAATGGCAGGGATCCAGCTGACTCATTAATACCAGTGTAACGGATTAACCCTTTTGCATTGTCTTCCCACCTCCCCCAATTAGTCAGCATCAAAGAGGTTTGAGACTGCACACACTGGAAACATAAAATGGGACAAAGTGTTTGAAAACAAAGGAGGACATCTAGGAGCAACATCATATTCTGCCACAAGGCCCCTTATTTTCATGTTACTAGGGAATAGGGTTTTTTAAAAAGTTAAGCTAAGCTTTATTTTAAAAGCAGCAAAGAAATGAAATAGCCTGTCTGAAAAAAGTGAAAAATTCTGATATGTATAATAAATCCATAACAAACTTGTCATGTAAATGAAAAGCATAGTTCAGCATGAAACATACAACTACCCACTCCAAGTTCAAAATAGTTATTAACTGTGACTATAAAATTACTACAAAATGTTAAATCTTTTTTTTTAACATATGGGCAGCACTTTTTGATTTGTGATGCGAAACAAGATATTTTTGACTTAGTCAAACTGCCATTTAGAAAAATCCCTTCTAAAACAAACTGTCAGTCTGAGGTTTTACTTTATACAAGATGGAGCACTTATTTTCACAATACTTACCTGCTTGAACAAGTTTTTCTAAATGTGTAACTGCCACCAGAGATTAATGACTCCTCTCCGTGCCTCCAGTGGCCTCCTATTCCATTTGACAAAATACAAGCATCTTTATTTCTTATAATAAGCATGTGTATGAATGTGTGACATGCATACCTGCATTCCGACAAACAACACGTCCCAGACAAATTTAAGAAAGAGACCTCAACTACATTTGCAATGATGTTTTCAGAAAAGTGTGGCATTTCTCATTATGCAGTTATATACACACTTCACCAAAACTTGGGTTACTGTACTGTATAACTTGAATGCTAATGCTGTAGATTTAAACCCTGGTTTATGCAATATATGCAAGAACATCACTATACATAAAATGTTTCATCATGTAGTAAATTCTTGCCTGTATAAAAGCTTCCCATCCTTTTAAAAATTCAGTTACAGTTTAGTGAATATGCTGCTTTTAAGACATCCATCCAGCATTTATATTTGCTTCACATAGTCTGTCTCAATTATACTACAGCTGTCTCTCAGGGCAGAGCTGGCCATCTCCATCATGAACAACCACCACAGAATCTGAAGTTCTTGATTAAAAAGCAAATGGTTTTGTGAGCCAAGCTAAAAGTACCGCAGCTGCTCCATTTCACAAACCGGGCGCCATTCAGCTGGGAAGAATGGCACCGACTCTGAATTGTTCTTCCTGAGAGTTTTCACAATAAAAACAAACCACACTACTTCCAAATTTTAAAAGACTGGGGGGGAAAAAAAAAAAAGTCTTCACTATTCTGGAAACAAGTGTTTTCTTTTTACTTAGAGCTTTTGATTTCTACATCAATGTTCCTCTATGAATAAAAAAACAAAACTAAAGCCAACCCCTCCCCCAGACATGCACACACCACACGGCTTCCTGGAGATGCTTTTAATGACCATCTACAGCAAGTTTGCAGATGTATTAAATAGAAATTGCAATGCTTAACTTTAAAAAAACCCCAACAACCCACGATACTGCTAACTGATCCATCACTACTGATGCTGTTAAATATCATATTCAGTGACAGGATAAGGAATGGAAACAATAATAATAATAATAACATCAATTATTATTTTTGATATACAATAACACAATTATAAAAAATTGTAATTTCTTTCATCTAGACAAAATATCAATCAACTCCTGATCACTTCCTCTCCAAGAATAGATATTTCTCTACAAAATATGAAATAAAATAATCTTATTCCAGTGAAGGTGCAGCAAATGAAGGTGCAATATGTATTTTGAATAAAAGCCATGTTTAATACAACTTATGATGTACAACCTCTGCATGTGTCACCTCATCTTTTAGCTAACCACAACAAACTGTAAGTGCTGATAACAAAAAAACCCAATAAGACACCCAAAACATGCTTACAGAAACACTAAAACAGATTTTTTTTCTTCTGTATTGAAACCACTTTAATGAAAATATCAGAACAAAAACCATTACATAGGTTTCCTACAATATCCTAATAACACTTTCTTGGTGGTCAGGCCAGGAAACACTTTGCGCTTCAGTTAAATTTTATACTTCAGGGATAGTGAATGGTTAGTCAGGTTTTTGGGGTTTAATTATTTGGCTACATTAAAGTTATTTGATGTCCTGGCCAGAAATAAATTTGATGTAGCTAAAAAGAGCTCCCATTTTATTGAAATGAAAATAGCTGGGAGTTTTCCTCAAGCTAATGTTGACTGACTGATGCAAAAATGAGAACTAACTCCTTCAAGTTGTTTAAATTCATTTGTTTCCCAGTAATGGAAAAAAAATCTGAGTTGCTTTAAGGATTTTTCTTTAAAATATTGTCTGTTGCTTTCCTATGACTATTTCATTTTTTTTGCCTTTATCCATATTCTACTTGAGCCAGATTAGAAACACCAGGCTAAGGATAGACCAGACATTACACAAGGCTTCACTGTATTACAATTTTTAGCATATTAAAACAGTAAAACCCAAAAACTTCGTCTTCCTCTTCATTCTACTTATGGAAGCTGGAAAAGGTTTTGATTTTGTGTTGCAAATTAATGAGGGCTTTAAGGTTAATGAGTGTTTTAGGCTACACATATCACTGCAACATTTTTAGAATGTTTACAAGCAAATTTCACACATTTGTTGAACTTTTTAATGAAGTCTGAAAGTAATAACTGAGGGTAATGATCTAACAACACTGAATAACTTTTGAGTATATCTTTAAAAATATCTCAGTATTTTAAGAACTTGGTAGATTTGACTTTACAAGTCAAGACACTATATGAAATGGTTAACAGATTTGTAAACTGTTTTTACAGATTTTTTTTAAAGTTGGTTCTGTAAACAAAAAAAAGGCACTCTTAAAAATGAGACCAAGTAAATGTTTATCTGCAAATTATAGTTACTGCTTTTAATGGGAACATTACTTTCACTTTCAAAACTTTATATCTCACAGTACAGAACTGATTTGTTTGGGGCTTTTTTGATTGTTTGTGGTTTTCTTTGTTTTGTTTCTTTGTTTTTGTTTTATTTTTCTTTAGACAAGTCCTGGTTCCTGTCATGAAGTTATTCTGCCACTTCCAAGCTGTTTCGCTTTTGGGTTTGTTTTGTTTCCATTTTTAAGTCTTTGAGGCAGTTAAATTCAGCACAACTCTCCAGGTTCTTGAAGCAAAACTATTTGTTTCATTTTGTAGATTACTCCTTAGTACCTGACCAACTTATGTTCACTTTGGTAGGATTGCATATAAAAATAGCATAAGTAATGAAAATTCATACTTCTAGGAGCAAAAGTTAACAGCTTGAATCTACATTTGATTTTTGCCATGCTTCCAGCTTTCAGTTTTGCTACTTGAGAACAGGGAAGTCACAGGCGGTCTGGAAGACCCACAAAATGGCAAAGAAAAGTCTGCAATTTGTTACTGCACCCACCAAATCCAGGTCAGTGGATCTGATGTGCTGGTGTTCCCTAGTCCTTACTCCAACATGAAAATGTTTCTAGAATTCAGGTGTTTGTAGAGTTATATGCACTTCTTTAAGCACTAGCCCAGTTAAGAGGTAGTATTTAGAACTTCCACCAGCCTTCCTGCAATTATCAGGCCAGATTAAGAATGAGAAAAGTGAACCAAATCAGGTTCAACACACAACAGCCCCTCTTTCAGACTGGTATTCTAAGAAGAGAAACCAACATATTTCAACCAAATGACACAAGGATAGAAGTCTCAAATATTATTACATCTTCACAGACTTCATGAACAAGGCAATGGTGCAGATGAGAACTAATGTTCTGACTGAAGAAAAACTTTCAGCCAGATTTTGCAATAAATCATAAGGAAGTCCCTAGAAGTCAGGGCTACAATAATTTCAGCCCTCTCAGAAACAGCAGTGTAGTTCCTATTCTCAGTAACTTTTTTTTGTCTTCATTTTTCAGAACAACTAACATACAGCAGCAGAGGGGAGTAAGGAGGGAATCTATTGAGCCTGTATTCACTTTTTTTCCCCAAGTTTCTTAATATTTTCTCATTGCACTAGATCTCTTAATAATGCCTACTTGAAAAAGTTCTAGGATCCTTGCCTCCTCCAAGCCCTCCAGTAATTTTACAAGACAAAGTTACTTATTTGCTGGCTGTTCCCCTTTTGAATCCTTGTTTTCAATCATGGAAGGGCCTAGACCCTGTGTGGGCAGGAAAAAGGCTCACATGAATTCATCAGGGAAGAGGGTGTGGAGGAGAAAACCATTACAAATTTTTAGTGAAAAAGTCTTGAGATGGAAGACTTGCTACCCCAGCAATGTTCGTAAGATAAATCAGGTGACATTCCTTAAGAGCTCAAAAGAAAGCTAGTAAGGAGCTTGTAAAACTAAAGTCAAAAATCTAAGTGAAACCTCAAAATCCTTTTGAAGCAACATTTTCAAATATATATTCTTTATAACAGCTGCTTACAACGAAGAAAACATAGACATTTAGATGTGCAAAATAAAAACTAATCCCAGTCAATATACTTTCAGAAACATCGAAATGCATTCTGCATATACAGCAGTCATTGTTAGGCTTTTAGCAGGTCTGAAAGGTTGTACTGGGCATCACAAGGACATAAAATACCTGCTCTGAAATCTCAACTATTTAAGATTGACAGGGATTTTGTGACAAAGTGCAAGGCACAACCTGCAAAGTCTAAATCCAAAATAAGATCAGAATCAGAAATAAGCAGTCCTAGCAGTATTTCAAGCGGCAAACAGAAGTGTTTGGATCCAATTCCCACTTTGATAAAATACCCTGGTATTAATGGAATCAACTGGATACTATCATAACCTTTGTTAAGAAGTAAATCTAGATAAACATTTTTTAAAAGTTAGGTACACTATCATTTACTATGAAAAGCAGTAAAATTCCAAGCATTTTCCTTCCACTTGGTATTACTATATTTTAAGGTCAAGTTCTGACTGAATAATCCAGGATTAAAACCACTGAAATCACATGAGCCCTTTGTTCTCAATCATCTACACTTCCATTAATTTGAAAGTGGCAGTGCTGATACTGGTATTTGAAAGAGTATAATACCACCAGATTCAAAGGCTACAACATGGTTTCCCATTACAAACCTCTTACAAAAAAAGTGCTTTTCAGTGTGGACAACTGAAAGAAAGAGGTAATTTCAAGAGGCAATAGATAAGCTTCAGTAGTACAACACTAATATTATCAATAAGTGGATATACATAGCAAAGGATCACCTGTTTCTTCTTAGTGCAATGGAACATTTTCCACAGTGCTTAATGGTAAGGTGATAGAGTTGGGTGGTTTTTTCCACACAGGATTTACACACATTTGTTCTGAATAGGTGACTAAGTCTAGAAATATGCCCTGCAAGTGGCAAGGTAAAGAGCTGGAAGACAAGACCGAAAGGCTGAGCTCACTGACATACCAGGGAAGCAGGGAAAAGCAAAAGCACAGTGCCTTTGGAAGACAGCTTGCATGGGAAGACTTTGTCTATGTTATGTGAGTCACCATCCTGGACAGGTTTCCACTTCCAAATTTCACAGACACTCATCACCTAGTTTGCACAGTGACCTCCCTTCTCCAGCATTAGACTGGTGGCCAAGTGGCTTCTGCACACTTTCCTATATATTTCACACTAAATCTGCAGCTTTTCAGAAACTGGCAAGGGCTGGTCTTACTGCACCATGTTTTAGAGAGCAGAGAAGTGAAGTAACTAGTACATAGAATCAGCAAAATACTGCCTGCAAGCTCCCATTTAACTAATAAAACATTTGTTCAGTGATCAATTTATGTTCTAAGTTTCCTCAGTTTAATGAGGCAATGCAAATATGAGGCTGCCATTTGAAAGGGCTAAATGCTTTTTTAAAAATGCTTCTATATTTATGGTACAGCAGAGAACGTAGAACATTTCTGCTTGGTCTCCTGCAAAAGTTAAGGCCAATGGGAACCAACATTTGGGAAGACCATGTCCTTTGAACTGTGAGACACAGTTTAAATAGGCTTCTCTTGATGGTAATATTTGTCTTTGACAGCTATTGTAAGTATGACAAAAAAAGCCATCCTTTCATTCAATGCCTTCTGTCTTCTTTTGCTCTTAATTGAGCTCTTCTATGTATTTTTATCTTTCGGTTATGCCACTTCCTTTTTATACTCTTGTTAGTACTTTTCATCTTTGCTCAAATATTTGTTCAACAGGAGTAGAAAGTCTTTGTGTTTCTACTGCAACTCAACACACGTGACACCTCTGAATGGTATCTCCAGCTGGTTGTACAGAGTATTTACCTGAAGTAACATTATTCAGTTTCTTATAAATGATGTACCATGCAGTCATTCGTAGCCTGTAGTTTTAAGACAGCTACACCCCAGTACGACTTCACTAAGGGAGCTGGTCTTTCAAACTACCTGTGCTGTTCATCTGACACTTCAGTGAGACAGTTCAGATTATTAAGCAGGCAGGAAACCCCAAAGCACATGTGTGGGTGTGGGTGGGTGACTTGTTTTTCACCAGCTTAGTGAAATGAATCAAATCATCAAGAAATCAGACGAATGGCTAGACTGAGTCAGGTGCAGGAGAGAGCCCCTTGCAGTGACAGTGATATGTTAAATGAACTCGTCAGTCCTATCTGCACCTTAAGTGGAAGCCTCTTGGGCAAAGCCCCATGAGATTATTCTCTCATTAAACATAAATTATCTCTCCTGTTTTTTTAAACAGAAGGATGTTATAAGAATGGCCCTTGAAGCCAGTCCTAGACTGTGCCTCAGAGCGGGGGTGTGTGAACACTGACGGACATTTATTGCAGATCAGCTAAAAATCAGCAATTCACTGGGCTCTAAAATTTCATCACTTATCACACAGAATGCAATACTGTTTATTACATAAAGTTTTAATATGCAAACATGCCAATCAAGAAGCACTGTGTCTTTGGTAGTTGAAGTCAGCTATTTTATATTTAAAAGCTGCCATGGGTATCTCCAGGGACATATATGAAGGTTTGTTTTAAAATTTTTCCTCTGGTTTCGAAATTACCCACGGGTAGATTGTTTCTTTAAAATTCTCTGCAGCAGAAGCTGTTGGCATTTTAAAGCTGCCATTGCAGAGTAGTACCCCCACAGGAAAAAAAAACCCCAAACTACTAGAGCTCTGCTAAAAATAGAGTAGGGGAATTAAAAAAAAAAATCCAAACACTTTATTCATGTCCAATAGAATCCAAATTACTTTTTCAAATTGCAGTCAGAGATTTCATACAAAATGTCACATTGTGTATACCCTAAATTTCATTTGCCTTTGACTCTATAGTGTCTCAACATACCAGTACCTTTTCAGCCTTTTACTACCAAGTGTTCTGGGGCATTCGCAATTTCCAAGATGCTGCCATTGCTTCTCATTACTACATTTAAAGTACTTCTACGGTGGACAAATGCTTTAAAACACTGCAGAAGAAAAAACACAGTTGGAAACATGCAAACCAAAGGCAAACCAGTGAAGCTAAACATTAACTGTTGGACAACATCTGCATGCACGTCTCGGGCTGCAGCACGGCCACATTAAGCACATTACACTCCGTGCCTGACTGTTGGACTGCACCGCTGTGTCCACTGAACATTGTGTTGCTGCGTTGGCCCAGAAGCAAAGAGAAAAAAAATTGAAATAAAACACCTACTCAGACAGATTTATTTTACTTCTTTTGTGCTCTGAGTATGATCACTTTATTTATTTTCCAGCAAGTCCATATTCCTGTTGGCAACATTCCTCTGTGGGTAAAAGAGGCAAAGCAGAGTCAAGTTGGGCTCCCCCTCTCCCTGTTCCCTCCTTATCCACTGTTTCTGGAATTGATTTACATTAGCCTTCTTCTCTCTGTTTTAAATGAGGCTAAATATTTCCCTTCCTTCTGTCCCCTCACCCTTTTTTTTTTTTTTTTTTTCATTTTTTGGGTGGGGAGAGAGAAGAGGGAAGGAATTGAGGGGTTTTTTTCCAAATAACCGGGGGAGTAACACCAGGTTATATACGCTTTGTAATAAGGTATTCAAAATACTAAGTAAACAAGAGTAAAAGCAGCACAATCAAAACTCATGGTATCACTAGCCAACTTAGCACAGCTATTAAAAATCTACTGGATATCTATTTGGCATCAGACTTTCTCAAAATAACCCCAATTCAAAAAATTGCTAAGCAGATCCCTGCATGCTCTGGGGAACTAAATGGAAAATTGTACCTTTCTCAACTGCCCTGACACGTGATGTTTGGAAAAGCCTCAGAGAAGTAAGCCAGAAATTCCAGATAACAGAACATTTCCAGATAATGTTATTTCTTCCCTTAATTGTGTTACCCTTGAAATATCCTTGTATCTTCTCATGGGGCTTGATTCTGGTCCTAAGAAAAGTAATTACCTTTTGTATGTAAGATCATACCACAGGAGGAGAAAGCTTCTACTGTTTATATACTGAAAAGCTTATTACAGACATCCACATGATGCTATACAAGAAATTCCCTGAAATTAGTTGAACTGGAGCCTGGTGCATTCACATGGTCGCGAAACCTTTCTAGGGGCAATTCAAGGTATTTAAGTAGAAATGCTAAATTTTTCAGTATAAGTTTCAACTTTATTACCAGAGTTTGAGCTCTTGATTTGCTTATAACTACTTTCTCTGTGCATCTAACACAATGCTGCTGTGCCTCTCTGTTTATCCATTTTAGATCACTTCCATTATTCTGGTACTGAGGAAAAGGAAGGGAAGAAACATTAATCATATCCTTACTAGCTAACTTTGTAAAAAACTGAGATTATCAGTTCAGTTAGTTTGAGTAATGATGGCTATGCCTTGGTTATCATCCTACATATTATTTACCACAACATACATCCCCAGCCATGCTTTGTATATGTGCTTGTTTTATACAAAATACCATCATTCATATACTATATAAAAAAATTAAGTCTATTCATTATTGCAATACACAGAGACAGATTTCTTTGCAAAGAAATATGAAGTTGGTCCCCTCTGCTTTTTTAACTCATGACTTCTGATCTGTTAATTGCCTCAGTTTTGTGATTCTTTGTACAGACTTTATGCTGTAGAAAGAGATGATGTTTCTTTGTTAAATGCTTTGCTGTTTCCTGTTGTGAGAACTTAATTGACTGTTACTATTCAAGTCCTAACAAAACAG
Source organism: Callaeas wilsoni (assembly GCA_013398955.1). Classification (NCBI taxonomy): domain Eukaryota; kingdom Metazoa; phylum Chordata; class Aves; order Passeriformes; family Callaeidae; genus Callaeas; species Callaeas wilsoni. The sequence continues at coordinate 154,410 of VWPU01015862.1, read as the reverse complement.
CATTTCTACTGTCCTTTGCTAATTATGCCTTGCCTGCATTTTCCATAGCATTTCACACTACATTTGTTTTTCTACTTTATATTTTAGGGCAGCTTATTTGTAAGAATGTGCATTTATGTTCATATTATCTTGACCTAACAGACCAGATCTGATTGCTTTTTAAACAAATGCGAATAATTGGCTTGGAAACAACACAGAAATACAAGTGCTGCATTTAGTGTGAGCACAAGAAAAGTTACATTGGACTGGCACTTTAAATAAGCTCAACTTGCCAATGTAAGAGCATGTTTTGCTTTGGAGCAAGTAATACAATGGACCTATCTTTGGGATAATAACAATTATGTCTATCTATCACAGAAAAATAAGGAGCCTAGCCTGCTGGAGAGCCCAAATAGTAGATTGTGTTAAATGTAAAATGATGGTCAAGAAAGAGTGAAGGGGGAAATATCCAAGGTGCCTTCTTGATATTCCCACATATGGTCTCAGACAACTACCAAAATAGTCTAGTTTGTCTAATGATACTGATGGTTAGCCGGAGATATTACCTCTGCCTATAAAAGTTGTTCTGCCTAACGGCATTTTACCAAACAAGCATACAAAGTATGTAAAATAAAACATATATGAATAAAAAAAAATTCTGAAAGACAAACCCTATACCAGTTACTGAGATCAAGTTACCTCAGAGTAACAACTGTTCAACATTTCCTTTGAGAAGCAGAGAAGGAATACAGAAGCTTTCAATATAACATGTAAGTATGTTCTCATATACTGTTGTTTAGCAAGAGAAATCTGAACTAAAAATTCAAAGACTAATCTGCTTTTGAAACACAAGGCAAATTCAATTAAATTTCTGCAATTTTAAGTTCAAAGACATTAGAGCAAAGAATCCAGAGCATAAGGCAAAGATAATTTTTAAGCACAGAAAACAAAGTACAGTCACATCTTAGACATTTCTATTTCAAAAAAGGCTGTTGTCATTAACTACAGCTGTTAATATGATGTGTATGGATAAACAGTTAACACAGTGTAATCAAGCCTTAACTTCTGTATTTCCTGAGGTTGCTTCTTGGTTCCATAACTGACACCATCTGGCCAAAACCTCAAATAAGAGTCTTGCATGTTAATGCATTAAGGGTATGTGACACTAGCAATCCCCTTTCCCACTGCTGCTGGTCACCAACCCTGAGGAACAGCCAGCAAAAGAGACTGTACTGATGTACTTCATCTCTTTTCAAAGCAAAATGTTAGGCCTATTTGCACTAGAAAATACTGTGACTGTGACTTGCAGAAGAATTAGTAATTAGTCATGTGTGGGAAAAATTACAAAAAAGACCTGAAGAGTTTTCAAGACAATTCCCATAATTCTGCTCTCTGTACACCAGGTTACCATTTAGCAACAACCACACATTTTATTTTTAGAAAAGAAAAAACCTCCAAAATCTTTCATATGTTTCTTGATTTGTGCAATTCTTTACCTATCTGTCAGATGACAAATTTTGGCACATGGACACTTTCCATAATAACTGCATCGCAAAGTTGGCTACCAGAGAAAACAAAGTTATTACCAAGCAGGAATTACTACTATGCAATGATATTGTTTAAATCAGAGGTGAAATTTTATTGCAAAGACTAAAGGGATGCGATGAAAAAGAAGAATAAGTAACTGCAGCTGCAATCTTCTGAAGGCCACGTACAACTTCTTTTGTTTCATTCCTAAAGTGAAAAATGTCTTGCTTTGGCCTTCAGCATGTTCATGTCTAAAGGAGGAATTAAGCCAGTTTACTACCTTGTATTTCCCTGTAATGGAATGTTTCTTTTCAAGCTTTAGTCCCTGTACTAACACACAATAAAATCCTCATCCCCTTCCCACCCAAAAAAAGCACATTACGCTTCAGCATGGACTTCAGAACTAGACGCACAGAAAATAATCCAGTGTCCCTTCCTCTAATAACTAACCAGGAGTGTTCAGGCACAGTGTAATCACTCCTCCACTATACCCAGCACTATTGCATTAAACTGTAATTTAGTTGATCTGCTTCTGGGAGTCATTTATTACATTCCAAGTCCTGTGGACAGTGATAGGGCCATAAATGGAGCTATAAAAAACAAACTCTTATCAGCTGGACATCTATTTCTACTACACAAAAGTTTGGTAAATACAAAGATTTATTACTTGAGCAATGCTCTATGAGAACATTGTTTATCCAGTAAAGTGGAGGTGATTTTTCTTTCATTCTGCAGTTTCCTTCATTTGCTACTTGCACACTGCTTGAAAGTGGAACTGGTTACAGACTTCTAATGTACATGTATTTCTCAAAGTGAGACTTAATTCGTGACAAACTGATATAGTTTTTTAAGGCATGTCTGCACAAGATTAAAACTACAGTGTCCATATCTGCATGGTTTTTTTAGGTTGGTGAGCAGTGACAAATGAGAAAAGCCATCTGCCATGCACCTAGCCCCCTGCTCTGTAATCAGAGCTTTGTGAATGCTGACGTTTCACATGTAAGGCTAGAGCAAAGCCGAAATCTTAACATTGTTCAATTAAAACTGTACATTCCATATGTGTCAAATAGATAGAAAAAAATTCTGCTTTTTCACTTTTAAGGCATAAATTATTTTTGTTGTGTTTAAAAGAACTTTTTGGTAAAAACAGATTTGGAAACAATCTGTCATTTAGCAGGAAGTTGCAATCAACTAACTAGACAAGTGAGACAGTATTTTGCTTTTTGAAAAAATCCCAGAATATTTATTTTACATTCTTCAAAACATCCCTACTGTCACTGTAAACAAAAGTATACCATGCATATTAAAACTGTATTAATACATAAATCTTCATTGACATTTAAGAATCTGCTCCAATTTCGTGATACTAAACAAAGCTGCAAAGTACAAATATAAGATTAAGATCTGAAGAAATGTGCACAAAACTGATTTCATGCAGTAAATTTTTTAAGTAGAAAATTAAACCAGCAATTAAATCACTCCACTAGTACAATAGAGCACTTATAGTTGAGATGGGGAGGATCCTCCCACATGCAGACATGGAAACATAGATAAATCCTATACCTGCGATACCTTTGGTTACCTTATGTTGCACACCACTGAAGCATGGTGTGAGGAAGAAGGTAGTTTTAACTAGGGTTGTCCAACATATAGCTCCCTAATTTTGCAAGACTTACTATGAAGCAGTATGTCCCAGTTGTAAACTGTTCACTGTAACTGCTTGAAATCTTTACAGTTAACCAACATAGGAAGAAAAACAGTTCTGAAGGATAAGAATGTACTAATCTTTACCCAGTTTGGTGATACCCTACTGCAATGCTAAAAGAAGAATTAAAAAACAAAGCAAACCAAAAAAAAAACCCAAACAAACAAAAAACCCCCCCAAAAACCAACAAGAAAATCCTCCCAAAAACCAAACCAAACCAAAAGAAACAAATCCCAATCAAAAAAAAACCAAACGCACAAAACCCACAAGAAAAGATACGAGAGGAAAAACATCATTACTTAAGCATCCATAAATTTACAAAGTGAACCATAAATTAACTACTCTGGATGTTTCAGTTGGTATGATTTTTTTATGGAAGAAAAACTTCTGGTTACCTACCAAGAATTTTGCAGCAGCTTAAAATATGTTCCTTACTAAGAAACTAGGGTTCATATTTGCCTTAACACATGCTGGGACAGAATTTTGCACCTACTGAAAATTCTGAGATCTCTACCTCCTCACTGATTTAACCTGACACATATAGCTGGGTAATACCAAAATAAAGAAATTCAGTAAGAGCAGCAAGCCACTTAAGAGAGCTACCTACTGAATAACTATGTTAGTGGAATCAATATAGTCACGATACACTAACTTAAACTGATTTTTCATTTATTTTAAGTATATTGTCCACTTAATTCTACAATACATTGCTAATTACTTTTTTAAATGTTTTTTTAAAGTGATCAGTTTACAGAAAAAGGACTGCTACTGAAAACAACTCTCCCTCGCATTGTTGCCTACACACATTTTCTGATTCACTCTTATGAAAAAGAGCAACTTGTACTATGAAATTCACACCACTGTAATAATTATTTTATAAGAAGCACTGGATTTTCTTCATTGCCTGTTTACTAAAATGTAGTAAGTGCACACATGGTCTATAGGTTTACCTTGAGGGCAGGTTTCACAATCAATTTAACCAACATTAAGTGCAAGCTGCAGCTGAGATCCCCTCTCTCTCCACCCGCATCCCATCCCAGCCAGGCTGCATCATCACCCTCAGGCCAGACACTCGGTGTGTACCTGATTAGCTGATCAGTTCCCAGATCCAGCTTGTGTGCAGCCACACCAGCAATGCTGGCACATGAAATGCATGTGGCTGCCACTTTCCAGAGGATACACATAGAGACATCCACGGGACTACGGACTAAAAAAAGCTTTCTGCCAGCTTATCCCAAAATAGCATGCAAGATAGAAAACGTCATGGAAAATATCAAATGCTATATAAAAATTTATATAAATTGTCATATATGCTATTTGGAAAATAATATATTGATTTTCTTTATAAAACCTCTCTATCAGCCCTACAAGCCTTTTACAGAAAGTTTGACATTGCATGCACAAAAATCTTACTAAAAAAACCCACACGTCTTATGACAGGTGTCTGATTTGCTTCATTTGAAATTCATTAGCTGAAGTCTAGATTCTACATGTCCTATTCTCACAAAGTACCAAAAGTGTCCCTTATTGTCACACGACAGTGAAAATTCCTGTTTAGTCTATTACAGAGTCTGCATTGGGTCACTTAAGCAATCTGTGTTATTGCTGATATAAGTGTTGAGCTTCTACTGCAATAAAAATGTGCTGTAGCTGAGTGCTGATCTCTTCAGACAACAGATAGATACTGAGTTTAGTATTTTACAGAGATTTGGACTTCATTAAATTGCTATGACAGAAATCAGAATTTTCAACATTCAATTACTTGTTGTCAAGAGTATACCACATGGATTTATGATTAAAAGCCAAAATAGATCTTAATCATATAGCAACACACTACAATGACTCATTGAATATAAATGTCAACAAACGACCTCAGTAAAGTTAGTTTATTTTTAGTATGTTATTTAGGACCAGCTGAACACAAAAGTGAAAGAGAAAGATCAAGGATGAGGATCTTTGCTAGCTAAACGTACTTATCACAGGATATTAAAACTAACATGGTTTACCATATAAATTTATAATTAAAAAAAAAAAACCAACATAAAACTCACTAATTGGGATATAAGTGTAAGAGAGAAACAACTGGTAGTGAGAGCCTGGTTTGCCCCACAGCTTCCAAACAAATAAACATGGTCCTTGATATCAAATAAATAGTAAAGAATCAAGATATTTAGCAAACCCAAGTTTAACAATTACAGATAAAGTGGAGCAGATCTGTGGTATTTGTCAAAGAACATATCTCTTGGGCAAACTAAGAAAAAAAATTCAAAGCCCAAAGAAGTCTTTCAAAATATTGTACAGCTGCAATTTTAGTGGTTCTCCTAAAGTCAGCAGCTGACCAGAAATACCATGGCAAAAATCAAATGTAAATACACCTGACAACTATTTACAACATGCTGTACACAACTTTAATATTTTACCTTTAAAGCTGATATCTACAGGACTTTCCAGTTAATGGAAAACTTCTCATAAGCCTTCTTCATCAAGCCCTGCCAACCTGGCTAATTTTGCTGTGCTATGTTAAACACAGTCATGTTAAACAAGGGGTTTTTTTTCCTGTTAGTTATTAATATGAAACACCTTTAGACCAAGATAAAATGGAAATTACTTAGTCTTAAGATTGAAAAATAAATTTTAAAGAACATGACATCATCTATGGTAAAATATTCCTATTTTGAACACCATGGTCACATCTGTCTAAACTGAGCATGGCTGTACTGTGGTATCAGAATCATACAGCAGGAGAAGCCCAGTCTTTTTCAGCTCTCTCAATCAAGGAAGTTTCCATATCCAGTCTATTCAGCTACAAAACCTGTGACTTTTTTTTTTTTTTCTTTTTTAAGGAAGTGCTGAATGTATCCTCAAGGAAAAATCAACAATTTATTTTGTTGGCAAGTCTGTATATCATCAGATGTTAATTTCTGTTCTGTTCTGGACAATCTAGAGATCCGAAGATTGGGCCAGAACTGTTGACATTGTTAATATAAAACCAGAACATTCCAGGTAAACAAATGAGAACGGGAAAAGACACACAGATACTCTACTGTTCAAGACACTGTGCTGTGCCTGGGTAAGGCACAGGATCTGCCATTAAAAGGAGAGATCTATAATGAGTTGGAGTCTACACCTAAGTAGTTTTTTCCCATTTCTTCTGTTTACTAATGCATAGGGAAAAAAGGTAAATACTAAAAGTCAAATTATGTGTTTTAATCACTTGATTAATGATAACATGCAATAAAATAATTTTAAAAACACTCAAAAAGCAAAACTCTGCTTCAGATTCTAAAGATGGAACTCATAACTGAAGAAAGAAAGTTTGTCATTACATTTGTGTGCCATTTAAGAATGACAAACTCTTAAAATTGTTTGAATTAGATCCTAAACTTTAAGGAAAAGTCCCAATTTCAATTAAAAGGATTGACTAAAAAAATCATTATTTCTGAGAAGATTATACCAGTTGAAAAGAGATTTAAGAAAACTTACTAAGCTAAAAGTTTTGGAACAAGACTGACGACCAAAAAAGGCATTTAATAGGACTTCTTTTTCATGAACACGTTCAAAAAAACTGTAAGACATATGATCTTTGTTGAAATACAGCCTCTCTGTGTTACATTTTACTGGACTGACACTGTAAAGAAAGTTACAGTATAATATCTGTAGCAGACACTAGTCAAAAATAAAATTTTTTTCACTTCTATTTGGCTCTTGAACCTAAAGAACCACCTCATCTCAAGAGTCTTTTAAATCAATCAGTTTCCAGACAGGAATGAGTAACACACTTGCCCTTGAGACTGAGGATGTGCCGATATAGCTCCATGCTGACAAACAAACTCCACTGCCAACCCTTCTCCGCTGGCAGGAGTCGCGGCCGCTCCGGCCCAGACAATGGAGCTCCATTACCCTGTCGCTCGCGTCAAGGCAACCAAGCCTTTCCTCCCAGGCGGGTCAGCAGCTCAGGCACAGTTCAACACTGCTGCATATTAAAAAGTACAAAAGTCCCATGTGCAGACAGCCTACCAAATTCAGGCAAAATGAACTGGGAATGTGGCTGGACTCATACATACAGACCAGACACACTGAGGATATACCTAAAGTTAAATCAATCACAAAATCCAAAGGCCAGCCAGGTGGAAAGGTTTAAGAAAACCCATAGGTGTATCACTACCGTTCCCTTCCCTACAAGGTTTTACTAAGGCAATAATACAGCAGCAAAAAGTTAAAAATACAGTGATGGCCTGCTCTCTGCTCAGGAGTACAAGAACAGTCTTGATTCTGACACACAATGGTGCCATCATGGTATTGTACTCTCAGGTGCTAAAGGGTGGCCTAGGCAAACTTCTGCTGGCACAAACCGCTGCTCTTCCTGCAAACTCTGGTGTTCATCTCCCTCTGGTGGACTGTGTACACAGAGGGGAAACTGCTCCACCTAGAACAGCTCCACCTAGAACTTCACCCTCTACGATACCAACACAACTCCATTTGTCTTCCAGTTATTAGGAAATCCTCACCTGAGATGCATCAGCAGGCAAAACCAGCACGACCACTCAGAGTGGGTTCTGAGACACCAGTGTGGCCAGCATGTGGCCAAATAGGCAAGTGTAGCTCTCTTGCTCTGCAACTCACTGAACACTTAAAAACTCAAATTATTTTAATTTGTATACATAGATGTCTCTCTACTTACCTGCTGTGCCATAGAAAACAGAATGAGAGTTCATTTGGTACTTGGACAGGATGAAATGGAACAAGGTATGAAAGACTATCTGTAATTGTTAGAGACCTATCATGTGCAATCTGGATCAGTAACACATGAGAGTGTAGAGACCCAGCATGCCTCAGAGACTTTCTCACATTCTTGAAAGACGCCAAACACCATACTATCGCCATGTTAGTACCAACTGAAGAGCAAAATCAAAGGGAAAGACAAGTCAATCAACCTTTTCTCAGCTGACACTAAAATTTAGCTTCAGTCAGCAGAGCCAACAGAAGCTCTCAATGCCAGACCTACACTCAACCTTCTAGACCTACTCAACACAATCCATCTCATGAATTATTGCAGCTCCCTCATTTTTATACTGAGCATTTCCTTGAATTGCTTTGCCTCCAAATTCTGTACAAAGATTTCAGGAAATGGGCAACTGTTTGGCATCTGCTCTGCCCTTACTCAGCCATTCTATTCTATTATTTTCTAGGCCCCTCAAATTTAGCACTGTTTACACAGTAAAAGGAATACAGTGATATAGACAAAGTACATGGATGAACTATTTCAGTATCAAACCAGTTCTACCAACTGCAGTGCTTCATTCTCGCAAGTCATGGTTATGAACAGAAACTGAAAGGAATGTCTTCTCCCCAGTCAGTTCGTTATTCAAGCTAAAACTTGTTACCGTAAATGTTCAGGGTGACAACTCCTTTGTTCACTACTTGGGAATTCTTAAATACTTACATTTTACTAAAAATAAATTTGAAGGTACTGTCTATAGGAAATATTAGCCACCTTATCTCTATGTGTCAAGTATACAAAATTGTTACATGCTCTAAAAACCACTTAATCATATTGAGACTTTGCAATTCTTAGTGAAAGCTATCTTGTTCAACAGGGAGGAAGGAGAGAAAAGACAAGTCTGCACATGGAGTAGATATACAGATGATGACTACTCTTTTTGGAGACTAACAGGTTTTTTTTGTAGACTTACAAAGTGTTCTAACTTCACCTGACAATCAGACATTTTTCATGCTAGCATTGGAATAAGTTTTCCAGCTTCCTCCAACCTGAATTCACTGCCGGACACAGTACTAAATGAATTGTGGAAAAATGCATCTGTATATTTAACGGCATTATGTCAGTATTTTCTCCAACAATGCCCATGGACTAAGGGATCTACTTTCTTTAGATGACACTTAGCTTTAAAGTTAGATGGCTCTGAAGCTATCAAGCAATACCTCTGCAGACTTGACTTCTTTCTTCTATTATGTATCACACTTCATCCATCTATTCTCAATCACCTTCACTACAATTCCAGGTGGGAACTTCTGTCCTCAGGAACAATGCAGTGGCATCCTGCTCAGAGTTCATGGCATTTTTAAAAACTATGCTTTTTCATTTTGTTTGGTTTTGGTTTTTTAAGGTTTCTCTTGTATACTTGCCTTTACTCCTGTTTAAAGGACTCCACTGGAGCTATCAAACCATTCAGGTATCTAGCTAGCATAAACATTTACAAAAGCAAACAACTTTTTACCTTTATTTTGTTTGGTTTTTTTTTAATGAAAAGGTACATCCATGAAACATCATTGGCTCATCATACTCTTAGATCAGCTTCTGGCTTATGGGTGCTCTCAGCCAGGTTTGCTGTAGTTGTTTCTACTCAAATAAGTAAGCTCACTAGTGACAGGCTTTGAACTCACCTAATAACATGATTTTAGGGACAGCAAAGTTCCCGGCTTTATTTCAGCAGAAAGTCACCCTGATCAATCTACATTCCAGGGTATTTATTTCAGTGCCTACCCTCTTGTTCCATTGTTCTAATGTCTTGCACACATTCTCATCTACTTTGAATTTCGGGATTGCAGCAAGTTTCCTAACAGGAAGGCACACCCCTTAACATCCAGCTTTTACATGGCTAGATGGCTTGTCATCTTCCCCTGGCACAGGCACAAATGGTGGAAAACTTACTTGCCATATACAACACTGAGAATCAAGTTCCTGGGAACAATCAGTGCTAATGTTTTCCACAAAATCGGTGCTAATGTTTTCCACAAAAGTAACCTTTTTGCAGCTCTCCTGAAAGTTACTTTCTTAGTAACACAGAGGCAATTATAGACTTGACTACTCTTTATAAAACCAAGCAGTACACAACTAAAATTTCTTTTTTTCTTTTTTTAAAAAAGGCCTTTTAGTTGGATGGCCTGTGTATTTCCCTTTATTATTCATTAATAACTTTTGTGATCATTGGCCTGTGTCAATTAAGCTTCAACTAAGTCCCTAAACCAGAGCTGCTAACCCAGATCAGCTCAACAAGGGTTACAGGGCTGTGAGCAGCCTCTGGAGTCAGCTGCTGCCCAGCAGGGACAGAGCCAAGGTTTATCTGGAAGTGGCACCATCCTGTGTGTTGGCTACCTGGCTTTGGACCAGCAGGCCAGCTAGTCCTGGAAATGCCATTCCTTGCCAAACCACGAAAGGAGAGGTTTGTGGGAGAAGGGATGGGACTGAAGGAGGGTAAGGGAGCAGGGCTAAGGCCAGGGAGCAGTAAAGCCATAGGAGAGCAGGCTCTATGGGGTTTGCTTGTAATGGAATGAGTGCTTTTGGAAGGTGCTTTTCCTTTCAGATATGTTATGCATGGTGTGTTATTGCAGCCTGCGCTTATCTGACTAATAAAATACATAATTTTCATACCTAGTTAGAAGAGAGCAAATCACACTAGTTTAGCAGATGATGATACATGGAAAGCATAACCACCCTCTTTAAAATTTCCACTTTTCACCTAAAAAAGAATATTAACTTAGAACTACTGTAAAATAATTTTTATCTAATTAGCTTCCACTAGAAGGACAAAAATAAGGACTGAAATATTTAATTTTTCCTATTAATGCAGAAATGTACCGCTTAGCTCCCAAAATAACTTTTTATGGGTTTAGCACAAAAATATATTGCATTCTTGCTTTCATCACTATTATCTGCAATTATTAAATTCCTTACCTCCCTAAAACAAAAGAGCAAAACATGCCCAAAAAGTTTTCATAAGGTGGGCTCTATTTTGCAGTTCTGTTTCTCAAATACAGACACCATGCTGTGTTTTAACGTTGCATTTTTAAAATAAAAATATAACACTCCACTTTTGGTTACATCACGTGTTACAGTCAGTAAGGCATATGACAAAAATAAATGTGGAGAGGAAATGAAGGTATTTTCTAGAACTATTTATAGTAATCCAGTCATGCTGAACTGATTGTATTTCCTCCTATATTGAAAATGCATGGACAGCTGCATACAAAATACATGTCATCAACTTTCAGCATTCATAAAATGCACAAAATAACAGGTAAACATACTCCTAAGTAGACTATCATTGCTTTCAGTTTACACACAGAAAGAAAACTTTACTGTGGTCAAATCTTGAAACCAAGAATTTGAACAGATAGTCATATATCTCTGTGAAATACATTCACACAAAAGAACTCCTAAAGATTAGGCTCACTTTCTTAAGAACTAAATTTTCACATTAGTACAATATTTGCTTTCATGAAAACACTTAGACACAAGTAAATTGTGGTCAACATGAAGTTGTTTTTAATTTTTTTTAATTAAAAGAAGCTGTAAAGCATAATTATAACCTAAAGTTTCCCCCACGTGTCTGGAAACTGGCCAAAAGCTGTTGGTTTCCATGAGCTGTAACTCTTATGAACAACAGAAGTTGAATTTTGAATAGGGATAGCTAATACTTTCTACCATGTCTTGGTAGGATATGCTTTTGTTATGTGTCTACCTCTTCATTTTAAAATTTGTTAGCTTTGGGGCCAAAAGGACACTCTAATTTACATGGACAAATGAACCTACTAGACAGGCCACCTGAAATCAGTTAGCTCAAAGGTAAATCAAAGACATATTTGGTGCCTCTCCCATTTCCTCTCATGTTCTAAGCCATTAACAGCAGATTTAGTTGCAATGGTTCCATCATACGCAATATTTAACATCCTGAAATTCCCCTTTGTCAAGAGGGCATGATCATGGAAGATGCTGACACACCTGACTCTATCCTGGTATTTTCTATTGAAGAGGAATAGCAGGATACAAGAGTTAAATGGTGCTATGAGACCAAACCAATCATTCCGTCTTTTTTTCACCCTTTTGCTGTTATTTGACTGCTTGAGAATCCTCCCCTTAGAAGACATCACAGGAAAAAGTCAAGAACTGTGGAGCTCTGCTTCACTTACTAACTCCACATTTATCTTTGAATCTTGTCCACTTTCATATTACACCGAATTTATCTCCGCTGCACACACTTATTTTAATTGAAACTATTCTTTCAGGTCACTATTCATAAAGCAATTAATTGGCAATAGAAAAGAATATACATATGGATTGCTAGAAATATATTGTTCAGAAGCAGGTGGTATACCTGCGGAAAAATTTTAGTAGTGTTCCATCTAAGAATCAATTCTGCTGCCTAGTGTTTATGCTCCATTGTGCAAGCAGGGGGAAAAAAGCCAACAGTTGACCCTGCCATGCTAAAATATGGATGGAACTTATAGGGGAAAAAATGGTAACCAGACATTCAGTTTAGAGTAAGGTAAAATATAACAGAGCCTCCCCCCTCTGCAGTGCTGTTCCTTCATACTGTATTTATTTGATCTGTCTACAAAGTTTACATCTAAAACATCCAAACACTTCCACCCTGACTGTAACATGAATTATAATCATTAGCAAGAGAACCTCAGGTTTACCAACAAAAATAACTACATAAATCCACCCTGAAAAAGTAGGAAGGCCACAGACACAACCCCAAGTAAACTCATCCTAAAGGTTTGAGGGAATCTACAAACTGTTCCTGAGCTGCTTCAACTAATCTCTTAGAAAGACTCCACCACGGTTATCTTCAGGGTGTATAGTAATGTGTACAAATAAAATGTTTTCATTTAAGAACTAAAATAACTTTTTAGTAGAGTATGGGGAGTGTAAGAATATAGAAAGCTCTTCCTTGGGATACCTCTTTGTCCATCAAGTGTACAAGTTGAAACTCTTCTCTCTTTTGATAATAAATATGTCAGAAGGAAGGAATAGCTAAAGGTAGACAGGATTTTAACAAATGGCCAAAATAAATACACTTCAGGGTATTTCTGCTTCTGCTTGACTAGCATTTCAGCATGTTTCTAAAGCAAGTGAGGTCACATTACTTATCCTGTTTACCTGCATGTTGTACTTTATAACGAAGTTTCATACATATCATTCAATTTATAATTCAGAATATGAGTTCTGGTTGGAAGCTGTTGTTTTGGAGGAAAGAAAGAAGGACAAGGACCCTGTAACATTTTGTTCTGACCTTCAGATGATTTGTGGAGGCAGTTAATATAGCATTTATCTATTTAGTTATCTTAAATAATACACTTAAAATCCTGACCTCAGAAACTGTCAGCTTTTTTCAACACCAGTTCTGTTCCTTTAGGTGTTTTCATAGTAATAAAAAGTCTACCAGACATAAAGTAAAAGCAAAAGCAAAAGTCAAAGAATATCCCCAGTACATCAGCTATCACCATCTGCTTGCAGCATGTCAGCGTAGTACATGGTTCAGTTCGCTCAAAAGGGCAGAACAGACTGGACTCCTGAAACACTACATCCATCAGCTGGTCCTTAACACTGCAGGTATCACATCACAGCACTTATGCCACTAAATGTCACACAGATAGATAACAAAATTAAGTGTTGGTCACTCTCCAGTTGGCAAAGGAACAGAGGGTCTGCATTAGGAAAGTCATCAGTAGTAGAATGGAAATAGCAGGAGTAGAATGGAAATAGAAGGTTTAAAACAAGAGCCTCTTAAAGTTTGTTCATTTGTACCCTGTGTTAAGCCGGATCTCCAGAGTCAAGATCAAAAGTGCCTAGACATGTTCTCACCAGAAATGTCTTAACTTCATAATTCATTCCCTGCACAAGAAGTTCATTGACTTTAGCTACAGAATGTAAGCAAACAGATGGCTTATGCTGCCAGGAATGTGCTGAAGACTTAAAGAAATATAAACCCAGAGGATTCAGAAGTTTCACTGGTCCCAAGGGAAAGAGTAGGAAAAAAGAGAGAAAGGAAGTAGTAGACAAGACCACTTACAGATATCACACCTTCTGAAATAAGAATACAAAAGAGTAACACAGACATCCTTCAATTTACATCTGATTCATCAAATAGAAAAGAAAACATTTCTTGCTCAAGAGTATCTGTTACGAAGGTCAGTATGCAAGATGTGCAGCTGAAAGATACCTGCTGACATTAAGCAGGTATGAGCCTGTACTGCTTAACCAGTAAAAGATATAGTGAGAAATTGAGGGGGAAGGGAGTCTTTAAAAAAGAAGAAAAAAAAACCCAAAAAACTTCGCCTTTTTGTTTTAAAACATAAGACTGCAAAAAAGCCCAAACATTGCAAGACAAATTAGCTCAGGAATATAAGGATAAAGACAAGACAAACATTACTGGACTATGGCCCTGAACAAATTTAAACCAATTTCCACAGCAGTACTGAGTGCTACAAGTTTCAAAAAAAGCAATATGCAGGTAAATAAAATTTTAAGAACATTTACTCTGAAGTTCTTAATGACTTCTTATAATCAAACTTGAAATCGGAATGTGCTGGACAGCTTTTACTGTACTATAAAGTTTTACTATTTACTATAAAGTTTTACTTTACCTAGTTGATCAAGGGAAGCCAGTTGATGCAATCTTTTTGGATTTCCGAAAAGCTTTCAATACTGTCTCTCACAGGATCCTTCTGGAGAAAATGTCCAGCATTAATCTGGATAAATACATCATGCAATGTGAGAGCAGCTGGCTCAGGGGTCGGGCACAAAGGGTTACAGTGAACAGGGTGACATCAGACTGGTGACCTGTCACTAGTGGGTTTCTGCAGGCTCTATCCTTGGCCCTGTGCTCTTCAACATCTTTATTAAAGACTTGGACACAAGACTTGAAACAATACTAAGCAAGTTCACAGAGGATACAAAACTGAGAGGAGATGTTGACCCCTCAAAGGCAGGGAGGCCCTGCAGAGACACTTCAACAAATTACAGAATAGGGCAATCACCAACTGTATGAAGTTTAACAAGGGAAAGTGCCAGATTCTGCACCTGGGATGGGGCAACCCTGGATGTACAGACAGACTGGGGAAGGAGACGCTGGAGAGAAGTGCTGCAGAAAGGGACCTGGGAGTCCTGGTTGATGGCAAGTTGAACATGAGCCAGCAGTGCCCTGGCAGCCAGGAGGGCCAAGCATGTCCTGATCAAGCACANAGGCAAGAGAGGGGATTGTCCCGCTCTGCTCGGCACTGGGGCGGTGTCTGCTTGAATAATGTGTGCAGCTTTGGGTGCCACAATATAAGAAAGACATTAAACTGTTAGAGAGTGTCCAAAGAAGGGCAACCAAGACTGCGAAGGGTCTTGAGGGGAAGCCATGTGAGGAATGGCTGAGGTCACTTGGTCTGTTCAGCCTGGAGAAGAGGAGACTGAGGGGAGACCTTATTGCAGTTACAGCTTCCTCACGAGGGGAAAAGAAGGGGCAGATACCGATCTCTTCTCTGTGGAGACCAGTGTCAGAACCAGAGGGAATGGCCTGAACTTGTGTCACGGGTGGTTTAGGTTCTTCACCCAGAGGGGGGGCTCTGGAACAGGCTCCCCAGGGACGTGGTCACAGCATCATGGCTTAGAGAGTTCAAGAAGTGTTTGGACAATGCTCTCAGGCACACGGTGCAACTCCGTGCAGGACCAGGAGCTGGACTTGATCTTTGTGGCTCTCTTCCAACTCAGCATATCTTGTGATACTACTATTTTACACAGAACGAGATCCCATTTCTTTTACCAGCCAGCACCGTCAGCCTCCTGGGAGGGCCAGGAGCCCCTGCCCACTGGATCACAAAGTCGGCAGAAGGAATATGAACAAACAAAATGCACCCTCTTCCGCCAAACAGCTGTGCCTGCAACACACTGTCCAGCAACAAAGTAGGGCTTTTAAAAATCAAATTTGGACAGCCAGTGAATGCATTCACGTCTGTGACAAGTTGAATACTACCCAAAAGTATGATGCTCAATTATTTTGCTCCCTTCTTTGTTTTAAACATTTCTTAATACTCCTAAAAAGGTACTTTAGTGCAATAGCAAAGACTTGCAAGCATAGAATTTGACTGCTGTTTATGCTGCTTTAAATGAAAAGCATATTATAACAAAGCATGACTCATTATCTTCACACAGTATGCATATTTTGCTATCAAAAAGATTAGAATGGGTAGCAGGCCTACAAAGGAATACTTGAAACAATAATCTAAGAAAGCAGCTGTCTTAGAAGCCACAAAATGCATTAGGAATCTAAATTCATTAGCTGTCACTTCTGCACCAGTGTCCTGGATCTGATCGGGAAGCAGCTGAACTCATGTCTACCCTCACATCTCCCACTGCATGTTTCAGGCATAATGGGCACATTCCCCTTGTTTTAATTTCCAGGGAAAAGGAGCGCAGATTCTGCTTTTACCCTCACCCTCTAAACCAGCCCACTCAAGAAACAATGGATCTGAAATCTGGTCCCTGTAGTCTGATGATATTCAGACTCCTGGCTCCCACAGGGAGCTCTCTGCCAGCTACACTTTAATGTGCTTGGGAACCTTTCGCCCCTTCCTTTTGAAGCTGGACCTGGTTCACCCAAAAAGGAAAGGTTGCCTGGGACAGAGGTAAAACAAATCAGAACAAGTCTGAGCCTGATGCCTAGAAGCTGGCAACACATTCCATCTCCTTGTTTTTAAAAGGTTTAGTCATTTCATTTTAAGAAATAAAAAAAGCACAAATCCACCACACAGATGGGCTAGGGAGCAGAGATCAATATTCCCGTTTTCTTACTCATAGGCCACTGAAGTTCAATGACTCATGCAGTATCAGAGAAGCTCCTACGTCTTGCATTATTGAAGTAGAACCACTGTGCAGCCAGTATAAACACTGGCAGTCCTCTCACTGGACTTTTAGACTTTGATGCTGGAAGATGTGCATCTGACAGCACTAAGCCTATGCAGAACGCAGGTTGAGGTCTCCTGCTTCTCAGGTGAATGCTTGAATAAGCACAAATACACACCAAACGTATTTCAAGAACAACATGCTGTACTTCAGGTTTTGGTTTTGAATCAAGGAGACAGATGTGCTTGAGGTACGGTGCTTTGATTCAGACACTTTAGCTCCAGAGCATACCACGAATTCAAGCTTACTGCGGGTCTCTGCTTTTTCCAGTAGGTCACTTTGGGCAAATATGCTCTAAACAGATTTTGTAAACTAAATTTCAGAGATGCTTAATTCTACTTCTTGGTTCACTCTCCTGTTTTTTTAAAACACAATAAATGAGTTGAAAACTACTACTTGTTCTTTACTGGGTCTCACCTTTAGGTTGCTCAGTGGTAAGTAGAAGTAAATTTTCCTAAGAGCTGGTATATCCAACCGAAGTTTATATTCAACTGGAGTCAGTATTTAGATCTAATGAAAGCTCTTTTTGCATCTTTTTATAAGAGTGTTGACATAACTTGTGGGTTAGTAAAAGAAAACAGTTCTAACCAAAAAAGAATCCCCTCCACAAGTCTGCCTCCTAATGAAGGGTGCATTGGTATGTGCTTTTAATATCCATCTTTTAAAGATAATATTGGCTGCTTTCTGCTACAATAGCTTTTCTAATGTTTTTGTAAATCCAATCTTCCATAGTCCTGCCCTTCTGTAAGACCTAAGGATGAAATAATTCAGAAGAAATCATGTAGGCAAGTTCCCATTGAAAAATAAAATGACAAAGAAATAGCCATAAAGTTCCATTCTGTCCCTCTCAAAAAACCCTGAAGTTTCAAACCAGCTGAAATACAGACAAAAATTAATCTCATGGGTTTTAAATTGTTGCTCTCCCTTATTCATCTAGGAGTAGGAAAACTATGAGCTTAAATCCTGAACAACTGCAGTATACTGCTGGTCCAGACAGATCTCAACAAAAAGAGATGCAGAATCATACAGTCTAACAGCAAGAATCTTTTTTTGTTTGCTTTGTTTTGTTCCAGGAAAGGTCTGTGACTCTGGATCATTTTAAGGAAGCTTGCCCAATTTAACTGAAAAAAAAAATATATTGCATATGGCAGTTACACGCTCAAAAACCTCATCTTTAATCTGGAGGTAACTGAAAGAGAAAAACAAACAAACAAAACCCACAAAAATCCCCACAACGAACCAAACCACCAAAACAAATGAGCCTCACCATTGACAATGAGCCTCACCATTGACAACTCAATACTTCCAATTGCAAGAGATCTCCCTACAGTTTGTACTTGTATTCTTATAGACAAAATACCAAATCCATATCCACCTAATTCATATTTCCCTAACTTCACCTAGACACCCTGCCAAAAACAAGAAGGAAATGAAGAGACTGTATTCATCTGCTGAATTAATTTGAAGTCCCACATTTATCTCAACTGCTGGGAAGAGGAAAGAGAGAGAAACACACTGTACCAATATTCTGAGTTAAACCAACTTAAGCTTTTGAATGATTTTCTATCCATTATATTTTGCCCCATACATAGTTTTTGCAGCAAGTAACCATGTGTAAATTGAGGAAACAATATACAGAATTAAAGCTGGGGTTATATCTCATAGTGGGGATGGGTAACTACTAACAGCAAGGTGTGTGCTAACAGATAAACAAACTGCACAAATGAAGCAGCCCACTAGTTCTAGGAGGTATTCGTATTCTTTAATTTTAACTGTCATGTAGGATATCCCCATGACAATGGAAATAGCACTGATTTACTAAAATTAGTGGAGATTTCCTAAAAGATATAAAAAGCAAAAAGTTAAATGGTCATGTCAGAAAATAATGATTACTGCATAATTTCCCCAGCAAGCCATGGTCAATGCTGTGAGCAAATGCTTCTTTTTGACTGAAGGAAGAGAGTAAATTTCACTGTTGTCCACACAACCCTCATTTGTGGAGAAAAGCACTATGTAAAAGCTGAAGATCATTCAGCTCTGTTAGCAGAGATCAGAAAGCACATTATATTTTTGGCAACGTCCAAAGATGTGTTATGGCAAAAACAGATGAAATAGCACTGAAATGGCAAAACAACTGAATGGATAAATCCCCTATACCCTTTAATTTATTTGTCCTGACTGAAATGTACTCAACTAGTATACCAAGAAGGAGCAGCTAAAGAAAAACACATCTTTATGGACAAGGTGACAGGTCATCTTTCATTTTATAAGAAAAAGTCTTACACTTTCATTACTATATCATATTGAGGCCTATGACATGACTGATTTGAAGCAGTTGTAAGACACAGAACATAACCTTCTTGAGTTTCTTTATAATAGCTAATTAAAAATAAACAAGACAGTGTATCTCCGGAAAATCAATTTTTCTTCTTCCTCTGGAAAACAAGTACAAAAACATATATTTGCCAGAGATAGCGAGGGGAGTGAGGAGTGTGTGTAAAATCAGTTCTACATAACATTTCCTTCAGAGAAAATTAACACTGATTAACATCTGTAGAAGTCTGAAGGACTCCAACCAGACAGGCGGTGATTGCATGAGCTAATGACTAGGGCTCTCTTTGCAAGGAATGATCATCTAACTATGCTGTAAATTGCTGAAAGAGGGACTTCAACCTGAATTTATCACTTGCCAGAACAGCAGCTTGCGCTCCTGCAACACGTTTTTCACCTCCTGTTTTTCACTTAGCTCTAGCTGTAAGTCCACTGTATATAGGCAAATCAGTCTTGGCCTAAAAATACGTTCTCGTATCCTGAACTATTTTCTTTGCATCATAAAGCAAAGAAACTTTTAATTCTAAAAGTGACTTAATGACCAGCATGTTCTGGGAAGCAAAGTTTAGAACCAGCATTTGAAAATCCATACTTTTCTACCATATTTTACTGTTTTTACTCTGTTTTTCAATAAGCAATAGGTATTTTCCTTTCTTATATTTCAACTTCAAATTGCTTTAGGAATGCTATATAGGCAATTAGACTATGGCACTGCTACTAGAGAGTGAACTTCTACGTATGGGAGCAAAACTGTCAGAAGCCAGGTGTCAAAAGTGATCACCCTACTATAAGAAAGGTTAAAGAATACCGTCTCAACTATGTAAACACATCGTTGTAGACCAGTCATGTCCAAAAAAGTCTTCATCTTTTCTAAGAAAAAACTTCTAGCAAAAACAGGATTTTCTTACTTAAGAATATTCTGCTTCCATCAGTATTTGCAAAAATTAAAATCAGTAGGACCAAACCTCCGAGGAGCACTTTGGAGACCTGGATTGTAGAAAGTGACTATTATACATCAAGTCTGAAGGCAGTTAATATGAAAAACAGGAGTGCAACTCCAACCAATATTTTCTTAGAGGGCTGGCAGCAAACTGCCAGATGCATGTGTGACCTCAAAACAACCTTTTGCCAGATGCCTCTTTAACCTCTTACAATTACATCAACTTCTAAAAAGACTGCTACATTTTACCATTTTCTTCCTTTGGTTATGCAAATTAAGAAGATGTGCTTAATAGACAGAATGGAAGTGTTTGGTTCTGTGCATTTTTGTCTCTTAAAGCCACAAAATAAAGCTGTCTGGTACAGCAGCACATAATTCTTTTTTTGCCAGCATTAAAATAAGTTAAACAAGAAGTCTTCATCTTCTTTCTTTTCTCCTCCCTTGAGTCCATGGTCAAAACTAGGTAACTTTTTAAGATAATTGTGAGTTAAGGAGCCAAGACAATATTCAGCCAAAGCAAACAATAAATCACTTTAGATACTATTTACCATTTTTAAGTAAATAACCTTTTCTTTCATAAAAAGTATGCTATACATCTTATGTTACAATCAACAGAAGCTAACACAACCATTCACAATATTCAGATTCAAAACTGGCCTGTATGCTAATATTTTGAGAAGGGCATTTTCTGCAAATTTAAAAATAATCAAATTCATAGCATGAATGCATCATGAATATGTTCCAGGGGCTCAAGCCCTAGAAAGCAAAAGGAAGAGAAATTATGTGGAATGAAAAGTAAGTAGGTCGTGTATACTAAAGTGCTAAATATACTAGCGTCTGATTTGTGGCTGAGAGAACTGTTTTTAAAATCTAGAGGTGTACAAGTAAATGAAGAAATGCACAGTCATTTGTCAACAAAAATATAGTTTGATGAGGCTTTAAAGAGAAAGACTCCTTCTGCTGTATAGAATCCAAGAGAAAAAAAAAGCATTTCCTTTAAGAAATATACCTCCTTATACAGCAAAACAATGAATTTCAGTTGTTCTGTAACCCAGATCCTTTAATCTGCATAAGAGATGCTGACTGAGTTCACTCAACCAAATCACTACTGGCTTTCAGAATACAATCAACACATGCTTTTCAACAGTATTAATATAGCATGAAGCTTGTGCTCCTAATTATTCATGTTTTTGCATTCTGTTTTTTCCCCCTGCTGTAAAATATGCAAATTTACTTCTTTGTGTTATTTAGGTCCCACATGGGCCTCAACAGATCTGTTTGGAACGAATTACAAGCCAACATCTAGATACATGCTGTCAACATTTCAAGCTTCATTGTTTTTATTAGGTTGGAATGTCATTATAGATTTGATATTAGGCTTTAAAAAGCTTTTTATAAATCTCTTCAAAACCTACAGTCTAATCAAATGGTGCACTGATAATTACTACTACTGCACTTTTGTGTGTGAAAGGGGGAGAGCAAAGCCCCCCGAGCCCTGAATCCGAGGGAAATCCCCATCTAGCGGCACCACTGAAAACCGCAGGTTGTTTTTGTGCAAAATTAGTCCCAAAGAGGATTACTTTGACTTCATCACTGAATGAAGTGGAGACATTACCTCCTTATGCAACCAAGGATCGGTAACAGGAGAGGACTGTTTCTTCTGAATTCCTCCTCCTCCCTTTTCAATCAACTCTGGCTGCAAAATTCAATGCCCAGATGAGCTACTGTGGGTTTTAAGTACAAAAACCATAAAGCAGCACTTCAGGAGAGAAATACTTGACAGACTTTAAAGTCACTTTAAATACTATAACTTCTTAGTGTGCATCAGAAGTGTTCACTTACAGTGGCACAGGCTGATACGTATAAAATACTCTTTAGATATACATATTAACAGATATCCCCAAATCTCAGATTACTATAAAGTTAGTATTAAATATTTTAACCTCAAAACCTATAAAAAATCCAGTAGCTTGGTTATTCAAAAACTAAAAGGTTGGAAATAACTACATAAGCACTTCCTGTTATATAAAAAATAGGTAATGTAAGTCCATTGATGCAGAAAATGAAAGGACATTGAGACACTGCTTTTTTCCAACTGGCACAATGCCTTGTACATTTCTTTAATGTAACAGTATATTTTAAAACACTGCAGCAGCCCAACCTTCCTTACTAGCACCACTAAAAGCTCCTTAAATATTTATGAAAAAGCAATGTAGATGTTTTCAGGGACTTACTACACATTACCACTAACTCCTAGAAAACAAACAGCAGCAATAACACTAAGATTTTACAAATCTCTTGATGTATTTAATCTTTGAGGTGTGTATGCGGAGGGAAGAAAGTAGAAAAGTATTTGATTTGCAGTAAAGAACTAGTATGGGGGTAGTCTTTTGTTTCAGGAGTATCAGTATATTAATTTCCCTTTCAAAACAGATTCACCCCAGAAAATTTATACATACATATATTTCTCTCAAAGGCAAACATTTAAGGAGTTCTTAAAAATATATGTAGAGATCTGTACTACTAAGATCAATATGGAAACAATAAGGATCCTATTGTAAGGCCTTTTTACATGTTGGGCAACAGTGAAGGTGTACCTTAATTGAAATATGCACTTTATCCAAAGTACCCTATCTGCATGCAGAGTAAATTCACGGGAAAACAGAAACTGCAATTTGGAAAGCAACAAGTATATGTAAAATTGTTCTTTGGAAAAACAGTCCAGATTTCCAGAACTAAAGGCTCACTTGGGTTGATTATTTTACTTTTTTGTAGCTTCAGTACAGAAGATTTCCCATTGGTTAAGGATGTTCTTCTGCAATATAACTACAGTTAAAAAAGGGAAACATTAATCTGGATGTAAATCATACTTTTCACAGTTTCACGGATGAGTGAGGATACTCTTGCCTAAAGATGAGGATGATCCCGTAAGAAGCAATTATACTGCTGATTTAACTCAACAATATAGATACTGAATACATCAGAGGAAGGTTCAAGCATCTCATTTGAAATAAGACAAAGTTCAAATGCCTTGTTGAGATTAACTTAAAAGAGTAAGCAATACCTGACCACCAAAATTTCAAGATAAGAATATCTGCTATGATCCACCATAATTTACCAAACTCCTTGTGTATTCTTTTTGCAGCCCATTATGTTCCTGACTTTGTCACAGCAGGTTGTAATGATGAATTCAACAACATCCTACTTCTCACAAAAAGTTCTCAAATTTTCTACTTGTCAACTGGTATTAGTACCAGTGCTTTTCTATATTTTTAATAAGGAAGAAATAATTGCCTTATGCTGTATTTCATCTCACAGGATGAAAAATAGTAGTTCCTACCTCCTTTTCTGTGACGTTTTAGATGCTGTTGCAAGCCTGAGCACATTTGCTCTGTAGTGTTTCTTCTCTTCAGACATCATCATTGAAACAGAAGGGATACTGGTTAATTGAACTTAAATTGGTCATTTAAATACCACAGATCCTTCTATTTATTTGGAAGAGATTTCAAAACACTTAATTTCTTATGTCTATGACTATTTTCTATTGAGAGGAAACTTGATAGGCAAAAATCATGCTTGCTCCAATAGTGAGAAATATTAACAAATAAGCGTTAATCTAAAATTTGCTCATAAATTCTAGATGGCCTTCCTAGATGGATCTAGGAATGCACAATAGGAAGAATGGAGGTTCACAGTGCAGAAGTGTATATTCACTACAAAATTCCTGCCAAACTTTCTTATCATGGCCACAGCCTCCCTGTGTCTGTGACAGTCACCCTACTTGGATGAGAATCCTGTGCCTGTTCACTTTTCCTTAGGTACTTATTCGTTGAAAAACTCTATAATAAAATTGCTGAATCTCAGAAAACAACCTTTGGGTGACACTTTCCCTGTAAGTACCAATAATCCCTACCACTTGTTAAGAGGTCTGCTTCTGAGGCTGAGAGCAGAGCTCTGAAATGACAGCCATTGGCCAGAATTGAAAACTCATGGTAATTTACATCTAAAAAAATAAAAGAGAAATCTCTCCTAAATTCAGGAAAGAAACATAAGTTAAATATGTTTAAAAATCAGGTTTGTCAGCACCTGCCACTGAGCTGCTTCTCCAAACCATTTATCCATTCCAATACACAATATAAAAAGATCCCTGAGAAAAACCAAACAAACCCCAACAACTCTTAAATCCATGGAACAGACTGGCCTTTAAATCACAAGTCACAAGTACACAAAGCCTTGAACTTGGGCATGGTCAAAGGATCAGATCAAGAGCTCCTCAGAGAACTGTGCTGCCTCCAGACGCAGTGAGAGACAACACAATCCTCCTGGCTGTCCATCCCTGAGCGCACCACCGGGCTCGGCAGCTCCTTCCCCAGCGCCAGGGCTTTGGCTCTCTGTGCCCATGGCCAGCACAGACACGGCGCAGCCTGAGCACATCCATCAGGGCCAGGCAAAGAGCTGTGGGAGAAGCCTCGTTTCTTGGTCCTTGCCCAAAGCACCCTGCAGGGATGCCTGGGAACCTGGGTGACCACAGCCCTCTGACCCGACTTCCTGGCCTGGCCTCAGATGTGCCCAATCCTGCAGACTTGTCTAGCAGTCATGGTCTCGGCTGCCCCCGGCCACTGTCCCCAGAGCTGTGGTGTCCTTGTTCAGGGAGCGTGGGACCGCATTGCTCCTCAGCGAGGTCTCTGCCCGAGCCCCTGCCCTCTTGGCACCCCTGCTCGGCTGCAGGCTCACCTGCCTGGTGGAGCCACCAGCATTTGCTGCTCCCTCACACTGGCTTACTGCAATTTTGTCCGGAAAAGCGACCAAGACCCTGCACATTGGGCCCTTAAACTAAACCTGAAAAAAAAATTGACTTCTCTTGGTCCTTTTGAAAGAGGACATGCAGAACAATATTCTAATTGATTTTAGTTATTTATATGATTTTTTAATGATGAGGGTGATGAGACACTGGAATAGGCTGCCCAGAAAAGTCGTGTTCAAAGTCAGGCTGCACAGAGCTTTGAACAACAAGATTAATTGAAAGATGTTCATGCCCATGGAGGCAGGTTGGACTAAATGATCTTTAAAGGTGCCTTCTAACCCACTCTATGATTCTATGATCTTTCAGTTGCTTCAAGCAAAAACACTCACCACCCACCCCAATGGAGCCATCAGCACCATGGGGATGTTTGCAGTTTCTGACTGTCTTCCAAACACACATGGGAAGCAACATTGCTGTCTCAGTTGTTCAATTCCTGATCTCAGACTGAGATTAAGACTACAAAACACTTGGCTCTTTGAAATCGATTGGAGATTTTTAGCTGTGTGCCAAACCAAAATTCTAGCATTAAACCTGTATTTTTCTCTATGGCTAACAAGAGTAGGAATGAATGGTAGGTTGGAATTTATGTTACGAAAGCCACAAAACATAAGAAATTCCTTAAGAACTACTACTCTCCAAGATTCCCAAGCTAACTGGAAATTACTCGTTTTCTTAATTCTAGCTTTCAGAATGTTAACATTAAAACAAATTTGTGATGATCAGGAAAACCTCTGAAACATTTTTCCATATTTATGCATTTGATTCACTCATCAAAACCAACTTCATGTGTTATGCCTATTTCATAAGCATAATTATTTTCCCTTTTCAGAGTAATGGTTCTGCTTGTTACAGAACAAGCACCACTTTTACAGCTTCAGGAAGAGATGAGATGACCAGTATCCAGAAAATAAGTGAACTGGTAGTTAGCCATAAAAATGCCTTAGTCTCTGACAGGAAATTATATTTTAATATTTGTTTTGTAGAGAGAGAACTACAAATTATTTTTTCTTGACTCCCACACATGCAATATTTGCCCCAAAAACTAAAATAGAGAATTTCTTTCAGCTATTAGGTTGCGAAGTTGTTCTTGTTGATTCTGCTGGTTTTATGAGTCACCTTTCTAGTTGGACATTGAATTCCTAAATGCAGTGATACTTCACAAGGAAAGGTAGAGTTCAAATACAGCAATTTATAACAGGAGTTGGAGAAGTTATTAAAAAAAAAGAAAAAAATTATCCTCAGGATTTGACAGGGCAATAGCTGTGATGGAGCTTTCTCAGTACAGCGTTGAATTTTCTTCTCTCTTTTTCAAATATCAGCTGGTACAGAAAGATTCCTCCCATGTCCACAGGATATTGGCGAACTAGGCTTTTTGTTCTTACATGCTCTGAATGAAAGACTGGGTTTAAGAACCAACTTAAGATGAAAGAAATTAAATTCTCACTCCCTCCAAGAGTGTTCACTGCCTACAATAGTGTTCCTACTAATGGTCCAAGAAATCTGCTACTGAGATGTGTTAAAGATATTTACTATTGTATTTTGAGAATATTTTACACCAGTTTAGAAGAGCTTCAGAACTGAGTAACAAAATAGTAACTAATAGGATGGCTAAGTGATGTGGTTTGGTCTGGTTTTTTTTTCACTGACACTATTCCTAGACAAAAACACCCCTTCCAGATAAATATCTACTTAAGTCCTGAGCCATAATTCTGCAACTACATTTGTCTTGCAAGACACTGATATGCTCCACTGATAAGGCTGATGGCAGCTCTTCTGCCCAGTACAGTCCATTTCATTGCAGGCCATTTCATTGCAGGCAGCTAAATTAACTTCTGTCTGAGCAAAAAAGAAAAAAAAAATAAAAAAAGAGAAGACTCAAAGAAAACTGATGGTTCATAAGTTTGTATTTAAGAGATTAATTTTATGTGAATTTATGTGAACAAAGTTTAAATAGTCACTGACAGCACTTCAGGAAAAAGGAATGAAGCTAAATTGAATGCAGAATCAGGACCAGCAACTGTGGGACATAGCAACATTTGGGTGCAGAATTCTGCCTGTTACAGAAACTGAAATGCTAAATGGTCTCCAGACTTTTTGGGGATGATGATGTGTCTCCTTTGACCCTTTCACAATGCAAATGCTGGAGTGACTTGATGTAGCCATCAAAACTGGTGCAGGTGAACAAAATCTAGTAGAAGGCAGCCATCAAGCATGACAACACAGTCACAGATGTGAAACAGATTTGTTTTAATGGAGAACTTTTGCCAAAAATCTAAGTTCTCCTCAGAAAGGGTTCCAATAGTCTCTCATACTGTTAAGACTTTGATAATCCAGAGGCTTTTGTGACTTGAAAATGCTGAAGAAGAAGCAACACTTAAACAGAGAAACACTGTAAGATTCCTGATAAGAACAAGTCAGTAAATCAGAGCAGCAGAAGCTGAATACTGATGATGACAGATTCACAAGGAGGAAAATTAATTGTCGAAAGAGAAAAAACGATCAGTTTCAGCATAACAGCAATAATTTTTTTCTCTTCTGCACACTTAAGCCAACCTATAAAATTATGAAAGAGCTTGATCAAAGCTCCAAATTTAGCCAATTCACAGGCGTGTATACTTCAGATTAGTTTTTGAATAACAAGAAGACTTTGGAAACCCTAAACAGCTTAATTTTTATCAAACTAAGAGACAGATTCTGAGACAGAGCATCTACATTCACCATGACCAGAAATGCACAGGAGCTTCTTGGCTTCTAATATAAAAAGTCTGAGGGTAAAATGAAAAGGAAGGAACCTGAATAAAAGCCAGTCCTTTAACAACTACAGTAAGATATTCCCTCCCCACAACTCTAATCATAAAGCTAGAAGCCTAACCTCTGACCTCTCTTGTTTCGTAAGGATGTAACTTCTCCCCACTCAGAGCATGAAAGGAAAGCAAGAAACTACATTTCAGTGCTCCTGAATATGAGTTCAGACCTATGTAAATAAAACTTCAGCTATTTAGTCCAAATGAGCAGACTAGGAAAATTAACTTTGTCAGGAAAAGTAAGAATATGAAACAATTTTTATCGTGGCTTCTCTTAACATTTCGTTTGGTCTAAGCATCTCAAAGAAACTTCAAGATCAAAATTTCAAAGATGAAAGAATCACTTTATACAGAAGCACCACTCACCCACAATAACAAATCCATCTGCTTCTCTCTCTGGCGCCGTAACCTTCTTAGAATCTTGACTTTTTCGGAAGAAGCTGAACATAGTCTCTTTGGGTTCGTCTTCTAAGGTGTTATCTAAAATGAAGACAAAACATGTTAAATAAATATATGATTACAGAACTTACAATAAGTTCACATAACAGACCATCAGTATGTAGTAAGGCCACATACCTAATCTTTATTACCCAATTTGAAATATGAGGCATTTGTGTGTCAAACAGATTACTTTGTTTATGTAGCAATTTACTTCAACAGGCAAGAGAAGAGTGAAGTATAAAAGGCTTTTTAACAAAGTTATGAATGGAGTAGAATCATTAAAAAACAAACAAAAATCTTCAACTTTCAACTTTCCTAAATGAAAATTAAAGACAGAAACGTCTTTCAGCATTTATCCAGCATGTTTCCATATTTTTCTGCTAGTTTGTATTGTTATTAGACAAGCTTTCTCTTCAAAGATAGTGGTAACTATTTTCAGTTTCCTAGTTTGCAATCTTAAAGACAGCCTAACAGGTGAGTATATTTGATTAACAGTTACCAGTGATTTCCTTAAAAGAAACAGCAGCAAAATCATTTGTAGCAATTTTTTTGCAACAATAATTCATTAAAAGAATCTTCCAAGGCATCTAAGAACTCCATTGCTACAACAAAACAAGGAAACAATTGGGATAAAAACATGAACTGCAAAAGAAAATGCTCAGTATCCCCCCCTCTCTCAGGACTGAAAGATTACGTACAAGCAACTCTGAGTAGCTTAAATAGGACAAAGTCATACCAAAAACCCATGAAGGGCCCATGAGGGTCCCTCGAAGGCTGAACTTGGACCCCTGGACAACAGCAACCTTTGGAGCAGCCTGTGGTCTGGCTGAAACACATTATGTGCTGGACACAAAGAGGAAGGTTTAAATAAAGGCATGCGAAGATCTTCTCTAGTAAAATACCCATATAAAACTGGGAAAAGTGGCATAATGTAATTTCAACTTTGAAGCAGAGTTTGAGGAGCAGAATCCTGATTTATTTTGCAGACATCAACATGTTGAGGAGAAGGGACTGACGAACCGATTACAACATCTAATATACATCGCCAAGAGAGGAAAGGACTCCAGGGTAAAGAATTAAAGAGGTATATAGTGTCAAGTTTCAGAAACATTATTTCACACTAAATTTAACCAAGAAGAATCTTTAGAATGTGGGAAGAGTGAAGAGTGCTACTGTGAAATGTGCAGATTCTAAAATTAAAAAAAAAAAATTAAAAAAAAAAAAGAAAAAAGAAGAAAGAAAAAAAGAAAAAAAGATAAAAATCCTGGACTATTTGCTGGAATTCTTCACTCCCCAGCCAAATATTCGTGATACCATAAACAAGACTTTTTTTGCCTTGGCCAGGGACCTGTGGCTACTCAGTACTGACTATTCATATATAGCCTAAAATTCTCCTGTTACAAGCAATCACACTCCAGAAAGTCCTGTATGGAGTGTAAGTACTGGCTTTCAGGAACAGTGTATAAATAGATCATAGCAAAACCAGCAACTATTCAAACTGTGGCCTGATACCTGAGACCTGAAGACTGAATACCCCACAGCCTGGCCAGCTACTGCTTGCTTATGCGGACACAGTGCAACTTCTAGCCACCAAATAAACTACATTAATGTATGCAAGAACAGAACAAACCATTCTGTGATCCATCCTAGGAATACAGCAATTTTTAAAAATGTTATTTAACAGCACTTTATTCCTTTTTGCTCGTTCTCCTACCTTGGCAAGGGAAATACCGATATTTCCAGTTCCATGGAGATTACACAGTAGAAACTCCTAATTATCTCATTTATTCTTTACCTCCCCCCACACCCAGGCTCAACACATGGCGCCAGCAGCATATTCCTTTTTCAGCCCTCAGGGAATAAGTCTTCTCCTGCTACCAATTAGGGTTGTCAGTCCCATAGCTCAAGTGGTAAAAACCTGTGCTGTAATGCTCAAGAGTCAGGTTTCTGCTCCAATGATGTATGAAGGAGAGGCAGTTGTGGAAGAGTTTAAAGTGCAATTTTATCTTCATCCTAAGTGTGCAACAACAAGAAGCAAAATCAACTTGATGTGCAAAATCTCACAGCTTTGGTAAAGGCTCAGGTTCCAGTCACTCACTTGAGGTGCCAGAGCTGCAGTTGCTTCAACCACATTTTTTTTCTCTTTTGAGATCTGCATTATTGTACAGTTTTCAGCTCTATCACGTAATGTCCCCCTTCCCTTCTTTCTTGCACAAAGAAAAGCATCTTAATCAGTATATACATGGCACAAAAGACTTGTATAGGGAACCATGTACTTTCAGTCTTCTAAATCCTGCGTACTTAACATACCTAAACTTCACTGCTTAAAAGACAATAGGCATTTAAATTCAGAGTAAATTAGCAATCAGGACAACTTGATCTAGCCAAATTAATGTTACAAGCACTTTCACAGACTAGGTTTTTTACTTTCGTTGACAGTATCTCAATTTTTTCTAAAACCCACAGAATTCATCTTATTTACATACGTAAGTGTTGATCTTTATTTTGGAATCTTCTGTTTCTGAAGTAGCTTAATTCCACTGCCAGCAGTATTTCTCTAACACAAAACAAAAAAACCAAAACCAAACCAAATCAAAATCAAACCCCACGTATAGGTTTGCTTGAAGCAGAAAACCAAACAAAATTAACGAAAGTATGTCCTAAGCTCAGGCCCCAAGTCCTTATGCTGTTAAAAATCACCAGTCCAGCACAAAGAAAATAGTACCTGCAGTATTTTGTGACTGTGAATGTGGGGAGGCGGTATAAAAACCACATATTAAAAAACTAACATGTTTAGTGTTTCCTTCTCTAGCAACCTCTTAGAAACAAAAGTTGTGCTTGTAGATCTCGGGTCTTTGTAAGGTACGTGGAAGAAGGAATTCACCAACTACTACTTTCAGCATTTTGGTAGCTTTGTTGAACACGCTATTAAGTATAAACTAAAAAACAAAGAATGACTAGAAAAACAGAGAGGGGAGCACAGAAACAAAAATCAGAGCTACATACAGTACAGTGCAGGTAAGGGAAAGACTGTAGACAGGCAATGCAGGGGCATTTGTAATATTCGCTCTTTTAAGAATCTTATCAACTGTGCTACTTCAAAAGTAAACATAAATCTCCCCAGCAAGGGGAAATGCAACCACTAAATTTCTCGAATCACATGTTAAAAACAGAACAAAGCCCCTATCCAACAAAGAAACACAGAGCTGAATGGAAACACTCGTGCTCTTGGAGATAAGGACACAGTTTAAGCACTTGCAGAATCAGGCTGCAGTTTTACTACTTGTAGATAAGATGAGGTTTCAAGTAACGAAAGCTCAGAACAACTGGTTTCATTTCAGAGTAAAAATTAAATTTGAAGTTTGGGGACCTGGATGCATGGTCACACAGACTTGAGAAAAAAAGCACTTAGTTGTGTTTTTTTTTTAAAGCTGTCAGCACAAAATCACAGAAAATACACCCACCATTCAGAGATAGTACCACATTCTTGCAGTCATTTCTCCTATATAGCACAGCACTTTTCCCTTCCAGATGGGATTAATTTTATTTCTATGGGAGACCTGAAATTGAATTCACTGCCTAAAGATAAAAATCTCCCTTGGTAGGAATATGCAATTCCCTTCCTCCTCATGTTTCTCTCTCACCAAAAAAAGTGAACACAATCGCTGATAGTTAAGAATAATGCTTTTGGCACGGCTTCAGTCATTAGCAAATAATAAGCTCTGAGCTACAGCAATTCTGTGAGGCTGCAAAAAATATTTTGTCTTTCTTTGAGGCTCTGAGAACATACGTGGCACTGGACAAAGATGAGTTACAGAGCTGAACAAAGGGGTTAATTTATTCCTCCTGCATTTTGTCAGTCTCCTTTGACAAGAACTATGGGCGACCTTTGAGCCAAACCAATATGTTAAATCCAATAAAATTTTCCTACACAACAAAGATCTTAGTATATTTAGCATTACTTTTCAGCCTTTCCTGAATGTTCACAACACTGGAGGAGAATCATAATTTAATATTAAAAACACCAAAGATGCAGACTAAGATAAAGAGACAATGCCCAGTAACACAGCAAAGCAGAATTGCAGTGGCAATGCCAGTAATTACATAAATGATGAAATGAGGACAGAAGACACAAAACTGACCTTAAAGAAAGAACCAGAATAATTTCACATCTAGCAGCTTAAGATATACAATCTATGGAAGAAGAAAACAGAGAGCATCAGAGCAATTCTCACTTCCATACTACCATCTGCTGTGATTCACCAATAAAGCAGCAATCAGAAAAAGAGCAAGATGTTTACAGCCCTGTACAATCCTCCTTATCATGAAAACAACCAATTTAAGAATATGCATGTTGAAAATATTTCTCTGTGACACCAAAAGAACAGTTTAAAAGCTTTTGGCCTAGTCTAAGTTACTACGTGAAGAAGAAAAAAAAAAGGCATATAATTTCTTTTCTCTGGCATTAACATTAGTCATGGTTCTTTAGTTTGTATTTCTTGAAAACAGGAGAATGGAAAGTATCACGAGAAACCCAAAATTTTTTTTTAAAAAGGGATATATCTATAATGAAACGTTAACAAAGATTTTTTTTCTGTATTACATAAAATGTTGCTATTTATTTTTAGTGTTTTTATAAAATTTAAGGAAAGCAGAAATACAAGAACTATACAACCAAAACTACATAGTATAAAAACACTTGAAGAGGCCGAATCATAAAAAATCAGTCACAGCCAAGTCAGACAATAAAAGCACAGGTGACAAAAACAAAGCCAGGAGTGAAATAACAGCACTTAAACTGGTGTAAACATTCAAAACCCTGAAGACAGAAAATGCAAAAAGAGAAAGCTAGGTGTTAATGAGACACAATACTCGATTGGCTGAAGCCTACTGTTTGCCCTTCGAACAATTTTCTTTTGAATGCAAACCTTCAACAGCTGCTAAGTGTGATACAGACGCGCATTTGTAAGAACTCGTACAACATGTTTTTCTAGCTGCTGACCCTTGAAACTCTTCAGCCCTAGAAGGGCCACTGTGCAGCAGCCTGCTGCACCTTGCTCCAACAGCCACATTGATGAGATCTCGCCTCTCAAATCTCTGAAGATATGCTGTGGAGATGAGGACATTCTCTCGCAAATAAAATACTGAAAAGGTGAATGTTATGGTGACACTGAGGGGATGACAAGCAGCTAAATCTCATGTAAGATTTAACTCCAGAGCTCTCCCTGGTCACATGCTGGTTCTGCACAGTTCTGGCAGTAGCTTGTTTCCTTGGCAAGCTGACACAAGCTACTGCCGTATAACAACACTACCCCAGCCAACTAACAAAAACCACTTTGTACTGGTTAGCAAGCTGAACTGGCCCGTGGCTGGTTAGAAGAGACAGTCAGAACATGGACAGCTTTGCCTTTTTAAGCCAGAGCAGAGTTAGATTTTCCCAAGTATTTCCTGAAACACCAGTCCTGGAAAAGAAAAGGAAATCACGGAACCACAGAATGGCTGCAGTTGGAAAGGACCTTCAGAGGTCACCTTGTCCAACCCCCTACTTAAGCAGAACCATCTTAGAGCTGGTGCTTCAGGACTGTATCCAGGTGGCTTTTGACTATCTCCAAGGAGATGGAAACATCACAACCTCTCTGGGCAACCTTTACCAGTGCTTGGTCACTCTCACAGTGACAAAAGTGTTCCCTGATGTTCCCTGAGGAACCTCCTGTATTTCAGTTTGCACCTCTTGCCTCTGTTCCGTTCACTGGGCACGACTGAATAGAGCCTGGCTGTCCTCTTCCTTCAGGTATTTATATTCATTAATTAGAGCCCTTTGAACTGTCTCTTTTCTAGGGTAAACAGTTGCAGCTCTCTCAGTCTTTCCTCATATAAGATGGTCTAGTCCCTTAATTTTTGTTGTGACCTTTCTTTGGCCTCTCTCCAGTATGTCCTCGTGTGCCCTCATACCCAGCACTCCAGGTGCCCCACCAGTGCAGAGCGGAGGGGAAGCAGCAGCTCCCTCGACCTGCTGGCCACACTATGTCAAATGCAGACTGGGATATGTAACTCGCCTTTGCCGCAAGAGCAGTTGGGAGGAACCTCTCCATGCCAGGGACCAATTGGGAAAACATATGGAGAAAGGCATGATGCATGGCAAGTGCCGTGTCCAGATGTTATATCTGTCTTACATCCATCAGTTGTTCTAAACCTGAGGATTGAGCACCAGCTCAATTTCAACGATGAAATAAAATGAAATCAACAGAATAGAACAGTTCAGCTGGAAAGAATCTACAATGATCATCTGGTCCAAACTGCCTGACCACTTCAGGGAGAATCAAAAGCTAAAGCATGTTATTAAGGGCATTTTCTAAATGCTTCTTAAACGCTGACAGGCTTGGGGCATCGACCACCTCTCTAGAAAGCCTGTTCCAGTGTTTGACCACCCTCTCAGTAAAGAAACGCTTCCTAACATTCAGTCTAAACCTTTTCCGGTGCAGCTTTCAATCATTCCCACGTACCCTGGGCTATCTGAATACCAGGGAGAAGAGATCAGCATCCCGTCTCGACTTTCCCTCCTCAAGAAGCCGTAGAGTGATGAGGACAAATCCCAGCCTCCTTTTGTCCAAACCAGGCAAACCCGAAGTCCTTAGCTGTTTCTCACAGGACATCCCCTTCACCAGCTTTGACTCCCTCCCGTGGACGTAGCTGCAGAGCCCACAACTACACAATATTCCAGGTGAGGCCACACCAGCGCGATAATCACCTGCGTTTGCACTGGGCTTGATACACCGCAGGACGCCTGCATGCCCTCTTGGCTGCCAGGGCACGCTGCCAAATTACACCTGAGGAAAGCCGGTAAATGAAGGGAGAGGGAAAACGCCGGGAAGGGGAAAGATGGGGCGATTTAAAAGGATTAAATGACAAGGCAGGGCTGGAAGCTGACGGCCGGCTCCCCCGGCCTCTCCGGGCTCGGCCCCCGCCGCCCTCCCCGCCGCGGCAGCACCGACAGCCGCCCCTCCATCACCCACCCTCCCGCTCCCGCTCCCGCTGCCGCCGCCGCCGCTCTCACCAACCTCCGCCTCCGCTTCCGGGTCGCCTCGGGCGGAGGGGAAGTCCCGCCCCGGCCGCCCCATTCCCGGGGCCGCCGTCCCTCCCTCCGCGGAAGGCGGGAAGCGGCGCTGGCCATGGGCGACATCCACGAGGTGCCGCGGCCGCGCATCGCCACGGGGCAGCTGGCGCAGCACATCGGGCAGCCCGTCTGCTTCGTGGGGCGCGTCGAGAAGGTGCGTGCGGCGCTCGGCGGGGTCTGGCGGCGGGGACGTGGCTGCCCCGTCGCTCTGTGTGGAGGGGCTGGCGCCGTCCCTGGGGCAGCTCGGCAGCTCCGGGCGGCCTGGGAGCAGGGCGGGAGGAGGACGGATCTTTGCGGGAAAGAGCTGGCTGAGGCGGCCAAAGCTGTGACGCTTCCAGGTGCCTTTGCAGCGCACGGGCCTAGTGTCTTTTCTAGACTTAAACGTTCTTTTGTAGATTCATCCTAGTGGAAAGCTTGTCGTGCTTACGGATGGACTCGGAAAGCATACGACTGTGGAGCTGAGCGAGCCTGTAAGTTAAGGAACGCTTTGGAAATACTTATGTCGCCTCTTGTGGATTCCGGAGGTTTTGTCTCTTCTAAAACCTGTGCATGCCGTCCATGTTTTGAGTTTTTCCACCTACATATCATTGCCTCTCTCTTTTGCATCTTTCAGCTAACCTGTAGTCTTCTTACCATGAGCTGCCTTGGTCTTCATCAATTTTCAGCTGGTGTTAAGAGACAGAACTCATTCCTTGTCAGACACATCCCTGTCTGGCTGTTTTCTCTTACTCTATTAGTTGTTCACAGTGTAATATATTCCACTATGTTTATTTAGCTTTATTTTAATTTCAGTCTTTCCTTCCATTTTCTTATCGCTTCTATAATCACAAAGAATATGGTGCTTTCAAGAGTTTTTTTAAGTTAACATTGCTACATCCTCCTAGAACACTTGTCACGGTGTTTCAGTAAACTCCATAGTTAGCTTGAAGCATTATTTCTTAAAAAATACCCAAGCAATGAATGCAATGGGTATAATATACAATCAGAACTACTGAACAAAAATACTGCTTCATTTGTTATCACCTGCCACTGAAGGAATAACACTTTGGCATTCTCTTCTGATTCTAACCATGTTTTTTCCACCAAGAAACGTTGTAATTAAAGAATTATTTTAATTGTGATGGTAAATGCTCTAGCTTGACTCAGCACATGTGTATATTTGCATCTTTTTCTCTGACTGAGTTGTTAAATACTGAGAAACCTTGCCATTTCCATGGGAAATAATTGCATATGGTACTCTCAGCCTTTCAAGACAAGAGTCTGTCCTTGTTAATGAAAAATGCAGTTTGATCTAGCAGAGTTTTGTCTTATAAATGTGAAGATTGCTGACGTCAAACCACAACAAAATGTCTCTTACCTCTTTCTTGAGTTCGTGAAAACATTTCCTGCTTTGGGTTGTTAAAAATTCAGATGTTAGCATCTGACCAATGATTCTATAATATTTTTTGTAACAGTGTAAGTGGTTGAATTCCATAAACGCAAAGCTGTAGTGCTGGGCACTTCAGTCTGTGTTCCACTGCCTTGGCAGAAACTGGTGTGTGCAAAAAAACGAGGCCAGGTTCATCTCTCCAGTTCACCCAGTTTCTGTGGGGAAACTTCTAGGTTTGCTATTTGCTGATCAAAATGCTTTCTAACTTTTTTCCCTTTGAATGTATTTCACTGTTTGTGCATGTGTAGTTCCCTCTTTCAACAGAGAACCCCAAAATTACGGGGAGGGAATTATTCCAGAAGACTTACTAGAAAGTGAAAAATAAGATTTAGATAGTGGAAGAACATTACCAAAATAGTGCTGCAGTGTTAAAATTTGTATCTTAAAAAACAAGGAAAACGTTCAAGCTGTATTATTTTAGAGTAGGATATAATTTTTAGCCTTTTTTTCCTTTGTTCAGCCAAAGGCTTATTAGTGTCAGTATCTTTGTATTCTGAGCACTTACTGACAGATTACTTATGAAATGATTTCCAAATATACCTCCTGAATGTGGAACACTGGAACTGCTCTCTGGAATGTGTGATACCTCCTTAACCCTTACAGAGTTCTGTAGTTGACACAGGTTTTGAATGCATTAAAATCAGAATTGTTCTGCTCTCTGTGTCTAGATTAGTCTCTGTTCAGTGATTAAATGACACAGTTTTATATACTTATAAACTGGTATCTTTCCTCAGATGTGTCTTCATATTTTTTTGGTGGTGTTGAATTGGCTATTACAAAACTTGTAAATCTCTAAGCGGATCAAGGTTTTTGCGGTTTTTTTGGGGGGAAGGTGACAGGGCTGTTCAGTAGTAGTATATTGTTTGACGTGGAACAGAATCTGTCATGAACAAACCGTCAGTTGTGGAGAGTTCCTAGCTGTGTAGTAAGGACAGCATCTAATTTAGTATTACTGATTTCATCTTTGGTGTGTTTTCTAGCTGGATGAGGAGATTTCAGGAGTTATTGAAGTGGTGGGAAGAGTAACAAATCAGGCAACCATCATGTGTGCATCATATGTCCAGTTCAGAGAAGATAAAAGTTCATTTGGTAAGTAAGAATATATGTTATGGCAAATTCATTTTGAGTTCCGAATTCGTCTTCAGTATATAAGAAGGGAAAGCCTGGTTATCTTTCCTTACAGACAAGGTCTTTCTTCAAGCTGCTGGATAAAGAGCAGGGTGTAGAAAAGGAGAGTGTCATGAGAAAAGTTCTGTACCAAATATAGTGGCTTATGGTTAAACTGTAGGGAGTGACTCAAAGCTGGAGGCAGTCTAGATCATTGCTGTGGCCTGATTGTTCTCCCACTCCTGACCACGTGGTTCTCACCTTGCCCTGGACCTTGTGTGGTTGTGCAGCTAGCAGGCCTAAAAATAACCGTCCAGAAAACAAGCAATGAGTGTTCCTGCCTTGGGAAAATGGGAGCTTGAGGGAGACTGGGATCACTCAGCAGTACTGCTTTAAAATAAGCAGTACTTGAATGTCGTCAGTGACTTATGGGGAATTGAGCTTATGCATCATAACCATTTTCTTTGCCCTTTTTCAGATCTGGAACTCTACAATGAAGCACTAAAAATTATTCATGAATTCCCTGAATACTTCCCATTTGGTACTGGGAGGAAGACTTGATTTTTATTAGCATATATTTAGAGCTTCAGAGGGGACAACAGTACTGTGGTTTCTTGCCTGACAGCATGGTAACAGTGGCGTTTATTTTCAACAAATATATGGAAAAGACACTGTTACATGTGCTAAGTATTGCCTGTGAAGAGTATTTTCTTTGAAAATGTATTTATTCAGCAAGGAGAACACTTTGTAAATGTCTCACTCACTGTATATATTTAACCCTTTTGCATCTATGAGGAGTGTTCTCCTGCAAGATTAGACTTGTCAGAAACTGAAATTTTGTAAGCATCCTCTTCTAGTTGGTAGAGGTTCTAGGATACATTACAGGAAACTTGTATGGAAAAAATTTGGTGGGGTTTCAATACAAAGATTTTTGATTTAATTTGCTTTGATACAAATTTATTGAATGTGGGGGGGTATTTTGCATCTTGAAAATGGTATCTTCACCAATAAAAAAAATCCACTGCATTTAACCATTCGTGTCAGCATTAAACGTTAGAGTGCTATTTTCAGTGATATGTGGCAACTCCTGTTCTATTTTACCTGACACAGTTAAACTTAACAAAGTGGAGTACAAGGTTCTTGCTTTTGCAGTGATGCTAAGAACTTGGAAGAGGTATAATTAGGCTTGGAGATTTCAAGCACAGTTGACTTCCCATCACAACCTTCATTCTTTGTTGGAGTCTAAGCAGCAGTACCAGGATTCAGCCAGCTTGTCATGGTGACTAACCATAGGAACTTCCAACAGTCCCCAGTTTTGTTACTATCCAGGCCTACTTACAACACAGCAAAATCTTTGCATCACTTGAGGTAACACAATCAAAGTACAATTGAACTTTGAAAATATTACCTGGGAGTTAATAAAGTATTTCAAGGTATTTTAAGTAAACTGTAGCCATGTTCATTAAGCTTTTGTACAAACAGGTTTCAGGTTTAGTAGTTAGATTTAGTGCCTTAATAAGACTGCTAGCTTTGTGCTTATTTATAGACGTTTCCTTTTTCAGTCAAGGAATATGTTTCAAAAACCTACGCTTTGAACTCACAACAAACTGGAGGGATGATCAAGTTAAAAGGGGATCTATTTTTTTCTCCCTCCCCACCTAGAAGACAGACAGTGACACAGTTACTCTTACTGGGAAGGAGGTCTTCTGAAGTAGGAATCATGCTGGTACAGCAAACAGAACACAAGGTCCATGTGGCACAATACCATGCCCTATCACCACTCTATTTAAGTGCTCAGTAGAATCAAATGTCAGTAACTGCATGCATGTTTTCCTAGCATTTAAAACTATTTTGTTCTATTCTGCTTTAGAAAATTGTTATTATTTAGTGTGTACATATACTCTGTAAAATGTTATGTACAGTTGGTTACCCAGACCACCCGTGCCCAACGGAGCAGCCTGCCACTAGATGGCTTTAGCACTTCAGTGACCAGCCTGGAGTATGAGGCCTTGGGAGGGAAAGTTTGAACACACCAAGTGGGAAATGCTGGTTTCCTTTTGACAGTCAAGACTCTTCTTGTTCATGCAGTCCTGCAGCAGTGAAAGGTGGCTGGGCAAGCTGTACCTAACTAAAAGTTTCCCTTATGCACACTTCATTCATCTGCTTCTCTACAGACTATCAGGCTGTGTGAATGAATGGCCTACCATGGCTATGTGGCTGTACAAACCAGACTGCAATGCAAGGAACTGTAAAACATTCTTGGTATTAAAGCAGTGCTCAGGTTATATATGCATTTATCAGCATAATTTCCTACATTACCACGCGGAAAACTGCCAGCCATTAGATACCAAAGGAAAGATATAACCATGGGGCCTGCTGTCACAGCTAGGCCTGATGGTTAGCAGGGCCCCAGGCATCACACAGACAATGAAAGGTGAGAAACTGCCAGACCTCATAGATAATAAAAATGGGAAGTAGGGGCTTTGTGGGTTGCTGACCAAAGGGGAGGCACCAGGGCAACTGTATCATAAACACCAGAGAAGGATGTCATCAAAGCCAAGGCCAACAGCAGACCAGTAATGGAAGGTGTGAAGAGGCGCTGGTGGCTTCTTTGGGAGAACAGGAGGCTGGTGAATGGTGGGAACCTGTGAGAGGAGAAGTGGCATATGAAGTGAATGCTGCAATTGGAGCAGACTTCTAGAAGTTCATGCTATTTGGAGCAGGACTGCTCCCACTACATTCATGACTGACTTTGGCCACTTGGTACCTTTTTACTGGGCTCCTGGCTGACCCTGCTTGCCTGCTCTGCTGTCCTGGCTTGGGCATGGACATGTGCACAACTCGTGTGGTGCTCGTGAACAAGGAGCCCGTGTGTGTGATGATAGAGTGCTCGTGCTTAATCAAGGAAGGGCTGCAAGGCTGGAGCCTCTGACGAAATGACAACAATGATACGTAATCAGCATGAACCACAGGATCAATACATTGTAGCATGCAACGACACCTTCAGCAGAGTTGAGATTTACAAGGTAGCACTACACGAAAAGTAACTACAGCTAATAAAATGGGTGTAGCTATACTTTTTGTTAGAAAACAAGAAATCACCCCCAAAATGACAACTTTATTAATTTAAAAGCAGAACAAGGAAAAAAAATCTGGTAATTAAAAAACATACAGCTCTTGCTTTATAAATTTTGCAACTAGTGTAATTACTGACCCGAAAGCCTGATTACTGATTGCAACAGCCAAAACTCATAGCACCAGAATATGCACATTCATAATCCAAAACATTGCAAAGATATGAGTATTAAAGTGAGCATGTAATTTAACTAAATGATAGAATTTGACATACACAGTTATAGTCAAGGTGAAAACATTATAAATTAATTTTCTTTACATGAGAAAATGAGACACTCCGTGTTGGTAGTTGCATTCATCTCAACATGGAAATTATCAGGAAAATTTACTAAATGTTACTACACAAGAATAAAAAACAAACACTTGACACTTACAAATCCTCATTTACATAAACCAAAAGCTTTATTGCCTGTATTTATATAAATAGGGTATCATACAGTAAGCCCCAGTTTACATTTATAAATGGAGAACCTTTTGAAGAGCTCTTCAACAGCAACGTGAAGTGTGCAAAAATACTGGAAAGAGAAATAAATATTCTAAAAAGAAAAAAAAAGGAACTGCTCTCCCATGCCTAGAAATATCAAGTACCTCTTAGATTTTTAACTTAAAAAAAATCTTTGCCAATTTTAGATCAAAATAAATGCAGCAGATGTATTACAACATTAATGGTAACTCAGAAAATATAACTCAAAGTCCTGAATGTAATCTTGTACATCCACAGAAAACATTTCCACATTTTATCTTCTTGAAACTACACTAGAGCACATAGAAGTAGTGGTATATTACAATATGTTCTCTTTTAAAACACCAATTTTCACAGTCCTGGCAAACAGTACCAGTTTATTGCTAGCATTCCATTTAGTATTTCATAGCACACAAGTGTTGAGTAACTCATATACTGTAAATAAACACACACCAAGTAAACTGATGTTATTATCACACACCTTAAAACAGGTTTGGTTTTTTTTCCCTAATTTGTGTGAATTTTGTTGCCTACAAAGTCAAGGACAACAATACCAATTAGCTCCTAGCACAGTATTAGCAAAATATCATTGACGCTCTCTCGAGTTAATAAATAATCTTAATTTCAGCTGGTAACACATTTAGAAGTACTCTGATCAATTACTTAAAATTGGGAGCAGATGAGTGTCCACTAGTGACCAGAAGCACAATTTATACAGCTTGATTCCACATTTCCCAGTATATTTCAGAAGTACATGGAAATGCTGATTACCTCAAAGTCTTCAAATACTTTTGTAGTCAAAACTCTGCATGTATTTTAAAACTTATGTATTTACAAGTCTCCAGTCCTTGAGATTTCAGATCTTCACAGTACTAAGTT
Organism: Callaeas wilsoni; assembly: GCA_013398955.1. Taxonomy (NCBI): domain Eukaryota; kingdom Metazoa; phylum Chordata; class Aves; order Passeriformes; family Callaeidae; genus Callaeas; species Callaeas wilsoni. The sequence goes on along the minus strand of VWPU01015862.1, from coordinate 112,062 downwards.
AAAAATTTATCAGATACAACCTCCTATAGTTTATCTGCACTGAAACAGTCACATGACTTTTCAGGGAACTCTTCTCTAAGATACAGTCATCGCTAGGAGAGAAAACACCCAAACTCTTTAGCATTAAAATTTGCATCAGCTAGATACGTTGTCTAGTTAAGTACGAACTTGAATTGCAAAGACATTGCTTTACTATCAACAAAACCTTGGAACAGAAAGAAATGGATTTTTCTTTAAAAGAAAAATCTTTAGAAGACAGTTACCAGTGGCACTTTGAGTGAACTTACAAGGAAACAAACTATCATTTGCATACAAGTGAGTGTGATCAAACAATGAGCAGAGAAATCCACAGCATCACTTTGCCATCTTCTTTTCAAGTGTTTATTTTGCAGGTCTGCTTTCACAGCATATAAACTCAGCTTTGGGGCCAATCAGCATTATCCTGAAAACTTTTTAAATAAAGGTCTTCTTTGGATTTTAGCAAATCCAAGGAGTCCACAATTCCAGGAGTGCTCTTCGTCAGTCCTCTGAATAAGGGCCATGCACTGTACCTAGAGGCTCACTTCAGGAACACCAGTTCCTGCCAAGCACAGTCATACACACATCATTTTACTACTCTGATAGCAATTTATTTTTTCACAGTACGTCACAAATTACCTTTGTCTAAAATATCTGCTTGGACTATGATGGACATCCATTAGAGAGCCACACATTTTCTAACAGTATTTATGCCTGGACAGTCTCTGCTGGAACGAGATTCCCTGTTGTATCCAGCTGCATACACTTACAAGAGCAGGCAGAAACTGGGCACTCAGTATGGTCCCTAAATAGGAACAGCCAAAAAAGAAAAAACAGGTAAAATAATTTTGCAATTATACATTTAACTACGTGCAGAGGTGTAGTATCTCAGAAAAACTCAGTATCATAGTTCAGTTTTATTATTTAAACTTTATAACAATAGATACAGGGAAGGAGGCATGTTCTAGTCAGTGCAGCATACACATGTGAAATAACAAAATTTTAACGTCAACTTACCTGAACCAGCTCAGCATATGACCAGCATGTCCACCATGCCTACAGTTGTGACACCAAGTAAACCAGTTGTTGAACTGGGCTAACTTCTTGTCTTTGCTAAGATCCACTTTTTCATCTGACTTGGATCCTCCTGTCCAGAGGCAAACCCACCCCCACAAATATGGCTGTAAATCATTACACTTCATTTATATTTCAGTTCCAGCAACACCACTAAAATAATTTTGAAATTAAGAACATTATGTGAAAAAGCATCCTGATTTTAAAAGAGAAGTCAGTAAAAATATGAAGACCTGCAAGAATGCCAAAAAAAATTACACTGCTGAGCTGTTGCTTCACATCTTATGGACATGCTAAATTTGCTTATTAAACAAGTTTTACAGACAGAATCTCCTTCAATGGTGATTTATGCCTTATTGATTGACTTATGTTCCAGTGAATTATGGGCCTGTTCTGCTGCACATGAAATCTTCTGCTTTAGAAAAAAAATCAACAAAATCTAAGTTATGAATTGGAACAAGTACCATATAGAAGTCATAACAAAGATCAGTGAAAGAATGAGAAGAGGTAAATAAACACTACAACTGTACAGCTGCTCATGGCTCTGTAACAAGACTGACTTAAAAATATGGTTGAAATCCTTTTCATTTACATATTATATAATGCCAAGCCAAAGGCATTTAGAACCAAATGATTCTAGTCATAGTATCTCTTAGCCGTGACAGCATGACCCATGCTTTCTTTCATACTTAGTAATAGAAAGTACACCACACCTCTCTTCTTCTTCCAGCTAAAAATTAATTCATTTACATTCAAAGATTTGTGTAGCATCCCTACAGTTCATCTCAAGAAAACACACTTCATTTCTTTCAGTTGTAAAGCTCGCAATACTGACCCCTACAATACTTGGATCTTTACATCAGTCTAACCATGAAATTTGACTGACAATCTCACGGGAAACTGCCAGAACCAAGTAACTATGCATACTGTCTGACCCTTAAGAATTGAAACAAAGGTTTCATCACAAAATTAGACAGGATGTAAACAAGTTCTCAGTTATGGTCCTTCTCCCTTCAAAATGATGAGTATGAATATTTACAGTATAAGCACAAACAGAAAAAAAAAAGTGCAACAGAAGATCTTCCTATAGCAACTGCTAATTTGGCCTGTTACTAGTACTGTAGCTGAATAACTAAAACCTACTGTGTCATACCTGGACAGCTGGAAACCGGTGTTCCCATATTTATCAAGCAAAGTGCACAGCGGGGAAGGGGCTTACGGCAACCAGGACAGCTCGTAACTTTTGACTTGGTTGGTGAACCGCTGACTCCATATTGGCTAAAACCTCGCCCCTGATGAGGAATAGCTGAACAGCTGTAAGAGATTGATTTTCCACAGAAATTGCAACTCACAAACACCTAAAGAGAACAAATACCCATTAATTTTTTGGTTTGGTTCCACTTTTGCTACACCTGTGAGTGAATCCATTCAAGCTAATTAACATTTATTTACCAGGTATTCTAGAGAGTGCCCTGGAAAACCAAGGCTACTTGTGAAGGAGTTCTTAACATCCTGGCTTATAGATGAGGCACACAGCCCTGAGAAGTAGGCCTTAATGATGCTCACTTACTTCAAAAGCACAGAAAAACATGCACAATTGCTAAAACTTTGAAAGATATTATTTAAGATAAAAAAACCTGTATCTTCAGTAATGGAAGAAATTAGGTTTATTTTACTTATTATAGAAAGTCTGGTCTCTCCCTCCTTATAGTCAGATGACTCACACTACAGTCCCCAACATAAGGATTATGCTAATATTATTTACCTGCATCCTTCATGTCACAAGTTGTGACTTGATACCAAGGAGCACGTATTTTAAATTCTTTAGGGGCTATTTATGTTCACCACATAAGGAAGAAGCAGTAATCTGAACTCCCTCCCACTTGGAACTGCTCTGCTTAAACAGCTGCGACTGATAAATTAATTCAAAACCAGCTTTCCTCAGAAACTCTCAGGCCCTAAAGCTTGTAATGAACACACTTTGCAGACATGAGAGAGTAAAAGGTGCCATGGTAAGACCATGTTGGCTAAAACTGCCACCAGATGTTAAGAAGATAGCATTTGGGCAGGGCGTTAGTTTTTGGGTCAGTGTATGTTCAGAACTGATAATGAAAGTTGCTGCTGTTCACTTTAGCTTCGGGTTCAAGGGCTTCAAAACAGCTTTGAAATTTTTTTCAATTAAAACAAAGGCAATTTGAACTAGTTCCATGGTTTCAGCATCAGTCTCACCCTGACACTGAATTCAGCTGGGTGATACATGTCTGATTTCATTTTTCTGCATGTGAGAGAAAAAAATCAAATGAGTTTCCAGTTTCCCCAGAAGAAAAATGTTGATAAGTTACAGTTTCTGAAAGACCTGTGATTTGAAAAAATAAGTGACACCTCCTTATTTTAGGGCAGGCTTAATTGAAATCTTTTTTTTGCACATAAATCCTCATGAAAACCAAGATATGGCCAGCAATGTTTTTTTTAACAGAAGTACCATGCCACGTTTTTCCTGGACTAGTCATATTTCATACAAAATTTATATTTACCTGGGCTAAAGGCTTTGAGCTGGGATCCAGCTTACTCCTATGGATATCAAATTCTGCACGTTTATGCCAAAACCTCCAAGCATCTAAAAGATTCCTGTAGTTCTCAATCCAGTACTGAACCCTTTCATCCTTAAGTACATCTGATGGAGAACCCTAAAGTAGGCAGGAAAAAATGTCAGACATACATTGAAGACACCCAATACATACTACTCACTTTTTCAAAAGGCTTTATGAAGTGTACTACAAGATATAAGAAATAATACAGTGTAATTTATCCTGAAGAAGACGAATTTTCTGTTAAACTGTAATGTGAGTGTGATAAAGGCTTTCTTCAGTTTCTCTCTGGTTGAAAATACTTGTGCTGCCATGTCCTCCTAAGAACTCACGTCTGTGAGATGAACGATTTGAATGTTCTGTCACGTATCACAATCTGTATCACTGTCATGATTGCATATGCAGTTAAATACACTGCTGGCGATAGCTGCTACTGTGTAAGGGCCAAGATAAGTCCATTATAAAAAAAACCCCAAAGCCTACAAACAAACAAAAAACCTTACTTTTGTTCTCTACGAAAATCCTGAAAGCAAAAAAAATAACAAAAAAGTCAGGAAACACACCAGCAGTAAGAAGATAAATGGGTATTCTCAGTTCAGCTACTGAAAAGAATTACCGTTTTCTTTTGTCCCTTTCCCCTACTATCTCCTCAAGCTATCTCAACCAGAGAGTGTGAAGACACATACTTACTAGTTAACACCGAGTTTCAGATGACTCCACAAAAAAACCTCCCAATTGTCCCAATTTAATACAGAAAATACTTGGCAGGTTCACAAGATTCAACACCACCCTGATAAAGAAACCACGTTTAGTTTTCCTCCATGAAGTTTATTTCGGAGTGAAACACTAACCTGTAGCATGCAATAGCTTGCTGTTTGGACATCTCCAGTTCTGTCAACATAACTTTCCATCAAGTCAACTCCATCTTTTGTCAGCCCTGTTAACAGTATTCCCTCCAAATTCCCAGCCTCCTTCATTTCATTTGTCAGCTTTTCGATAAACCTGTTGAGCTATAAAAAAAATATATATGAAGAAATATATAAAGATATGTAAAAACAGTGTCTGCTGCTAACAGAATGCACTGCTTGCTGGATGTTATGCAGAAAAAGTTAAATTACTATATTGTAAGACACTGCATGAAATCAAGTGTTTATAAACAAACTTTAAGCTTCCTCATAGAAAATGGAAGAAGAGAGGTTATGTATTCTTAGAATATTTTAGTGAATTTAAAATGGAACATTCCTGCTGTAAAACCAAACCTTAATTTGAGAGAACATTAACACCTGGAAATAAATACTGAATAAATAGAAATACTTTCCAGTAAAACAGGTGTGCAGTTAATGCAATTGCATTTGAACTACCATGTAATGAATACTCAAAAAAACCTCCAAAACCACAACGAAACCAATAAAACCCCCAAACCAATCAACCAAAAGCCAAATCAAAAATTAAGCTGAAAGTACAAACTAAAAACCAAATTATACCATACCTTACATACTACTGTGATGAGAAAAAACAAATCACTCATGCCCCATTATCTCCACTGTTCACCGCTCTATGCCAGAGTTTCTCCTGCCTCTGAATAAAGTCCAGTTTACAGGTTTGTTTAAATGTGCAACCACAAACTTACCTGAGCATCATTGAGGAACTTGCAAGCAAATGCCACTCTGTCTCGTACAGCTACGTTATTTTCATACTTTAGAGAGAAAAATAGGAATAGTAACATCAGATACATGTTTCCATTTTTCCAACACATTGTAAAAATCAGAACACCTGCACTACCATGTAACTCACACAATGAAATTGATTGTGTACAAAGCAAATGTGACATCTGGAGAAAGCCAAGTCTAAATATCAGTTTAATTATTTGTACTCAGATACAGGTATCAGAGGAAGACTGCAGATATGGGAACAATCTACCATGAAAGCCTGGTACAACATATCCTACACAGTTTATGAAACTATACAAAAGTAAACTTTTCAAGTCCTGTAGAGGACTTAGTGCTTCCAGCATGTATAGCCACAAGTCCCACCAGGTCACGGGCAGAAGAAAAACAAACCAAGTTCTGCTTACTATATTTATGAAATAACTAGATTAACCACTCCATTCCTTCCTTAAACTGCAAACAAAAGTTAACAAAGCAAACAAAAACTAAACATCCAGAACAAATTTCTCAGAAGTATATTAACACTTGAGGTTCAGCAGTGTATCAATATTTACTTTCTGCTTTTTAACCATTTTACTACATGCGACACTGAAGAAAATAAATACTTCTCTATATTAATTCTCATACTTAGCTGTGCCCATGTTTTTCCCTCCTGATATTCTCAGATTAGAAATTGTGACTGACATTGCCAAAACAAGATGTGCTTGACAAAATCTTTCATGCAAACTTCAACAGGTCTCACTGAAGGAAAAATTAAAATTAAAAACAAATAAACAGCACCTTATCATGTGTGAGTTGCCAGTTCATCAATAAAAAAACCCTACAAAATTACTACCCAACATCCAGAGAACAACAATACTCTCTCTCAAAGACAGACGAAAAAATAAAAATTCAGGTTTCTCTCCTCTGGGATTCTTTTTTTATTACCCTAAGAGCATCAGATTATGACAACTTCACTTTCAACAGCTTTGGGCCAATTACGCTGCTGCATTACAGTAGTCCTCTCCCAGGCTAAATAATTCCTACTGAATCAAGTATTTCTACTGTTCTCTAACCAGCAGTTAAGTGCATTAACTCCTCCAAAGGCTCAAAGTAGCTCATGATTCAAGATTTACTTTGCCCTTTAAACGGCATTTCTGTATTGGTTTCAGAAGCCCTGGAACTATTCTGTTTCAACAAAGTGAAATTATAAGTAAGCAAGGGAAAATAAAATACAATTCAATGCAAATGTAGCTTGATGAAAGTTCTGCAAACTCCCCTGCATTTAGTCTGCTTTTTGCAATTCTATTATTAATCTCTCTCCTGTTTCTTCCCACTACTTACATTATTTTGATAATGTATTTCTAGAGGTTTAGTAACTCCATGCTAAAAATAAAATTCCTCTAAAAAAAGTGTTAACTGTAATTGATATTTTGGCTGTTCATGCATGACTTATTCACTAACATAACATTCACTAATATGGGATGTCTCTTTTGCAGAAAGAAATGCTATTTGCCAGCACCAGGATAAAAGAATACATTTTAATTTGATTAATTCCTGGAGTGTATAGAACTTCCCCAACATATGTGTGTGTATCTATACGCTCCTATTGCATAAAGAAATTTTAACCTAACAGACAGAAATTTACTCACCAAAACACCGTCATATGAACCAGACTCACTCGTCAGGAAAGCAAACATAGCACACAAGTAGGGATTGTTCAGCTGCAGCCTTAGAGTACTGCACATTTCTCTCCAAAGTGAGTTCTTCTCATCTGTGTAGCCTGATAGAGCCATTGCTACTACATTAAGGTTCAGATCACCTGGTTTATGAAAAGTAATCAGTGAAAAAAGATTATTCTAGTTAAGGACTTAAAAAAACCTCCGGTTAAAACTGTAAATGAAAGCATCCATTTGACACACAATGTTTTGTCAGCATGCAACACAAAATGCAGTAGAATTAATACTACCTAAATTAATGTGCATACACTACCATGTATAGTAGCTTCTGCTTTAAATGCCTCTCTTCAGGTAAGTTAGCATCTACATGCATGACAGCCTCTCTAAACAACATCACACTAGTTGTGGTATTCTGAAACAGCTATCATAAAAAAGATTGTCATTGTCATAATTCATATCCACAAGAAGTGAATAGACAGGATTGTATATCCAGCCATTGTTTAACAGACCTAGCTGGAGGATGACAATTTTATACAGAAGTTTCAAGTTGTTTCCTAAAAATGCGAAAACTATTTAATCTATATATTCATTCTGTCAGAAAGTTCAATTTTATTCTTGAATTTGAAAATAGCATGTCTTCACTCTGAACCCTCCCTGTGGAAAGCACAGACACTCTTTCCCCCAGCAATTCCATTAAAGTAAAAAGAATCCCACTAGTTCTGAACCTGTGTCTTTCTGGGGTTTTTAACAGTAGGAAATTCTGAAACATATGATCTATTTTAACTAGACAGTATGGCATATGGTAGTCTGATGAGTGAAATATCAGGATTTGTCAAGCTGCAATACAATTGTTTCAAGTAATTTTATAATACAACAGGCATCTCTTCCATGTTATCTTCCATAATTCTGTTAACAGAAAAATCTACTAATGTGATACAGTGCCAAAATAAAAGGCTAAACACAACACACACCTTTTCCTGAGGAAGCCCCTTTATTCAGAATTTGTATTGCTCGCCGTATGTCCAAGTTGAAAAGTGCTACAGCAGCAGCTCGCTCCCAGTCTCCTTCCTGTTCCAATGAATTTAGGAAAGGTTCCACATCTAAGTCTGTTCCCTTCTTTATCCACCCACAGAGCTGCAAAGCCAAAGATCTCTCCTCACTCAGATATTGAATAATATCTGCCTGTCTATCAGATCCACTCCTGCTGTGCCTGAGGTTCTCTGTTGTTCCTAGAAATGGGAAATAAGTTAAATTACGCTTAAATCACAATTTCAATTGCAATCACAACACAACGCCTTGATTTCAATCATAAAGCAGAGTACAAAAGCTGAGTATCACATTTTAGTACTTTAACATTGCTTACAACTCCATGGCAAGGAGCAGCATGCACGAAATGATTTTGATCTGCTAAAAATTATGCACCTAAACTTGACACATATTCCTCAGTCTTTTTTCTTTCTTCTACCACTTGTTACATTTGACAGGAGTTTTCAGTATGTTCAAACTGAAAATACATAATACATGGTCAAGCACCTGCTCCACCCGTTCTCAGCCAGCATCAATGTGTTAGAAGCTTTCCCACCACCGAAGATTCATTTTTTGCTCCAAGGAGCAGTTATTAATAAGACATATATTGACAAGAGAAAAAAATTCAAATAATAAATTACACTAAGAAAAATTTCAGCGAGCATGAGAGGCAGAATGTGATGAACCAGGGGCGATCACCACTTCAGAACAGGTCAGCTTATTTAAACAAAGTCATACAAATGTACTTAATACATTAGCAGTGACAATGGCAAAGTCACCTTTCTAGAACTACACCCTGATGTGGAGATTTGAAAAATGTAATAGTTATGCAGGGAGCAAGAATTCTTAGCGCCGTAGTCAAAACTCAAGTGTTTGAAATAGTTCAAAGATTCATCTCTGAGGATATTATGTTTTTACAATTACTGACTTTCCAAGAACACTGAGAACTCTGGAAATTACTGTTAACTTACATTATTAAAACGCAAACAGAAATACTTTGTTTCAATATTTTTAAATAGCCTCTTTGAACAATTGCCAAAGACAAACCCATGAGTGCATCATTCTGCAAACATACTACAACAGTACTTAGCAAAGTTGGAACATTCTTACCCAAAGATGACTTCACAATTGATTTAATGCCAGCGTAAACTAAGGGACCTTTGTTTCCTGTAAGTTTTTGATCCATATCTTCAGTATACTGCTTCATAAGTATTTTCATGTATAGGAAGCTTAATTTTTCTCAATAAATGTTTTTAAAAATTTAAAGTCACATCCTGTTAAGATATGCAAAGTTTTTACAGGATGTTGCATTGTATTTAAAGGTTTAAATGCATTTCATGTAAGTGGTTTACATATAAAGGTATATTACTTCCTTAGGACAGAAACGACAATAAAATAAAGGATATAATGCAGAGTGTACCAAAGCGATTTCAGCTGAGGATCTTCATTTCCAGCTAGGAGGTGATTTCTCCAAACTTGTTCAGTATCAAGACCATACCTCGACAGAGCTCTGAGACGCATTTTGGTTGCTATGTCTTTTTCCAAGGAACTAGCCTTTCCTTCTTCTGTACACTCATACAAATGCCGTCCACAGGCCCACATTAAGGACGTCACTGGGCTCCACGCAAGAGAAATTCTCTCAAAAACTGTGAAGTCAGACATAGTCCTGTTGGGAGTCACTACTACCATTCGGTTTTGACTTGTGGGATGCCAGGCAAATGAAGCAATGTAATTTTCACATGGTTGAACACTTCTTTCAATTATTGTCGGCTCAGTTTCATCTCCAATAGGGGTGGGAGTATGCTGCATGTCATACAGCCTAATGATATTACTATCCCTTGTTAAAGTAGCTAACAGTCCAGTCCTTGTTGGACACCATGCAACTTTTGTTAAGGGTTTTGGTTGCTCTGTCAGGGTCAAAACAGGCTTTTCAAACTTTCTTAAATCCCATATGGCAACCTGACCTTCATAGAAGGAAGCGACACGATCGTGGAAATAGGGATCAACAGTCACTCCTTGGACAGCCTTGGTGTTTACAAATATTTTTTGGCTTGTGTTCCTAAGATCAAAGATAGCCAGATTTCGATGCATTCCAGCTAAGAGCAGCTTCTGATCCCGTGGAAGCCAACAGAGAGAGAGGCAAGCATCATTCTGTCCTAATTCATACAGTGGTTTTGTTACTACCAGGCCTGCTTCCGCATCTCCTGCTGAAAGCCTTACTTTCTCTGTAGCAACTGCAGTCTCTGGGGCGTATTTGCTGCTGATATCCCAGATCAGTACTGAAAAGTCAGCCCGGTGTTTATCTAACCCAGCAGCAAGCCAGTTGCTATCCAGTGGGTTCCACGCGAGGGTATTGCATTGCCGGGCATGTTTGGGAACAAACTCTTTGCCTATCAAATCTTTAGATTTTGAGTTGTGATCTTGCCCCAGGCTGGTAAGTACCACTCGGCCATTGGCCTGTCCTACAGCAAGGAGACATTCGGGATCATACTTGGGATACCAAGCCACACATTTCATGTACGGTGTATCCGAATTTATCGACAGTAGTGTAGCCGTAGTTTCCTCCGACAACCGCAAGGACCCCGCCTTGAGTTCTGAACTGACAGCAGAGTCAATGTGATAAAGGCTCAGCTCTGAGTCGCACACAACAAATCTGTCAACGTGGTGTGGGGCCCACAGGATGTCAGGTTTGGAGCCGCTCATGGCTAGGGTAAGTTGACACACAATTTAAGCTCTGCTAACAAGATTCAGGTGATATCCATGCATATGGAAACTGTTGAGAAAATAATTTGTAGGAACGTTATCAAAACCGAAGTTCTTTTTCAGTCTGAAATCATCATTAAACAAACAAAACCAAATGATTTTTAGCCCAAGAGTTGAACTCATAACACATTTCAGGCCAAATCCTTAAGCATTCTCCTCACAGCACAGGTTGGTTTTGCTGATATGTATGTACTGAGACAGAACCAAGAAGGCCACCTACAAACTGATGACAACAGGATTTGCTGTGCTTACAAACGCCACACCAGTATTAAGCAAGAAGACATTGCCCGAGACGCACTGTAGCAGGATACGTGGGTGTGCCGCTGGGAAAGAGCCACTCCCTCAAACATCTAGAAGAGAATTTCCCTGCCTAATTAAAAAGCAGTGACAAAAATTAGAGTCTGTCTGTTTTGTCTAAAGCCCACTCCATAGCCTAGAAAGGCTTCCTCTCTTGGAAGATTTCAACAGAAATGCAAATTGTCATTTTGTTGTACAGCTCCTAATCCCACCACCTGCCCCAATGCTACTTTGTCTGCGTTCGTATCTGCTCCAGCAACATTCAAATAGGTACATTACTGTCAAAACTCCCTTTACACTTTCGGTAGCTGCACGCCCAGAATCCCTACACGTGCCTACATGCAAACAGACCCCACAGATCCTACACACCTCTTCTATCATTGTGGAGAGGGACATGCAAGACCGGGAAGCATGAAAAATCAGCATTATTTACTCCGCTTGGGCTGCCTCTGTGTGCCTGCAGGTCCCTCCCCGCCCGCCTCCGAGGGGGCGCAGGGCCCCCGGCCGCAGCCCGCTCCCGGCAGGAGACACGGAACGTGGAGGCAGCCGCAAGAGAGGACCGGAGCCGGGACACCACCACCCACCCACCCTCCCTCCGTCCGTTCCCGGGCGCGGCAGCCGCTCACCCAGCCCGCGGGAGCCTCCAGCGCGGCCGCCGCCAGCCGGCCCCGCCGCCCGGGCAGGGGGAACGGGAAGCGCACGAGGGCTTCCGGCTGCGGCGGCGCTTCCGGCACGCGAGGCGCCGGGAAAGCGGAAGTGTCGCTGCGGGGCGCTTCCGCTGGGCCGGGCCGCGCGCGCTTCCAGCCCCGGTCCCGGCCCGCGCTCCTGCCTCCTATTGGCCGGCGGGAGGGTCACGTGCCCCGCCCGCCCCGCGCGCGCCCCCGGGCTCTCAGCGTCCCCGAGCGGGGCCCGCAGCGGGAGAGCCCCGGGCTGGAGAGAGTCGGGAGCCCTCGGGACGCAGTCCTGGCAGTGGGCTCTGGGATGGCCCTGCTGGAGCGCCCACTGCGGTCCCTTCCAGCATGAAACATTCCGTGGTTCTGTGACCACAGAGAGCATCTAATTCTGATGCCTTTTGGGACTACCTAAAAACAGAGGCCGGGCAAAATTAGGGAATAAAGGGCGGTTATATTTATTGAAGGGCTTGCAGGTACATTTAGAGGAGACGAAGGCCTTCCCAGGGGCTACACCCAAAAATGGACCACGGGTTTTCATACTTTTATAAGTTTGGTCCCTTTGCATATTGGGGGTTAATCTTCCAGTTTCAGCTTCAGGTAATGAAGTCACTTATCCCAAGTCTGCTACCCCCGCAACTCAGGTTTGTTTACATTTCTCGGGGCCTGAGACAATGAGGTGTCCCTGATTCCCAGGCCGAGAGAGGAATTGTTGTGTCTGACAAAAATGGGCAAGCAGTAGCTAACACTCTATATGGAGTTCAGAGTTACACGCTAAAGAATTGCGGGGTTACAAATACGTGAAAAAGAAAAAAGCTAAAATCCTAAGGCATCGATTCCAATGCCTCTGCCAAGGACACATCCCAGTGTACCACATTGCTCAGAGCCCCGTCCAGCCTGGCCTCGAACACTCCCAGGTACAGGACATCTCAGCTGCTCTGGGCAGCCTGTGCCAGTGCCTCACCACCCCCGCAGTAAAGAACTTCTCCCTCAGATCCAGTTTAGCTCTACCCCGTCTTTCTGGGGACCTACTCAAACAGCCAAAGCACAGGCTGTTTCCATCCCTGGGCAACTTCTCCGGTATTTGATGACACAGTGGTAAAGTTTGTTTACAGATAAATTACCTGAAAAAAAAATATACATATTTCCTCACTCCTATGTGATTAGGATTTTACAACTTGTTTTTCTGCAAGCCATGGAGATGTGAATTTTTACCTTTTTCCTTTTGTTTTCACTGCTCTTTAATATTGTCTATAATAAAAATTATAAACTGAAGTACTAATAGGACAATTTCAGATTCTCTCAGAATAACTTCCTTCATACAGAAACAATGATAACTGGCCTGGAAATATGTGAATATTACATTTTTAAAGTATTCTTCAGCACCATTAAAAGTCAGGACATTAGTCCCTTACTTTAGCTGCTTCTCTTCTTTTTTTCATAAAAGAAAGGAAATGCATATACTTTGGCTTCCTTATTAAATATTTTCCTACTTTCTCCTTTGAATTACAGCATATAATGTTTAATGGCCTTTCCAATGTTTTTACAACTTAGCAAAACATTTTCAAGAAAATAGGTGATAAATGGTTGTTCATCCATCTTTTCAATGATCTGCATTTATTCAGTGCCTTTAGTTTAAAAATGGGTATGAAGTGGCTTTGAACATCATTTGTGTTAATGTCTGTTGTCTTTTTTCTTGTCTCTAAGGATAATGGAGAATTCATATTATCCAAGAAACTACATTTTATGTGTTAATTTTAACAGGGTTCATTAATTTAAGCCACAAATATCATGTAACACTACAACTAGTTGTCTTAGATTTCATTGTAATATTCCTTCCATTTAAAAAAGCACTTTTCCTCATAAAACCAGCTGGTTTTTTCCTTAGTAACAGAAATCTTTAAGAGCTCAGCAGTTGTTTTCAAAAATAAAATAGGCCAAAGCGTGTGGAAAAATGAAAAGTAATTCAGATTAAGTAGTCTATCATATATCAAAGGCAAAATTTGCAGCCTGGATTTTCATGCTTATCTGTTTCATTTTCATCATTCCATTTCCTCCACTGCTGTTGAAGTGGAACATAGTGACTTTTTCACATCTGTTTCAAATAATCACCCAGTGGTTCTTTTTATAACAAAGATGAAATTCAGTTTGTGTGTTCCTAACATTTTTCCATGGGAAATTATGGGAGTTCAGTTTATAAATGTAGGCAACACTTGCAATAATCACATCATCTAACTTTGATTCTAAGAGTAAGTTTTTTAGGTACTACGGAATCAGCAGCTTAACTATCTAACATCTGTCTCTGTTTGAGACAAGTTGGGAGGAAACGTCCTGAGAGGGGCGTCTCCTCTGAAGAAGGCAGGTTTCGGCACTCCCTCCGCCCACCAACTACGAAAGAAATTTCTTGGTGGAAAGTGAAAAAACCTGTTTATTTAACAAGCAGAGTGCGCGCAGGCACGGGGGGAAGAGTGAATAATGGTAGATAATAAACCTTCTCGCTGCGGAGAAAGCTGGTGGATTTCGAGTTCTTTCAGTAGGTGTGCCTCGGCTCCTCCCGAGCTCCGGGGCCGGGGTGCGGTGTCCCGGAGCCTCTCCCCGGGCCGCGGCGTGCGGCTCCCGGCGATGTTCTGCTGTTCGGACCGGGGCAAAGCTCCGCAGTTCCAGAAGAAGAAGCCGCAGTCCCGGGAAAGCTTTTTGCCTTAGCTAACGGACAAGAAGCTAGCTAAAAGCAAAGAGTGCAGCTCTAGTTCCCTGCTGCACACGCAGAGCCGAGAGCTGAGAAAAACCCGGGGAGTACCTGTGTTTGAACACAGACCGCCGATAGAATTCCCCCGGCTTCCCTCCCCTCTCCCGGACCCAGCCGAAAGTTGCAGGACCCATGTCTGGGCATAAAGCAGACGATAGGGGATACAGTATCATAAAGTCACCTCAAGACACATCTTACTCATTTCTTGAGTCCTAATCATGGTCCAAATACAATCCTAATACACAAGCCACAGAAGAGGGGTTTCCTATGTCTTTGGCGCAAGAGAGATTCAGAGAAGTTTAAAAATGAAAGACGGTGTTTTGAAGCAATAGATGCTGTTACTACAATGACAGATACAAAGTAAGTTAATAGAAATACAAGAGCTATTTGGTGTTTCAGAATGCAAAAAAAATGTTACCACCCGAGAGACCACTGTGTCACAGTTACTAGATTACATGAACTGTTGGGACATAGATGTTTTATATTTGATCATTCTACCACGCGTAGAAATTATATTTCCCATGTTGATCTCGAAATAAATACTGCAGCAGTATTTCATTAGTGAAGTTGTGAATTCCTCTAATGTTTCTGAACCTTTTAAAGTTTTGGATCTTTGCTCCTGTTTTCCATGCTCTGATTTACCCTTTTAGTTTGCATGTAGCTGTCTCCTTATTTGCATCTTTGTCCGATAGCAGCATCTTTATTTGTAAATAATACAGAATATTTGTTTAGTTTTGAGGTTGTACCTAGGTGATTATTAATCACTTCATCACCATTGCATAACAGCTGCTTTTTATATTTCCTTGCTCCTTGTTACTGATATGATTAAATAAACTTACACATTTAAACCCCCAAATCATTAAGGATCTAATTCAGCTTGACTTTCATTAAGTCTCATTTTAATCCTACATTTTTTTGCCTCTCAGGCATTGCCCACACTTGTGATCAGTCCCTGCTATATTCCTTGTAAGATATGAAATATGCTTGTTTCTAATGTGAATTTATATGTGACAATTGCTTTCATGCAGTTGTATCTCAAACTATTTTCAGCTATTTCTCTTAATGGATGATGTATAATTTTTTTTTTCTTTACTCTGACTTCAGAATATTCCAAGTTTGTTCTATGTACAAGTCTCTGAGTTGTTTAAGAGTTTTTAATCATGCGGAGACTTTGTACAGTGAAAGCTCCATTTTGAGCTTATTTTCTTCTTCAAAGATATGTTAAAATTCTTAGGAGATCAAGTTATACCAAGGTTAGTTAATATTTTTTGAGATATTAACTGGAAGCTCTTTTTTCCCTACAACTTTGTTATGCTTTTTCATCTTTGATTCCTGGAAGGCTGGCTTTTTGTTCAGTTTACATTAATCTCTGAGATTTGTTGTATTTGCGTCATGTCTGGCCAAGGAGAACTAGCCAAAATAACTAAATCCTTTCAGGAATACAGAAACACCTAAATATTGATGGAGTTTTGTATATTGCAATGCAATATTAACACTGATTTTTACAGACATGTCAATTATTAATTTAGTTATCTAAGTCTACTGCTGCTTTTCCCTTTACAGAAAAGGAGAAAGCATTCTGACATTGCTTTTTTTAACATTACTACTGGTTTGGATTATGATTGCTTAAACTTGCAGAAACTGTTGCTTGATGGAGCCTAGCAGACTGTTTCAGATGTAGTGTTGTACTCCTCCGTGCCATGATGCATACATCATGAAGAATGTAGAGAAGTATTCATTACATAGGGAGTTTGAATCAGGAGTTCAAACCTCTCAGTC
This sequence comes from Callaeas wilsoni, assembly GCA_013398955.1. Classification (NCBI taxonomy): domain Eukaryota; kingdom Metazoa; phylum Chordata; class Aves; order Passeriformes; family Callaeidae; genus Callaeas; species Callaeas wilsoni. The sequence goes on along the minus strand of VWPU01015862.1, from coordinate 95,775 downwards.
TATGGAAAATGGATGTCTCTTTAAAAAGATTCCAACTTATACGGATTCAGCAGCGTGATTGCCAAAGTTATAGGCACAGGTTGCAAGACTCTTTCCTCCAGGCTTTAGTATTCTACTGAAAATTCTTTTGTTTGCACAGATCATACTTTTGTTCTTTGTGTATGTTTGGATTATCCCTTAATTTTATACAATTTCATGTTAAAAACATAATGCAATACTGTATTCAAATGCCATATATTTTCAGGGTGAAAAAGGTTCAGAGGATCCAGTAGATCCAGTTGGCCCACCAGGACTTTCACCTTGGTCATTTACTAATTGAGGCATTCAAAATAAAAAGCCTTTTTAGTAAGGAAGGTGACTCTTCTTTTGATGGCAGAATGGCCTTTGTCAACTGCACAGGCTCGGATAGGAGTGAAAAAACTCTCAGCTTCATTTACTCCATTGTTGTTAGTGGTGGTTGCTGTGCTTGTTGTTCAGTGGGATGCATAGAAATATGAGCAAGGGGAATTGAAATAAATACAGCAAGAATTTCACAGGCACACTTGTTTTCTTTTGAAGATAACGACTTCAATTTATTAAGTGAAAAACTGATCTGTGGAAGTTTAGAAATTAATGTCCTAGCTAATCTTTTTAGGGTATCCAGGCTCCTGAAAGAATACCTGGACCAAAGGGATTGCAAAGTTTGAGTGTTCAAAGTCCAAAGGTAACCTGTGAAAAAAATCCTGATTTCAGAAGGATAGAGCAGGGAATATATGTGACAGAGGACAAAGCTTTTTATATACTAGAGCTCGTATTCTTCTAGGAAAACTCATGAAATAAAAGGTAACTCTTCAGTTTTGATCACTATAGGCTGTTAGAGAGAGAGCTCCTACAGAGCTATATCATATGTTGTGATAAGCAGAAACATCGAGGATTTACAAAGGCTTGTTTAAAGAATTTGAAAATGAAATATGCTGTATTTTAACAATATTCCATGTTGCTGAGCCCTTATTCAAACTGACAATTTTTTTGTAGCCACGAAATGGCTACACAATGGATGCTGTAATGGCTACACATTTGGCCATCTTTGCTTTAAGCTGTCAGTGAAGTAAAATATTTGCACAAATAATTCTAAATTGGAATTTTGGATGTTTTTTGGTGTTGTGGTTTCTGTGGGTTTTGGTTTGGTTTGGGGGTTTTTTTGTTTTTTTTTTTTTTTTTGGGGGTGGGGGGTATGTGTTTGTCTTGTTTTTACGGACAACAAAGTGATCCTGGTCCAAACAGGAACTATGGAATTTCAGGAATGGGACTGCCAGGAAGTAAAGTGAACCTGTTTTAAATAGTTACTGCTTTAATCCTTGCTCCATTTTCCTACAAATGTAAGTAATAATTTACCTTATTACTAATGCGAAACGCTTCTCAGGCCAGCTCTACATAAGTGACACAACAAGACTGTAATTTCACTTCTCTGATAACCTAGAACTGTAGTTACTTCAGCAGCTCATAGTGCCTTGCCAATACATTCACTTGTAGCTTTTGCTAACTTTGCAGTACTCTGAAGAGCCATGTGATGCACTGCTGCTCTCAATCTGGGTGTCTGAGAGAGAGGAATGTGTGAAATGAGTATTTAGAATCTCAGGATCAGGTAGGAACAAAGGAGTGAAACCAGTTCTTCCAGGACACATCCTCCCTCCTCAAAGTGTTGTATCTTAGTCTTTTAATATCTTAGTCTTTAGTTTCCACCTTCTATTACAAGGGCGCAAATGTTTTGCCGAGACAGTAGCCTCCTTTACTGGGTGTTTATGAATGATTAAATGCTGAATGAGTCACCCAGTATGAAGTACTATCATCACTATCATTATGCATTATCATGTAGATACACCAGAGGGCAGGATTTAAATAGCATAAATATCTTCGTAGCTTAAATATTCAGCCACTAAATGATCCTTTTGATATACTCATTGCAATCTGGTTTTAAGAAGGCAGGTAATCACAACTTTGCTTGCACAGTGTATGAATAAAAATAGCACTGAATCAAGATAAACCTAGTACTAGCAACAGTTATTTAAAAAAATTGTTTAAAATATTTATTTCAAATTGCACCTATTAGTGATGTCTCCTAGCCAGAGAACAAAAAATCTACTATTCTTTATAGTAATTATTATTATTATTATTGAGTGAAGAGCACACCAGGTCAAAAAATATACATTTAAGGCAGTGAGTTTTGATTGATATCATCAAACAAACTGACCCGTAGTGTAAGTCCTCTGACATTTCGCATTCATATACTTTAGAATACTCACGTTCTTTCATCTTTTATAGATCTGTATGTATATGTATACGTATACGTATACGTATACGTATATGTATATGTATATGTATATGTATATGTATATGTATATGTATATGTATATATCTGTATCTGTATCTAGTTGTGGCTTTTCAAGCAACAGAATCATAATTTACTTTGTCTTCATGCAGAAGCTCTCTCTTACCTTTGTCAACTCCTTCTTTTCATTTCTTCTTTGCCATCTTTGAGTTTCAGTAATGAGAATAGCAGGAAGTATTCAAGGAGGGCAGGTATGTACTGGGAGCAAAAGCTATACATTATTTTTTCCAGTAGAAGAGTTGACAGCATATATGCAGGAAATAAAGGCTTTTTAACTTGAAATTCACATAAAATGACATAAACATAAAATGAGTTGTACAGATAAAACTTTGTATTGCAGACTAGAGCTTTAATACGGTCATGTAATGAGTGCATTTAGACATTCAGTAGTTCTGGCAGCTGAATATGATGAGCATCTGGTTCAGAGCATGTGGTTCAGGGCAGCCATTGGAATGCTGCTGTACTAAAAAGCTTTGCAGGAAGTATTGATGTTAAAAACAGTGCTGTAAATGTGGAGTCATTACTTCCATCAAATTTGATTTCTAAGTGAGTACAAAGCTATGAAAATATATACTAACAAGACTAGTGGAAAAAAAAAAATCTCTGCATTGTAAATCAATGATCCTGTTGTGGAACTGTCAAAATTCTTACTGTACTCCCAAAACACAGTAAGAAGTGAAGAAGAGCTTAGGCTGTTCCCAGAGACCAGTTACAGACCAACATGGAACAGGTTTACAGATGTTCTAGCCAGTGAAATACAACCAAACTTGACCCCATTACTGTCCATATAAAGCATGTGCACCAGAACTACCAGGGTACATGTGTATTTGACTAGTCAAATTGTTATGTCTAAAAATCATAAGTGTTAACATTTCCTGATCTCTGCCAGATGAGAGTCATGTTTGCAGGTCCCCCAAAAAAGGGAGAAATCTTTGAACACATCTGGAAATCCATTCATTCAATTCTGTTTTGGCACATAGTGCAGATAAACCTTGACAACTGCTGGAAAAAGCTTTTGTTTTTCCATAGCTGTTGATACGATAGGCTGTTTGCAGTCTTGATCTAAGCATGCATACGGGTAAGAGTAAGTATGTAAACAGTACGAGTGATCTGTGTGACTAATTTGTTGCTAATGAAATGTTTAATCATCACCAATGTCTCTAATACAACAGATGCTGAGTGCTAACAATAATTATCATTTACAGCACTAACAGATATTTAGTGTAAAATATTGTATTACATTGAAACTCTTTGTTTTCCGTCTGTGTAATGAAGGCAACATTTACTTAATGAAGACAATCAGCCTCAATAAAGATGACACGTATCTGACAGGAGACAATATAGAGATTTCTAGGAAGGAGGCCCTTTAGAATGAGGCTGCAGCTGCTGAGCCAGCAAATCCTTCCCCACTTGAACTGGGCGAAGATGGTGAGCAGTGGTGGTGGGTAGGATTTTTTTCTGTTAGCAACATGTTCCTTCAGTATATTTCATGTTAACAGAGCAAGAACAGACTGACAAATCTGTGTAGGAATGGTACTGTGTACAGTCATAGGGCAAAGGTACAGCTCTCACATGTGACCGGTCATGGCTTAACCCCAGCCAGCAACTAAGCACTGCACAGCCTCTTGCTTACTCTCCACCCTCATCAGGATGGGAGGAACAGAATTGGAAGGTTAAAAATAAGAAAACATATGGGTTGAAAGAACAACAGTTTGAGAGTTTGGTTTTTTTCAACCAATTAACCAATTAATTTTTTAAACCAATAACAATAATAATATTGTAATGAAGAAAATAGCAAAGAGAAATAAAACCCAAGAAAGGCAAGTGCTGCAAATGAAAACAATTGCTTACCACCAGCTGGAGAGTGCCCAGCCAGTCCTTGAGAAGTAGCCCCCAAACAAACTTCCTCCAGCTTTATATCCTGATCATGATAGCATGTGGTCTGAGATATCCTTGGGGTCAGCTGAGGTCAGCTGTCCTGGCTGTGTCCCCTACCAGCTCCTTGTGCATCCACAGCCCAGTCCCTGCTGGGGTGAGATGAGGAGCAGAAAAGGCCTTGACTGTGTAAGTACTACTCAGCAACAGCTGAAATATCCCTGAATTATCAACAGTGTTTCCAGCACGAATCCAAAACCGCCCTGTGCCAGCTAATGTGGAGAAAATCAACCCTACCCCAGCCAAAACCAAAAATGGAAACAGATTAGTGTTATCTCCATCTTTGCTAAGAGCTAAGATCTCTTTGAGTTCCTCAGTATGAGTTGTCTCACCCTTTAATTCAGTTAAAGTTACATGTGCTGTCATACTCATGGCTCACAGCACACACGAATAGGTAAGAGTGTTTGGAAATGTGGATTTCTAGCTGAATGTCTCTTTATAAAGGGATATACCCTTGGAGAAGCAGAAAGTGAGCGCTTAAGGAAGTGTTTAGTCTATCAACAGAGAGACTTTGCGCGCAAGCTACATGAAAGATGTTTCTACTGACCTTCATGAAGACAGATACTTTCTTTTTGTTCATTGGTCAGTCGTGCCTTATTCTTTTCCTTCCTATTCTTTCCCTTTCACCAACATTTTAATGAAATCAGCTGGAAATGTCCTCTGCTTACTTGAAAGCTTAATGTATTCAGCTTACTTACAAGCTCCTAGTCAACATATCCCAACCAATCCTGAAGTAGTTTGGTGTTTGCTGCTCCAGCTGGATTCTGCTAAGTCTATAGAGCCTGGTGGGATTAATCTCAGGGTACTCACAGGGACGATGTCATTGTGAGACCTCACTCAATGATTTTTCAGTGGTCTGGGGAATCTGGAGAGGTTTCAATTGTCTGGAAGGTGGCAAATGTTGGCCAAATTTTCAAGAAGGGCTAGACAATGACTCTGGTAATTACAGGTCTGTCAGTCTCACATCAGCACCTGGTAAAATTATGCATAAGATTATTCTGGGAAGTAGTGAAAAACTCCTGAAGGACAATGCAGTCATTGTTGGCCACAGCCAGCATGCCTTCAGGAGGGAAAAATCCTGCTTGTCAAAGTTAATTTCCTTTTATGACAAAGTAACTCATCTAGTTGATCAAAGGAAACCAGTTGATACAATCTTTTTGGATTTCAGTAAAGTTTTTTATACTGTCTCTCACAGGATCCTTCTGGACAAAATGTCAATCACACAGCTGGATAAACACATCATGTGGTGGATGAGCAACTGGCTCGGGGTCAGGCACAGGGTTATAGTGAATGGGGTGACATCAGACTGTTGGCTTGTCACTAGTGGGGTTCTGCAGGGCTCCATCCTCGGCCCTGTGCTCTCCAACATCTTTATAAATGATTGGGACACAGGTTTATAAGGTATACTAAATAAATTTGCTGATGACACTAAATTGGGAGGAGATATTGGCTCCATTAGAGAGGCCCTGCAGAGAGACCTTGACAAATTAGAGGGCTGAGCAATCACCAATTGTATAAAGTTTAACATGGGCAAGTCTCAGATTCAGCACCTGGGACAGGACAATCTTGGATGTACAGACAGACTGCGGAACAAGAGGCTGGAAAGGGCTCTAGAGGTCCTGGTTGATGGCAAGGTGAACATGAGTTGACACAGTGTGTGCTGGCAGCCAGGAACAGGCACTGGAACAGGCTCCCCACAAAAGTGGTCACACCCCAAGCCTGTAAGAGTTCAAGGAACATTTGGCCAACTCCTTCAGGCACATGGTGTGATTTTGGATGTTGGCCTATGCAGGGCTAGGAATGGGACTACGTTCTTGTGGGTCTGTAACGACTCAGGATATTCTGTGGTTCTGCCCTGTGACCAAGGTGCTGAGGGATGTCTTGCCTGGTAGGCAGTGCCTGTCTAGAGGACCTCTGGTAAACTTCTGCTGGGCATTTGCACTCAACTGCCTCAGGGCATGATTCCTTGAGACTTATCATTGGCATGCTTTCTCTCACCCCTTTTTTTTTACTTAACACTGCGATAACACAATTTTACTCTGAAGCCTGCCAGTAGATAGAGCGCATATAATTTCCATGCAACATTCTGAAAGCTACTTACATGACCTCCTTTTAGATATCTTGTCTGTGTCTGATCCCTCAGAGGATTTAAAAAGCAGCAAGAATTTCTGAGGAAACCAGTGCAAGAAGAATTTGTTCTTTCTTTTTTATTTTAAGTTTTCTTTTATTATTGTTATTACTAATGCAGTTACCACCTTTGAGTCCTGCAGTCCTGGCAGACTCTCAAACCATCAGGTCAGACTTCAGTTCTAGCCTGCAAGTGATATTGTACTGCTGTCACATCTCAGATCTAGCCAGTGCTGCAACATTGACGCAGATAAGCTGAAGACATGTAACTGGCAGAGTGAAGGGTAAAGATGTAGGTTGTCTAAAAGTGGGTTTTTTTCATGTAAAAATACAGTTACTTAAAGTGGGAAAACACTTGTGCTCCCAGACTGACACTGTCCCTTTAATGAAATGGCTTGGTCTCTTGCTCAGCTCTGGCCAAGTGCCCGACTATCTTCATTTAAACTTTGGCCAACTAAACAGCAGCAATCAAAGATAAAATATCTAGATGCAAGGTAGACCCACTTCCAAGTGGATAGGCTGTTTATTTGTAGATTGCTTTATTTTGGTAAACAAAACATATTTTCCAGTATGAAATATTTTCCTTATTTTCTACACTGAAAACTTTTTTAATCCACAATTTGCTTTCTAGATGCCTTCAAAGGTAAGAGACTTTGTTATTTCCTCTCTAGTTTTAGAGGACTGCACTTAAAGTTTCTGTACATGTAACTACTTGATGGACTTGAAGACAGCACTTAGGAAGGATTTTTACAGTTAACATATTGTCTTTGTTATTAATGAGATTTAAAATTAATTTTTGTAAATTACAGAGGTTTTTTGTGTAAATCAGTTTTAATTCAGCATTTAGTTTGGTTCAGTAGTCCCTAAAAATATGTTGAATCGCTCATTTAAACATTATAATTTTCACTTTATCAGTATATTGTCATTATAATAGAATATTATCTTTATGAAAAATACTGGACATATTTTGCAACATCCGGGTAATAGTAATAATATATTCGTGTATTCAATTTCAATTCTAAGCCACTGCATCTTAGAAGAATGAGTTGTTCATACTGATGCTCCAGACCTGAGTAATATATCTGTATCCCAAAACACCAGATCTTTGTTTATTCCTAATAATTAGAGTAACAGTTCATTTTACCCTTCTTTTTTGGCTATTCAAATGATTTTTTGTTAAGAAAGAAAAGGCAGTCCTGTGTTATGCCCACATTTCTTCTGTAAGAAACAGCTTCTTCTATACATGTGAGCTATGGTTGAGGTAGTGATGGTTACTGTGCTTAAATTACCTACACAGTTGCTTTATATAATTGGGGTTTTTTTATTTTCTCTAGAACCATGCTTCCCACAAATATGTAGTTAAACTATCTGTATTTATTTATTTATTTGCTTCTATTAATGAAGTATTCACAGGTGTCTTTTTGCTTTTAACAGGAAGGAAAAGTTGTCTGTTTGGGATGAAGGTCACTGTGAGGAAAAAATGTTTTTTCTTTTACTTTATAATTCCGGCTGTGATAACAAACCAGATAGTACATGGGCAAAACAGAAAGAAAGGAAAGAATATTTACTCTCCTATGCTGAAAGATGAAGGTAAAACCATTTTTTAAAATTTCTGATTGACTGTGTTGCATGTGTCCATGCATTTTAGCATAATTATTTAGTAATTGAAAACTTTCATGTGAATAAGTAAAATGTGATATATTTTGATTATCAGGGCTGGAAAATACTTTGTGACTGCTTGGATATGGATTCCAGTTTGATCAATGATTTTCATGGGCATGCATATCTCTGAAGAGAAATTATAAGAAACCTGATTTTTTTGTTTGAAATTGCATGTGGAAAATTTTGTATACAAAATCAACTAAAATACTGAAACAATCCCATCAAGACTCTAACCTGACAGTTTTCTTTAGAATTTCTTGGATTTTACAGTAAATTTATCCTTAGAATTTTTACTGGGAAGAGAGAGGAATCTTTGGGAAAATGATTTTTGCAGAGAATTATCTGTTGTGCAGGTGTTCTGATCATTCATAGATTTAACTTTCTTGTTCCCTTACAGGTGATATGTGTCTCATTGATATAGTCTTTATCTTGGACAGTTCAGAAAGTGCCAAAAATCAGTTGTTTGATTTGCAGAAGAATTTTGTTCAAAACATAACTGACAGCATTTTCCAGATGAAGCCAGTTAAGTCTCACATGTATAATGTCAAACTAGCAAGTATGCAGTTCAGCAGCACAGTCATAATTGATCATCCCTTTACCGCCTGGAAAAATGTCCAGAATTTTAAGGAGAAAATCAGTTCCCTGGGCTTTATTGGCCACGGCACTTATTCCTATTATGCAGTTTCAAATGCCACTCAGCTGTTTAAAAGTGAAAGTCGTAAGAGAAGTGTGAAAGTGGCTTTTTTGATGACTGATGGTGTGGATCATCCAAACAGCCCCAATGTCCAGGGTATAGCCACAACAGCTAGAAGTATTGGAATACATTTTATTACCATTGGCCTTTCTAAGAAAACAGTCCAAGAAGAAAAATTGCGCATGATATCTGGTGATTCATCCTCTAAACGTGTCCTATGCCTGGATGATCAGAACCTGGTAGTTGATATAGCATTGGACCTGGTGAGTTATGCTGATGTTAGTCTTGTCACGTGTCTATCCTTGGCAGATTTCATTTAACTTTGATTACGTAAGCCCTGAAGACAGTGCAGAGGGTTTTGTGGTGCCTTCTCTGCTACAGCAGGAGTCAAGGCAGAGAGAGCTTCCTTCTCCACGCCACTCTCCAAGAAGTTGTGTGCTTGGATAGTAGTAGCTCAGCTGTCCTGATCACATTTCCCAGCATACAGAGTGTGTCTCTGAGCATATGAAAATACTTTAGAAGATAGCTTGATCTTATGCATAATCACTGAGTCCTTCCCCTGTATATTCTGTTTGTAGGGCCTTCCAAAGGAAGGTCTCTGATTAGGAAGTCATTTCATAGTCCCTGTTGTTAGCACTGTGCCTTAATACTGTCTGTTTAGCTATCCCATTAATTCTCATATGTTGTCTGATCATTGTGTGCCACATGAAATAACCCTCTCTTCCTACCAAGAACTCTTTTCCATATGAGTAGTTCCACAGACTGGTTCTCACCCCTTTGAGGAAGGAATGAAGGATGAAGGTATTCACCATCTCTACCATTCACCTGGGAAATGCCCTAAACTAGAGAGGAAAAATTAGTACTCTATTAAATTAAATCATGTCTATATGAAAGTAATATTTTTATTTTATTTTCAGGAAACCTTGCTACAGAAGCAGGTAGGGTTTTCGAGCTTTGTGTTTGATTACTCTTATTGACACTAGACTTCTGAAAGTCTGCTTCTTCTATAATGCAACAATACTTGAGGATTAATCGACCTTCCATCTCTGGTTAAATTTTCCAACCATAATTACTTTTATTTTAACTTTCCTACATTTCTTCTGTCCATTCTCCTGAGATCTATGATGTTAGCTCATTAGTGAGTAGTACTAACAGTAAAACATAAAGAACTCTTCCTGCAAGAGGGGAATAGGTCTAATGCAAGATATGCAAGTTCATTTTTTGTCTCGTTAGAAAACAGTAACAATGTCAAAATGGTTCAAAATTTATGTAAGGTTTCACAGTACTGTGTACTATGTATATGCTATCTTAAACATTTGTAATTATTACTGTGACTACAGTCACTACAGTAAGAGATTTATTTTTGTTATAAATAAATCAAGTAACGGATTTTGGTTGCTCTATATGGAAGTTCAGTGTTGATTATATGAGAAATAAATATATTAGAACATAATTTATTTCCTATAATTCCACTGTTATGTTATTTAATCTGTGGCTAGGCAAAACCAAAATTTTTTGCTTTAAAATTTTGAAATAATCTACTTGAAAAACATTCTCCTGTATCTTTCTGTTAACCTTGTAGTGTGTGCAGAAGATCTGTGAGTGTGAAAAGGGAGTAAAAGGAGACAAAGGTGATTCTGTAAGTATGCATTTTTTTGAATAGGCTCAAGAACTTGAATTTTAATGAAGATCAATACTGCACAGTGCTTTAATTGGTTACTGTGTGAACTATGTAAAAACCAAGACATTAGCTGCGCATCTACTGCAGAAAGATTGGTTTATTGTAGCATATCATATTGGTAGTGAAAGGCCACTGTTAAAAGAGCTCAGAAAAAAAATCTATCCATAATCAGATATTATCTCAAAAATATATTTCTATTATTGGGTAATGAAACACTGTGGATAAACAGGTACATGATTTTGGAGCCCAAATAAAAAAGTTATTCTTGAATCTTGCAATGGGGAAGGAAGGGTCCATTAGGCAAAGGTTTTCACCCACCAGCAACTTCTATTTTTGTAAGGGGTAAAGGTTCAAATGTTTGAGGGTAATGGGCTATATGAGGAAAGGTCTAAAACTCTGCCTCCAACACTCTCTTTTCTCTTGTGACACTTCAACACATGTTTCTTGGCTCTGGTAAGGAACAAAAAGTGTGAGTTCAGACAGTGAGTGACCTCTCTGATCATTTTTCTGTCTTTAATAGTTCCCCCAGAGACAAGCAAGGTTTGTCAGAGGGTTTTGTCTTTCTCCCTAGACTCTAATGGGTCAACCACACGGTTAGCAGGTTATGACACCAGGGCCTGTCATTCAATCCTTGTGGATAATGTGCATCTGGATAATGTGCACCTCAACCTCTGTTTGCAATTTAAAATTTTAGAGCCAAGAATTTTTAAGTTGTTTTATCCAAAATTATTAGATTTAACCTATTATACAGATGTGTATACACCAGACTTTCTAGTCCCCACCGTCCTGATCCTCCAAAGAGTAATAAAAAATGGTGCAGTCATTTTTTTCCTTAGAGCTGCTGAATATTGACCCTAAACTGTTCTGTACAGTTTTTTTCTAAGCAGAGAAGATGAGACAGTGGTGGTTAACTGAGAAATGGGAAGGAAGAACTGTGGTTTTTTTCTGTAATGGCTTCCTGATTAGATTTTTCAGATGGCCTGTAGAAAATTTATTTATCATTAAATATTGTTTAAAAAAGATTGTAGATACTTTCTAATACCAGAGTGGGTTCATCTAAATGAATGTTGTGTCACACGTACCGTACTTGAATCAGTGTGGGTTTCTATCAAAGCTTATTCCAGAATGATTTTGGGCTAAATATAGTGTTAGACAAACTGGAGAATTTTATCCTCACAATGATAATAACATTTTCCTGCTTGGTTTCAGGGCGGTGCCGGTAGCAAAGGGGAGAAAGGTGACCCAGGACCAAAAGGAAACAAGGTAATGTGAATTTAAAAGAAATAAAGCAAATTTCTATCCAGTTATTCAAACCATAGTTGTGAATATAGCAAAGGAAAAGTATGTTAAAATAATTTTTAAATACTGAGGTTTGCTAGTTTATAGTTAGCTGCTTTAGAAGTGTGAGAGAAAAATTTAAAACTAAACTGCTACCAAGTTAACACTGCCTATCATTCCAGTTTTTCTCTGACAGCAGAGGTCTCTGAACACAGCTGAAGGCTCTGTAAGTTCCACAGAGCCTTTTAACAGCACACAATCCCTTGAGCAGTGTGCTTCACACTAATAACTAAGATTCCAGTCATCTAATGACAACAGTTGAGTTTTCTATGTTAATGTTTAGGAAATGTGTATCCTTGATTGTGGAAGGAGGAAATGTGAACATTAGTAAATAGGAAGAAACACTTCTGCTTGTTTAACAGTGTTCTTGGTTTTAATGCAATAGGGATAAATGAAAGGGCAATACATATTTCAGTTGTATTCCTTTGCTTCCAATAGGGTGATGCTCAAAAAGGAGAGCACGGAGAGAAAGGTGAAGAGGTATGTGACTACTGGAGTGCTAACTCATATTTTGTCTTTTCACATTTTCTGAACTAAAAACCTTATTTTCATTTTTTATGTGTCTAGTTTATTCAATTATTTAAAGAACCTACACTAAGGCCAGGTTTACAGAAGCATCTATAATGAGAGAAACAGTCTAACCATGTGCTTAAATATAGAGATGAGATGCTACTGGGAGAAGGAACTTTTGAAGCTGTGTGATTTCGAATTGACTTGCATTAGACTTATCCCAAAGACAGAACTGAAAATGTCGTTACTAAAAACACTGGGTAGTCCTTCAGTGCCTTCTAACAAGTGATAATTCTCAGAATTCTTGTTGATTCACTGGAGAAAGATGAACACTACTTCCCGTATAAAAGTAACTCAGTTTAAAAGTCCCATTTAAATGGCAGCATGTATCTACTAGGAGGCTGGCAAATTGAGTGGCATATTTACAGCTAATATATGAGTAAAAAATACACATCTAGATTTGTGGACAATTATATGTTAAATAATTTCAGAGAGGTATTTTATTGTTGTGAATAGTTAAAGTCCTAAAACATAGTTCTTTACTGGCGGAGTTAGGGCTTTATCTACTTAAATTAGCTGTATGTTAGGCCTTTGCTTTCTCTTTTATGATTTTTTTCCCTTTTTTCAATTTTTGAATAGGGAGCTCCTGGCTACAAGGGAGACAAGGTAAGTTTTTTGTAGAATAGAAATTGTCTGAAAATAAAGTGTCACTTGCTGACAGTGTATGTGAAAGAATGGAAAAAAGAGCTTGTCTTGTCTTTTTGTCATGAAAACTCCTAATGCAATCCCTAGAAGTAAATTCAAAATTTATGTAAATGCTTACAGACTGGATTGGTGGAAACAAAAAAAACCCCACAGAATCAGAGAATGTAATCTAAACATAAAAAGAAAAGTGTCAACGACCATAAATACAGTTTTTGGAAGGAAAAGAAAGTTGGGGGTTGAATAAGAGGTTAAGTGGAAACAAAGTGAAAATGTTTACTATGAACACAATATGACAGTCATTAGCTTTTGAAAAACTTACCACAAGGAAGTTTACTTTTAACCTATTTATAACTTGCAAGGGCTAATGCTTGACCAAGAAAATTTTCAACATAGTCTCTCCAAGAAGATAAAAAAACTGTGCATTTCAGTGACTTGCAGGATTCTAGAGAAGACATTCCAAAGTGGACTATCATAGTCAGAAATGAAACAGAGATAATCCCATTTTGAATTTCTTGGTTTGGACACTTATCTCTCTACACTGTTAATAAAAGCAGTGCCTCTATGAATCTTTGTATTCATTAGTAAAATGCTTCAGTCAATTTTGTGGTAAGATTTCGTGAAAATGGGAACAGTAGACTCATAGGTCTACTTGTCATCTATCAATATGTTAAATCACCAGTGAAACACTTAATTTTTTCTTCATTCCATATGTGCAATCTCACAATTGTTATTCAGGAAAATCTCAGACATCACAGTAATTAAATCAGAGCATGGAAAGGATCTCTGGAGACAGTGCCACGAGGTGGAAAAATGCAGCAAAACTTATTAGATATTACATGTATAATCCTTGTATGTAAGTTGGATCTTTTGCAGGCATTTTCAGAAATAATCTGTCTTGAGTAGAGCAGATCATATCTTCTACAGGCCATATATAATGATGCGACTTCCAGGTCCTCAGAGTCTACTAAACCTCTTGTGCTACTGCTTTCAGAGTCTTTAGTGCACGTGGTGTAATCAAATCATCTTGTTTAGCTGTGAACCCTTTGATTTCCTATAAAGGGTGAAAGAGGAGAATGTGGACCCCCAGGAACAAAAGGAGAAATAGTAAGTATAATTTTTATTTGAACTGTTTCATGTTGATGAAGATACTAGAAAATCATGTAACATATTCATAAATATGGCTTGAAAAGATTATTGCAAATTTGGAACACCTTGTAATTCCCTGGTGGTAGAGATACATTCATAGTAAAAGTATGATTTGTAGAAAATGAACCTAGAGTTCACCACATTCTTTTTTTCCATTTTGCATAAGAAATGCAGATCCTTGCCTAAAACAAAAGCTGCCTTGACCAATGCCAAGCCTTGCTTACACAGGACTGAGCATCTTACAGAGGGCACACAATTTATTTCCTTAAATGTTTAATTTCAGTTTGAGTGTGTAGTTATATTGCAGTAAAAGCAGGTTCTTACCCAACATGAACAACTTTCAGGTCTACGAGCCCCTCTGTGCTGATATGCATTCACACTTCTATCCAGTCCTCCTTTCCTTTTAACCTGGAGTGCAGTAGTACTGCAAGTGAATACAGATTTTTACCTGGTTTATTTACATTCTGAAAGATGGAAGAATAATGTACTGGTAAGGGAGATAATAATGTATCTTGAGTTCATATAAGCAGGTTTGTATGAGTAAAGCAAACCACTGATTTATAGTTAGAATTGCTAAGAACTACTGACTAGACTGCACTTACTATTCTCTTAAAGTACATTTCTTCAGTTTTACCACCCATATTACGCTTACCTTTATCGAAGACCACCTTGAAAAGTTTTTGTTTTCCTGGAAGCTGCTATTTTATGATTAATTTCAGGTAGAAATTAATAAATATTCCTTCCAGGAGTATTTATTGCAAAGAAAAAAGGGCATTATGCTATAATGAAAATCTAAAACCTGAGAATATCTTGTGGGATACTGTGGTTCAAAATGGCAGCAAGTGAATCAGAAAAGTCTGAAATATCAGTGAAAAAGGAGAGAGTGGCGTATCTCAGAGTAATAAAGAAAGATCATACCTTCTTTATCCAGGCAATATGTGAGAAATAGCATGACGTTATGTGAAATGTCTACTAAGCTGAAAGGAAGCTGTTCAGAAACTGGCAAAGAACATAATCAAAGCAGCCAAGAAATCTGGATATAGAAAACATGCTGGGGCTGCCAGAAATCTGCTTGCTTCATTTCTGTTGAGGACAGTGATGAAAAAACCTTCGTCCTCTGCAGGGGATCAGTCGGTTCCAGAATTCCCACATTCACATTCACAAATCCTGAAGATAGAACAAAGTTATGACTTTATTTTTAAAGAAAGCATTCTAGGCTAGACAAAATCAGACACAGAACACATATAGCCAAATGCATGAGAAGCAAATTCAATATTCTGAAGTTGATCTTTAGCTGGAGTGATGGATATTGAAGCATGATTGGGAGTCCAATTTGAAAATGTTGCATTTATCCACTACCACTTTCTCATCTCACTAATCAGACTGAATCCGGTAGTTTTGGTGCTGTATATCGGAGCTTTTTCAAATGCTGTTCAGGCTTGAAATTCAGACAGTTTCTGTTTAGCTTTCAAATCAGAACCGACTCAAGTCATACGTTTGTCTGCTACCAAAAGTAGCCATTGTTGTGTCAACATGTCACTGTTTGTAGCATCTATTGCTTGTGTAGTTGGGCTGGAAGTGGGCTGGAACTGAGCGGGGTTCTGTCTCTCTCTGGTGGCTGATGCTTGGCCTGGGAGCAAACGCCAGGGAGCAGAGAACTGTTTACAATTTCTGACTCTGAATCTCTAGGGGGGACCAGTAGATGGAGTGTCTGCTTAGGTATCACTACTAAATTTGTCATGGCCATTAGAAGTTCAAAATGTGGCACCTATCTTGAAAAATACAGCAGTCTGCCAGTGCCTCTGCCTGTGGAGATGTTACTAATTAAAAGAGAAGTAAGAGAAATAAAAAACCAGTAAATTTGCTCAAAACTATTCTTGCTTTAGCAATAAATTGTAACTGAGTATTGACTCAAGTGGAAGTGAAATTCCGTAGAATATCAATTATAGTGACTAAACAAAAAACAGTGAAGCAGAATGATTTTTGAATAATCTGCAGTGGTGGCGACTGGTAAGAACTCATTAAATGGAGAAATCACAGCTAATGGAATAGCTGTGATTTTTTTGATGCATTTTTAATGGATTTTGTGAACTATTAGTGTGATTCTGCCAGGCTACTGATCAGCAGTTTGAGTTAGTTTGAGCTAGAAAGTTACCTAAAGTTATTCTGGAATAAACACTGCAGCATTTTTATTAAGAATTTTGTATCTAATATGCTTCTAGGAATTAAATTCATAAGCCCGTAGCAAATAAAAACTTATTCAAATATCTAAGATGTTAAGTAGACATTCACTATGCTTGTTGTATATGAAAAGTGTTTTAACCAAATATTGAGGGTGGAATGTAACAGGCAATTACTGAATACAGTATGAGAGCAGCAGTTCTCTGGTGAGAGAATAAAGTCTCTAGAACATGCTTGAACAGAGATTTGAGCCATTACATATACATGTCAAGTCCTTGACACTTGAAAGCAGATTGAAATTTCCTTTTAATCTGATACTTGAATTTATTTTTTCCTCAGGGTTTGCAGGGCTCTGTGGGCCCTACGGGACCTCGGGGACCTCAGGTAAGGGAATGAAAAGCTACCAAATAAAAAGGAAAGCTATTATATCCTGTAAGTTTCTTCTACATATAACCTGTCAATTTTGTGAAGAGCAGCCCTGGTACATGTGGCACCAAGACAGCAGAGTCTGCCAAATAATTGTCTTGTCTTGCAATTCACATGGAGTAATAAGATACCCTTTCTGCCAGCATTGGTTTTTGAATATTAACAATATTCAATGTGTTGGGCACTTCACAGAGTATGATGCAGAAAACTCTTGTCCTTTAGAGCTTAGAATTGTGCTATGTTATACTGTACCCCATTCAGGGGAAATAAAACCCCAACTTTTACATGTGTCTTCAAAGGGAGCTCATTCTTTGCTTGACTTTTTTGTAGGGTATAAGGGGAGATCCAGGTCAACAAGGCCCAAAAGGCATTCAAGGAAACAAGGTAAGATATAGTTGTATGTATGTGTAGTTGAAAATGTTATTTATAGAGGCAGAGAGGATGCAGGAAGTCCGTAGAATCTTTATACAGGACTGTCCTTTTTTGTCAGTAGTTTCTTTATTAGTGGTGTTATTTGCACAGCAGTAATGTCCCACCTGTGTGGTGCACCATCACGTGATGAAGGCTTGGTATTGTTGGCACATACAGCCAACTGTAAGCCATACTTTTCTGTCTGGGTCTCCGAGAACCTTTTGTAGGGCCGTGATAGGATGCAACCAAGGACCTCCCTAGAGCCACAGCACTTATGTTGGAATTTCAATCACCTGAATAAGTGTCTTGATTTTTCCCATTACTTGGGAAGTTTTTTTCCCAGAATATTTTTGCCTATAATGCCTATGTTTAAAGATTTTAAATATTTCTAGATGATGGTTAAAACCTTCAGACTGAGTATTTATAGCAATTTTAAATTGCTTTTGTACTGTAAAAACTCAGGACAACTTTGAAATTGGTCGAAGTATGAGATTTTATGACAATGCCTTTGTGATATTTAAGATAGGTAATTTAGAGTTAATGACTGCACCTTGTCAAGCAAAATCAGTTGGATAAAGTGTATGATTAATTTAGGAAGTCTTCTGGTTTGCAAAACTTTGGGAAATTGCTTTATGTGACTATGGTTGTCTTGCCCATGGGAGAGTTACTAACATCAGTGTTCGTTACAGAAAGATTTTTCATTTATCAGTTTGATACAAAGGCTTTCCACGACAGGATCATTGATGGCCCGGCTAACAATCTAAGTTATACAAGACAAACAAATTCATACAAAGCTGCTTTGCAAAAGATGCAATATATAAACACTCATGTTTTGTTTCTTAGGCAACAATTTAATTAGAAAATTCACAGAAATAAATTTAGATATGGGAAATGTTCATTATAAAAAGTGTGGAATATTGCCATCCATCATGATTCCTCCTCCTGACAAATGCTTTTTCATACTTCCCGTTTCTTCATCTTCTCAACAAAATGCTTGATTGGGAAAGCTGCTGTGGAGTATTTCAGAAGTGGAAAGAGGATAATGGGTTTGAAAGAGGCTATTCATACGTGTGGTGGAAAAATCATGACTCCCTAACTTCAGCACAGCAAATGACAGTAATTTTTTTATCTGTCACTTCACACTGATGAGTCCAAGATAGTAGGGCCAGATAATTCTATTATATACAAAACCATATTTGTTGAATCTTGTATGTTCTTCTGTCTCTTCACATATTTTCATGGCTGTAAAATACATACATCTTTCTCTAGAATCCATCTACATGGATGCAATATTTATGGTCTGTTGTTAGGCTATAGCTGCAGATTTTCAGTAAGAATAAGAAGCTTCCCTCTATCAGCTTTCAACTCCCCAGTCTGCTGCTTAAAGTCAATAGTCAAGATTTTTCCATGCTCAAACATCTATAATAATAAAAATACTGCCAGAAAAGTTTAGCTAATACACTTAGATTATTATACTAAAAGAGTATAGAAGAAACATACATATATTTAAGGGTTATCTCTTGTCCATACCTAATGCCAAAGCTAATCTTTGGCATTTTGAAGCTTATTTGAGATGAGTGAAAAACTTTTTAACGGTCAGTACGGATAATCAGTGATTGTTTTCAGATTAATAAACAGTCATTCAGCTAGTAAAGGTCAAGGCCTTTTTTAGTTCAGACACATAGTAGTCTTTCCAATATCTTTTGTCCTCACAGAAGGATTATTAAATTGCTCTTTTAAAATTAGTTTTCATGACACATAATACAATATCTCTGAAAAGAGGCAGTTATTTATTATTGCCTTGGATAAAATAAATAAGTCTATTCTTAGTGCAGTTCCTTGGCCTTTTCTTGCTAATACTTTCTGCTTTTTTGATTGAACTGGTGACTTCATCTTGGTGGCATTGGTACTGATGTGGCATAACACAGAACACCGCTGCTGAACTTTAATTCTTTGTTACTGGGCCATGTTGAGGTATGAAAGAGTAGATTCAGTTCCTCAAAATACAAGCTCCAGATCAAGCTCTGCCTACAGAGAGTTTGGGTCTCAGTTGTGAAGTGTACAGTCCGCTCACATATCTGGCCGGCTCAGTGCATCCCACACATCTGTAATGCGGGTTACGGGTACGGATGCCTCCTCTCACTGTGCAGTGCCAGGTGGCAGACGCAGGTGGGGACAGTGTCATCTGAGTGCTGTCTGCGTGCCACTGGCTCTGGCAGCCACCAGCAGGAGAGGCTTGGTGGCATGGCGCCTTCAACTAATTCTATTTGACTTGTCTGAAGCAAGGTAGCATAGAGTCCAGAAAAATTACTTAAAGGAATTTGTCGTACTTACTGCTATTATTCATATGCATTATCTTATTCTCAGGCTGCTGCCCTAATCTCTCAGTGTGAAGTTCCACTGAGTACACAATACTTTCTTTCCTTCTAATGATACTGCTTTATTGTGTTGCCACTAGTGAGTTAAAGCTCTCTAAGTCCCACTGTCTGCACTGAACAACTTTCCACTGACAGGAACTCAACCAACCTGTTTCCATGTAGACATGAAAGTTTAGGAGCAATCATATGGAGCTGAATAACATCCTTAACCTCTTAGTTTTTCTAATGCACTTCTTAATCAGTCCTTAACAACCTCTTTAATGTACAAGCAAATTTCATCACTTTATTTCCACTCTCTTTTCAAGCCATGTGTGAATATATTGTACAACCTATATCCTGCCCAGAAGGCAGATCAATTAACCAGAACCAAGTTTTTCCGTAATGCAAGTTTTTAAAAAATTTTCTCTTATTTGCAGTTCTGCAAAGTTCATCTCAAAAACAGCTAAATAATGTTATTGCCATATATATAAACTTTCTCCATAAAGAGGCTGAGGCATTTAAAATTAGACATTTGAGCTCCATTTCTGTTAAAAACCCATAAAACTGTGATTATTATTATTATTATTTTACCTGACTTTCCATCTAACCAAATACTAAACTGTTAACAGTTAACATGTTAGCAGTAGACTTACAACACAGCCCAAATTATAGTGACTTTAAGAGAAAAACATTAGAGAGTAACAGGACACTTCACTCAAACACAGTTAGGAGTTGGGAACTGGCAATTTTCAATGTGTATCTCCTGTCTTCTGAACTAGACAACTTGGTCCTGTTTCCAGAGCAAATCCTGAGCAAAGGACCAGGATTCTTCTGGTTGTTTCCTGGATTACTGAATTTCTATTGCCCATTGACAAGTTTCACACAAAGATGTTAAGTTTATCAAAGAAAAGCTATTTTAAAAGCCGAATTCTATGCTGTTTTGTCTGTTTCATTAACTTGAAATACTATTCACACCTATGCTTTATATTTTCTTAGACATTTGCTTCACTTTAAGGCACTCTTCAGCCTCGTCAACCATCACATATCATCTGTATTGTAGCATAAAATAAAATCTCAGAGCAAAGTGTACCTCATTCAGCTATAAAACTGAAAGAAAATTACAGAGAAAACCAATAGGAAAAACATTGCAGTTATTTTATCACACAGAATTAATTAATTGAATTTTCAGAACACCAATTTATAACCCTGGGTCTAAGGTAGACAGTCAACTCTTGTCAAACTGCAGCTTATAGGAGCAAGGAACTGAGATTTTGTGTTCTGTGTCTCACTAAGAATTCAACAGTGGCCCATTATACGATTTTGCTGGATGATTCAACAATTTCCAAAACACAAACGATACTACCTCACTTAGTAAAAGACTAAAAGTACAGGAGACAGAAAGTTGGCAAAGAGAAAAGCCATGCCACTCTTGGTTCTGCTCTTGGTAAGTGTAATACAGTCTATCATAAGCAATAATGTCCATAAACATTATCCAGTGAGAATCCCATCTATTGCCTGACTTTCCCAGTAACCTGATTTCTGTCATTTTCCTACTTGGGTTCTACACATCTCTTAACTCAGTTGGTCAATACAATTAAGAAGCATCTGAACTGGTTACTTCATGTCTTTTGTTGACTTACCTATTCCCACATATTGTGGTGTTGTGTTCTCATTAGAAGATAGCTTTGGCCTTCGATAGCAATAAAACCTAGGAAAAATCCAACATTCTAACATAAAGGACTTAATTCATCTCCATGAGGGAAACAGAATCCCCATGATTTTTCTGGAAAACAGAGTTCTAAGAATGAATATAGCATTTTTGCAAAGCTAAATTGGAGTCCTCTAGTATTCTTAGTGTTGGATAAAAAATTTATTTTAGACATGCATGTATCTATTTATTTACTCAGAGTAGTTGGCAGTATTTTTTCTGTGTTTTCAAAAATTTTTTATTTTCTAATTCTTAACTAATATTTATTTAAAAAAACCCAAACCAACAACAAGGTATTCTATGCAATAGCACCAGTAAGGTTCCATAAGAGTGTATTTAAGAGAATTTTGAAAATATGTTTGTCAGTGAGGACAATAATAGTGACTATTTACAAATTTCAGTGAATAATTTACAAACAGAATTATATGGTTACAGATTATAAAATTGGGGCATGAAATCAGGGTATGACCTGTGTTCCACTCATAAAAAAGTGATGAGCAGGGAGTACTTACGGTTATCATTTCAGAATTGACATTGGGTTTATTTAAACTCCTGAACCAGCTACTAGAGATAAAGTGCATGTTTCTAGAAATCACAATATATTCATGGAAAGGCTGAGAATGAAGTTCTTAAAATCCACTGCTGTAGTAAGGAGCCTCTCTGGAAAATATGAATTGCATACTAAGATTTTCTATTAAAGGCTTAAGTTTTATGAACAGACATATAGTCAAACTTCTAAGGAAAAGGTTAAGTTTGAATGTGGATATTCAAAGCAGTTATTCCAATAAAATCAACCTGGGAAAATTCTGTAAAAATTCCATCATTGCATTTTTTCCTGAACACATGTCCCAGAAGAAACTGCTAAGGGATCTGCTTCTTCTCTGATGACATATGAATTCTTTCCTCACTTATGTGGCAAGTTACAACTTTCTCAGGAGACTTAAAAAATCTGATCTTCCTATGAACAAGTTTAGTTCCCAGATATTTCAACTAACTTAGAAATACAAAATGTCAGCAATATCTGTTAAAATATCTAAATCTATTTGCATTGCTGTTGCCAATGTTTACTTTAAAGGTAAAATCATTATATTTGAAAGATTTTTTTTTACTATCATTTAGTCATTATCACATTGTAGGCTGAAATACAGAGTGTTTGTGTTCCTTACAGTATATATGAGCTTTCTGAAATGGAAAGAAATTATTTATGTTGGTACTAACTGGAACTCATGCTAACATAATGAACAATCTGGGTGGGCGGGATGGTGGGGTTTTTGGTTAGACTCTTAAGTATGTTCCAGGCTTAAAATGGTACAATTTCAATATGTACAATCATTAAGCTCAGATCAAGTGTAATTTTCCTTCCCATTGCTCCAAATGATATTAGATGCCACCTGAAGGAAAATCTCAATAAGGAGAGAAGAAAGAATATTCTTTCTTTTAACGCAAAGTGTTAAATGAAGAAAATTATTACAAAAAATCAGTTTGGAAAAGCAGACTTTTCTCTCTGCATGTAGACATAACGCAATATTATTGCCAGAACTTTACGGTTTTCGTAAATTCCACATTGCCTGTAGCACCAAGACCTCAGAAGATAAAACTCAGATTTGTTAAAAGCCATTTGAAGTTTGAAATATTCAGTCTTTAAAATAGACTGAAGCACTTAAGTTTCCAACTTTTGTATGTTGTCTGGTAGAAGGTTGGGTTTCTTTCTCCATTAATAGTCAGGTATCCTCTTCTATCCATAAAAAAGTGTTTCACAGAACATTTTCATACTACCCTACATGATTTTTATCACAAGGACTTCTTACACTCCCTACCCCAGCAGCTACTAGCAACATAGCTACAGCAACAGCTCTTGCAAGGCACGTGACACCAGTCATTGGAAGGAAAACTGTGTAATTTTTTTATCATGGTTAAAAAATAGAACTGAAAAAACATTAACTTCAGCAGGACTCCCACCTGCATTCAAGGCATGGCTCTGTCATGTGGGTGAACTCACAAAGGAGTGAATTATTTGTGATAGGAGGCATCCCTGAGAGTTACTGTCCTTGGGAAATTCTGTCAGGGACTGTCAACATAGACAGGAAACACAGTGTGCCTTTAGGTGACAGGAAAAAATTGGAGGGCACTTTCCAAGCACAGTAAAGGGGGCTGGCTTATTGTTTCAGCTGAGAGATGAGCCCGTATTTATCAAATATCATTTTTCAGCATGCAGCAAGTTCCTACACCATTTCAGAAGTTCAGTTTTATCAGCTGGGGGCAATGTGCATAGTGGCATTTGCCGTGCTCGGGACACAGTGGTGCTGTATACAGCTGAGCTATTTTTTTTTTGCCTGATAGATATTCTTTTATATATATATATTTTCAACTTTGCATATCTTCTGGATTCCTTCTGTGGAGCATGCTTGTACATCCTGGCACGACAGAAATCCCAGTCTGCCTTCTTCATGAAAGAAACAAGGATTGTGAGTTGGAGCAGCTAATACTTAGCATACTGCCTTGCCTTAAAACAGCCCATGCCTGCTCCTTTCTGTCTCTGGCACCTCTTGCAGTGGGTGTGTCCCTCCCTGCCCATCCTAGACTGTCTTCAGGCCCTGAAGCCGCATGGGGATGAACCTGTTCATGTGGCTTGTCAAGTGCAAAGGTCCTGAAGCCAGAGCTGGTGCTGAGGTAAGGGAGCCTATGGGCTGAAAGGCAAAACTTCCTGGGCACTGGGCTGCAGGAAGTGTAGGAGATGAGTAGTTTGAGGAATTTTTGTTGTTGTTGTTATTGTTTGATCAATTTCAAACAAACACATCAGGAAAAACATAGATATGAGGAAAACTGGTAAATTTGCAATTGGGTTTATATCAGTAAAAATTGCATCGCTGATGATAATCTGGATATAGACTAACCAAATTGTGACTCTGGTCCAAAGGTTTCATGAAAATGTTGTTAGGAAACCCAAACAATAAGTTCTGCCTAGGAATACAGTCAACCTTTTTAGCTATATTCTGTAGTTTGGCAATAGTTGCATGCACAGAACGCACATTAACACAATATCAGTGTTGCTAATACCCTATCAGTGTCATATATGGAGATGTGCTGTCCTGCTGAGTGATACCAGTTTTGTCTGATTTGTCTCTGCCTTTTAAGACATAACTTCTCCTGGTGCTGTATTAATTTATTGGATTATGAAGATGTGCTAGAAAATCTTGTATTTTGAATTTCAAAAACACAAGTTTTAATTTTCATAGTTACTTTCCAAATTATTATATTGTTCTGTAGTGGAATGAATTTAAGTCTGGGCAGCAAGTTCCACATTATTCTAGATTTAAAACTGCAGCAGTAGAACTCCAAGTGCATAGTTATCAGAAATTAATCTTCAAGAATAATCTGTTTATTTACTTATACTGTATCTTTCCATTCCTGCATCTTAGCTTCATTCTAGGGCAGATTAAAAACTGATTGATTTTGTGAGGAAATGTAATTTTTTACACTTCCATTGACTTCTCATCTGCAAAATTCTCATTGAAAAGTTGCAGAACTCAGCGTATAATACTTCTCAGTAAATAAAAATTTCAATCCCCAAAAAATTAATACCTTCCCACAAAATAAACATATTTTGATTAAAAAAACATTTTTAGTAACTATGTGGCTGTGTTGGCTTTGTCAGAAACGCAGTGTACAGAAGAGAAGAAGAGAATAAGGAGCTGCAGTCAAAGATAGCAGTAGGAACTACAGTCTTGCTGTGTGTGCATTTGTTGTTATGGCAAGAACCTTGAGTGCCATGTTGGAAGCATAAGCACTGCTTCATTTCGAAATACCCATCTTTCTACCAAGAAAAGTCTGTGGAAGCACCAAAATATGGGATGAAGTCAGAACCAAAGACAGGACAAAGAGTAATTTATTTGTTTTTTTAATCTTTCATGATGCATATGAAAGAGTGGCTTTATAAAATTACCATCTCTCTCAGCAACTTGTATTGCCAGGATATTGACCCTGCTTCTAATCTAAACATATTTCTTCAGGACAGGTTTTGACTTTTTTATTTTATTTGTTTTATTTGGTTTTTACTTTAAAGATGTATTTCTCTAGCCCTAAATGAGGCTTTGGAAAGGCACTCTGTCAGAATTTGGTTAAATTCACATTAATAGTTTCTTTCCAATTTTTCTCTTTAGGGAGAACAAGGCCCTCCAGGTCCCTATGGTCCTGCGGGACCCTCTGGCATTGGAGAGCCAGGACCCAAGGTAACTCTCAGAAATATGTTTGTTAAAGTGATAACCGTAGGCAGTAAATTTTTTTGAATGAAATTTCTCACCTGCAGTTTTATCAAAGTCAAATTCTTATTATCTGCATGTAAAACTGATTGACAGGTTTCTGTATTCACATAGGATGGAGATAAAAGACCTGCTTTTCCAGCAACTCTGGAATTTTTATGATGATCCTATTGATAGAAGACAGAAATACTGCCATTTAAATGGGGGTTAACTGTGTGAGATAATTTTCAAGCACTAGCAGATGCTTGCACTAATGAGGAAACCACACTTCAAGGTATAGAAATACATCTCAGTCATGTGATATATGGTCAAGTGAGAGATTTGCCTTGTCATTCACTAGGGAACAGATATTCTTGAAGGTTATAAGATTCTCTCATGCAGGATTTAATTCCTCCATCTCACTTTATTGCAAAAGACTAGAAGGTGGAATCCAGTCTTGGAAAAGTCATGTCTGCCTGTGCTGGCCAGCCAGGTCTCCTTTTGGAAAACTACAAAAGCATCTGCATAGGAAATGTGACTCCTTAGTTTATGAGAGTTTTGTCAGAGACCTGCATCTCAGAGTCAGACAAGAAATGTAAATTGGGCAGAACTAGACCTCACTCTAGTTCCTCTAGAGTGCAGAGTGTCTGGGGTAGCTTTATGCCATGTTTTCCCTATGTTTTGGGGTCAAATACCACTGTCTAATATACTTACACTTTTTTGCTTTTAGTGCTCTAATTAGTACATTCGCTGAATTCCTGACTATTTTCTGTGCAGTGGGGTAGATCCCAGAACACAGAGAGGGTTCTGGGATCTCAAGAAACCTAAGAAAATCTAAGCTCAGAAACCGGTATTTTCCCATGTAAAAGGAACAACACTTGGTCCTTCCAGAAGGAAAAATAGTTTATGGAGAGGAAATGTCACCCCCTGTCTCTTTACTACTCTGTAGAAAGGTAAAAATCCTCTGTGCCCTTATCCTTAAAGCACACAGTTCTCAGTAAACTGGAGAAATCATGACGATTATGATACCTTGTAAGGAGAAGATGCAAAAACTGTACAGTTCCAGGAGTTCCCATGCAATCCCATATTCCACTGAAGCAGGCTTCAATTCAAGTACCTAGACAGAGGCTACAGTGAGCATCCCTCCTGCCTGAGCATTCCTGCTTTGGTACTGCAGCCAAATTTAGTCTGAGTTAGCTCCCTAATCCCTGTCATCTCTTAGGCTTTGCAGTTTTAAGCAGTTACCCCTATGTCTTGAGGGCTGGAATGCAGTCTAGTGTTCCAAGCATTAATAGAAAGGTACTTTCAAATGTTTCTAAAACGTCATGTATGGGGTTTTTCTCCTTTAGGAGAAGTTACACATTAGATTTCAAGCCTTTGTGGTGATACCATTAAATCAGCTATATGTAAATGTTATGCTTTTCAAAAGTAGCAAGTTGAATTAGGGCTGAACTTTCTAATTTTCTTTTCCACAAGGGCGCTGAAGGTCGAGAAGGTAAAATTGGATTGCCAGGACCTCCTGGAATTGGTGAGCCAGGATTACCTGTAAGTCAGTGATATATGCAGTGGAAATTGAAATGCAACAAAAGAAGTCTTAGTGAGTGTAATTGATTGTCAGTAGCTGTATTGGCTACTGATTCCATAAACCACCTTGTACCTAGTCTGGAGCAGCACAAGCTATTCCAGCCCGATATTGCATCAGTAGTTGCATGTGGCTTGTCCAAGCAGGAGAATAAAACCACATCCAAGTCAGTTTTGGGAAATTAAAAATTTTTTTATATATATATATGTACTTCTACTTGTTGAAGTTGAGGATAATCTTTAAAAATTGTCTACAATACAATTTTAAGAAGATGAAAATAAAAGAGCTGAAGCATCCCTCAAATCCTGTAATTTGGATCACATCAAGAATAAGAACCCAAATTACATGCTTTTAATTATATCTCTATGCTCTGAATTACAGAACTTTGGCAAGCTCTTGATTTAATGCTCACTGGCTGCTTTTTCTTCCTGAAATGTATAAGATGTGTGGTTTTCTTGTGCATATGAAGCCACAAATGTAGATGGGTGTTAGATTAATTCTAACAGTATTTTTGAAAGTTACTTTGTGGTTGTGAAAGACTATTTTTCTCACGAAAATATGTGGAAACTTTTTTTAATCAAGATCATCCTTTAAAAGTTCTTACTAGTTTTAAATAAAGAAAGTTAGGTGAATTTTGCAAGAGGACAGAAAGTGTTAGGAAAATACTTATTTCTGTACTTGTTTAAATCAAAATTAACATTCCCTAGTGTTGCATGTTTAACCTGTCATTATG
Organism: Callaeas wilsoni; assembly: GCA_013398955.1. NCBI lineage: Eukaryota > Metazoa > Chordata > Aves > Passeriformes > Callaeidae > Callaeas > Callaeas wilsoni. Next base: position 67,973 of record VWPU01015862.1, on the reverse strand, counting down.
TATAAAAAAAATGTTCAAATTGATGACTTTTATTATGAAAATCATGAAATTATATGAAATTTTAGGGAACACATTTCACTGTAATACTAATTTTTTTATAAATAAATCTGCAGTTTCATTTGTGTTTTAAGAGTACAATCTTTAGACATTAATTACATAATTCACATCAATTCATTATTGGCTTATTCTGCTCTAAATAACCGAACTAATGGTTGCTACACTTTGTTTTAATTGCCTGGGCTCAGCCAGATGTTATGGAAGTATTTTTACTTACCAGAATCATAAGTGTTGCAAAATTCTGTACTAGCAAATTAGACAAAATGTCTGTAAAAAATTGAATTGCTGGTACAGCTTGAATATTTTTTTTCTTTTCTTTCAGGGACCACCTGGCCCTGCTGGTTCACCAGGTGAGAGAGGTCTGCCAGGAGAGGGCATTCAAGGCCAAAAGGTAGTTTTATGGAAATTACTTTCTTTAACATTGTGGACCAAATCTGCAGTAGTGTTTAAGTTATTTAAGGCCACTGATAATTCCATCAGTATAAAATGCTGGATGATAGATCTTGGTTTTCTGAATCACTGTGCTCTCTGCCTATCCCACTGGTTTCAGAAACTCTATCCAGGTAATTACAAAAAATATTGTACAGTCCCTCTACCAGTAGTAAGTTAATGACTCTCTTATTTATGTGTTTAATAAGATCACTTCTTTTGATAGCATTAGCGAGATAAATTGTCTTCGAAAAATCTACTAAGCTATTTATGTTCTGTATTGGAAGAAAATATTCAGCAACTGTTCTCATTTTGCCTTACCATTTTGGGAAACCGAAAGATGGTTTGTATGAGTCTCTGTGGACAGCTATCTCATTTAGAGCATCTGCTAGGTTAATATGTGTCAACTTTCCTTTTTTAAAAGATAAGTACAAACAATCAAAGATTTATGAATAAATCATAACTGGGTTTCCCATCAAAATACATCCCTCTGTTTTAGTGGCTTCAAGATTCTCTAGAGCCTTGAACTACTAAGTAAAGATTTTTCTTCCTTTTATGAAAAAGGCATCAGTCATGTCCTTGCACTCAGTTCTAAACAGATCTCTCCTACTAGTGAACGTATTGTCATGTTTTCAAAATATAACTTCCTTCCTCCTAGTATTTAATTTTCTCCTTTTGAAGTCCTATGTTCAAAAACACAATGAATGCAGAAGAAGTATGTTATGGATTGTAACCAGTTTCTTTTCTCTAATATTGGTAATTCCATTGATTAGTTTTCTAGTTTGTTTGTAAAGGAATACTTTTGTCCTCATTATCCACACTGTGATGACCAATTTGTCTAACATAGTGTGCTTTATAAGTTCCCAAATACAAGTTTCAAAACTCTCATGTATTTCTAGGGTGAAAAAGGCTCTGAAGGTGTAGCTGGTCCTCCCGGACCTAAAGGTGAACAAGTCAAAGGTGACAAGGTGAGGCACAGAGTGGTTTTCTAATTGTATCTATAATCAATTATATTTATAGTTAAGATTAGTTTTTTACACAGTATTGCAGCAATGCAAAGGTATGCTGTACCTGGATCTGAGGAGCTATGTTGCACTGTTCCATGCAGCTCCATGGGCTGCATTCATCCGTACAAGTAGCTGAGCCTCTTAATGTTAACTTAGAGCACTAAGGACTGTATTCTCTGCAGCTGGGAGTATGACAGAAGAAATGTACTTTTTTTTCTCCTAAAATAACTTCATAAATATTCTATTTAAAATATTTTAATTTTTTAATAAATATTAAAATGTAAAAATCTCTGAGTCATTTAATCTAATGGACCTGGAACAGGCAAAGAAACACTCTGATATTTTTTAGGTTTTTTATATACTCTACAGCAGATGTGTATACACTTGCAAGTTTTTCTTCTGAGTTTTGTGCCAGAAACTGTCTATATCGGTACAAGAAAATATTTTAAATTATTTAAATTTATTAATTAAAATAAAATTATTAATTTCAGTATGTAAATGTGAGCTATGGATCCTTCTAATAATAAAGTTACAGTTGTGATCATCTAATGTTATAAATGAGATATAGTATGTAGGGAAGAAGGGGTATTATTTTTAGTAGAGAAGTTGTCATAGGCAAACTTCCAGGTATTCCAAACACATTTAATTCAAATAGCATCAGAATTCAAGATAACATATCTTGAGGACTGCTGCTCTGTGTTTAGTTTAAATATATTAATCAGATAGCATGAACTGTTGCAGTTTAGTTCTTGGGAATACTTTTTCTATAGGGTGAACAAGGCCAAGTAGGACCACAGGGCCCACCAGGACCACCAGGAATAGGTAATCCAGGAAGCCGGGTAAGTCTACATTTTGGACATGTAATGAGCATTTGCATAGAGTTTTCATTTCATGTTTTATCAGAACTGTAATTTCGATGTAAAGACATTAAAAATCTCAGTGATTTTTTGTTTTTAAAAGTATCAAGCTAGTTTTTAAGCAAAGCTTCTAAATACAACTGATTTTGACTGATTTAAATGGTCTTAGAGTCATGCAAATGTAAATTTGGTCTAATCTGCATAATAATTTGCATAGGAGATAAATCAGATGGCATTGCTTTGATGGTGATATGTTATACATAAGAGTTTCACAATGTTAAGAACCCACCACTTCTAAATGTCAAGCTGTTTGGAACTTGAACATACCCTTTAGAAGTTGGATAAAGAAAAACTGAAGCATTCCAAAACATCTTCTGGGTTCTCTCTCTTAATTTTGGAAAGAAGATTTCATGCTTCCATCATAGTATCCCATGGAGTCAAGACTTAGGTGCAGATACTGAGAGATTTCCCGTTTGTTTTTTCCCTAAAAGGTGATCATCATTACACTTGATACGTCAATGAAATCCACAGGCTAGTGACAAAGGAAAAATAAAATAAAGATCTCAGAACTAAGCCTGAGGACTGGCAAACTAATTGATTTCTTATAAAGATAAGACAAAATCATTATTAACTGAAAGATGGACACTCTTCAGATGTGGAAGAGTGTAATGCATTAACTTATTTATTTTGCTTTTTAGGGCATACAGGGTCCACAAGGAAACCCTGGGGCGAAAGGCTCTCAAGGTTCTGGTTGGCCAGGACCAAAGGTAATGGTTCAGACATTGTTTTTTAAAAGCAGCACTGTCACAAAACCATAAGTGTCTTTGCCAGGCTTTTCAAATGTGTGCTCGATGAAATGAAAATGTGACTTCATTGGAGATAACAATTCCTTTTGAATCTTAGACAGAAAGCCATCCATGTTATCAAGATCTTCCCCAAATGGAGCATATGGCTTCTGCCTGCTTAGCATCAGCCTTTAACCTTTGTGAATGTGAACTTCTGGTTCTAAAGGAACACATATTTATAAACAGAGGATCTTTCAGACATCTTTGTGTCTGATGAGCTTGCTGCCACATATATGCTGTGTTCAAGTAAAAAAATTTACGCAACAATTTAGCTTTAGTTCAGTGATGGTTTTGAGACTTCAGGCTAATCCCACCACATCTTCAGCCTGTCCTTCAGCCTTCGGTGGTCATTGTGAGAAAGAACCAAAACCAAATATAGAAAGACTAGGACAGGAAAAAGAGCTGAAGTGTACTTAGCTGACCCTGCACAGCAGAAGGAGGGAAAGTAGGAAGAGAAAACACAAGTGAGGAAAACAATTACTGCTGTCAAAACCCAGATCTCCAGTGGTGCAGTGTCAGGTGAGCACTGTCAGAGGAGGAAAGGGGAATTGCTGAAATATAATGAGAGCAAGTAGAATGAACCGATGAAGTGTAAATCAGAAGCGTGCTTAGTAATCACCTTGATTTATGAAAGGAAGATATTAGTCACTATAGCAAAAGCAGTAATTTTCTTCTGAGTATAACTTTGGCATGTAAGGAGCAGTTATAGCAGCAATATTTAATATTAATGTAGAGAAAAATAGGTACCTGTGAAACATGTTATGTGGTAGGCCAATTCTCTTAAGGTGATAAAAAAAAATGGAAAAATGGAATTCCTATCTCTTTAACTGTTTTCGAACTACAGGAAGAAAGAATTATGAGGCTAAAACTTTCTCTTAAGCAAGACTTCTGATTTTTCTTTATTTGGACTCACTTTTCATTCAGGGACCAAAGAGTTTTTGATATAGTCCTGTAAAGAAAAAAATAAAATGCATTAAAACATAAGGAAGAAAGTTGGAGTGATTCACTTAGACTTTCTGCCCACTGCAGGGTTAAAGAAAATAGGTGCAATCCTAAAAGTTACAGGGGGTTTTAAAGAACAGGATTTTCCAGTTGAAAACTGCTTGTCTGAAAACTTGACCACTTAGAATCATAGAATTGTAGAATATGGGACCCATAAAGATCATCACATCCACCTCTGTGTGTAAGCAGATAATTAAATAGTGCAAGTACTCAATGAAGCTAAATTGTGTTCCTTTATTAAATTAAAAACTTTTTGTTACTAGGGTGAGCGAGGTGAACCCGGACAAAAAGGAGAACCAGGACTTCCAGGAACTAACTCACCAGGACTTAAAGTAAGCCTGTTTTTATTTTTAACTGTTCCTTGCATGGTCTTTTTATTCTTCCACTAATTGCTGATAAACCAAGTAGATTTTTTGGTATAAATTAACTGTGGTCAAAATAAGATGGAATTTCAGTGACTCTTATAAAAGCTTTGCCACAACCATAACTAGAATAAAGTTTTCCCCAAATCTTTTCTAGTGAGGTCTTTCCAGGGCCTGTTAGAAAGGTTGCTAACTGTGTCCCTCTGCAATGATTTGAAAACACAAAGCCGCTCGTTGTGACAGCGGTGGTCGTACAGCCTATGTGTTGGAAGAGATGTTAAACACTTAAAGCTTTGACTTCAGATGCCATTTTGAAGGCATCTTAAAACCATGTCTTTAATCACTTAAGTAGGGCTTCCAAAATCAGGTAAGGTGGCACAGACATCTTGATTTTAATGATTTTTTTCTTGGATCATGAAAGAAGAGCTCGGCAGGACTGCTTCCTATGAATTCTTTCAGCTTTTTCTGATAGATGTTAGAAGTAATGCCTTGGTCGGTTTGTACGAATGGTGAAGTGTTAGTGTCCAGTCAATAACACCATTCGGACATTTTTGGTTGACCATTCTTTAAGTCCCAGATGTGTGACTTAGCAAGTAAATTACATTCATATACTATTGTTCTTGTCACAGAATAGCAAACAGCCTTCAGTCATGGGTTTATTCACTGAATAAATATAAATTTATTTAATACAAGTCCAAGATTTAAGAAGTAGGTGGGGAACTTGGAGGAAAATTTCAAATACTTTTTTTATGGGTATTAAAAATTACTGTCTCTATTGGAACATTTAACTTGCCAGAAATGACAACCTTTATTTGAGAAAAAATATTGTTTATCTTTAATTAATATTTTCACAAACTGTTGGATCCTTTTTACAGAATTAAAAACTTATTGAAGTATGCAGACATAACAATTTTTTCTTCTTTAAGGGAGATACAGGTCTACCAGGACCCCTAGGAGAGAAGGGGGTGAAGGGAGAGAAGGGGTTGATAGGAAAAAAGGTAAGGAAATATATTTTACCACATGTAAATGGTGTACAAAAATGGTGACAAAGAAAGAACAGATTATTTGGAGGTTTGCAATGGTAAGGAGTTCATCCTTGAGGAAGGCATATGCCAATACTTTTTGCCAGGGATAAGGGACTGGGTGAGATGTTTCCGACAAGCTCTACTAACAGTGGTTACCATCTGAATGAGCAACTGAGTTGCAGGCAAGCAGCCCTGCCTTTTGTGGGCAACTGACTACTGATAAATGTCGCAATCTTCTTGGAGAGCAGCTAGCTCATGCCTTTGGCCTGTTCAGGTTTCTCCTGACACCAAGAAGTAATGGTCAGTCAGTGTTGCTTAGGTCATCTCACAGGGCAGTGAGCTTGGCTGAAACCTGCCAGCCGTGGCACAGGAACCGGCACAAACAGCTGGAGCCAGGGCTGTTTGTTTTCAAGGGAAATTCTGAGGAGCTAGGAGAAACTGCGCCACATTTGGAAAAAGAAGCATAAATTCAAAACAGTAGACAGTAATTTAGAGGCGTGCAAAGCAGAGTGCCCAAAATAGGAAATATAGAGCAAATTAAATGAAAGCTTTTAATTGTACTCTTTCCAAAATGAATGAGCTGCTGCGTAAGCAAAAGTCAGTGCTTTGTATGATTTTTAACTGCTTCTGAGAATCCAGGTGCCTCCAGACTGCTGCTGTGCAGCTCTCGTATGTGGGTAGCAGCTGGCTGACATGCAGAATTGATAAACTAAACATAATTTGGAGTAAGCAAATCAGCATTTTTGACTGCAGGCTTTAAATCAGAAAATATTTGAATAGCTGTAATAAATATCTATTAGGAATGGAGCTTCACGTTTTTGTCACCTAAAAGTGCAAGCATCAGTTGGACAAGCTACAGCCTGAAGTAGTAAGCCTTCCACTGTGAGAAAATATGTAGCATTTCTGTTGCTACTTAATTATATTTTTAAAATTTGTATCACCCACTGCTCAAAAAGTAAGATCCCAGTGTATCAGAAGTGCATCAGGATGAAGAGTCAATGTTGGGGTAAAGTTACAGATGGCCATGCCGGGTTTTTGGTTTCTTCTCTTGCATATTGCCTTTATTCTGATGATTAATTCTTTGCTGTCACCTTCCCTGTTGTAACCCACTGAAGGTAAAAATAATAGCACTGAGCCCTGGGTATTCAGGGCATGCAAAGAACAGCTGGATGCTTGCAGTCAGTAGCATGGTGCTATTGCAGCAGTTATTTGTAAGAGTGAAAATGTCTCACCAAAGTGGGATCCAGGTGGATGCCTATCAACAACAGGCTCTGTAATATCACATTCATCAACAGTTCAAATCAGAAATGGATTTTAACCTCATTTTTATCTGCATTTCACTCTCTCAATTACCTACAGGTATCTTGATATATTAATCTGTCATGTATGACGCATAAATGTCTTCTAGGTAATATTACTTAATAGAATGTTTTGTATGGGCTATTTGTGAGTTATTTGATGTAATGTTCCTGGCAAATATTTTCAGCCTGGATTGGCCATTGGCTACAGACTTGTCTAAAATTACTTCTCAGAACTGGCCCATCAAGACATTTTCTGGTAACTTTGCAAGCATTTCTCTTCCTCTTGTAAGTATATGCATGGAAACCTGCCTACAAAAGACTGATGCAGTTGCAAATGGCACTATTATAAATATCTGTGAATGTAGGAGATTGCAAAGGCTTTAAGAGGCAGAATACTTTATTTTTTGTAGGAAAAAAACCCCAGCTATTTACTGACGTTTTTGGAGAAAGTGCTTATCCAAGCATTGTTTCTCATAAGTCTATCAATAAAATTAACTATGTGAAAAGTAATTAATCATTTAATCTCTGTTAGGGGGAAAGAGGAGATCCAGGTCCAAGAGGCCCAGAAGGACCCCCTGGCAAAGGAGACGTAGGTCAAAAGGTATGACTTGACATGCACACTGGGGAAATACTGCAGACTTTTATAAGTGTTTGGATTCTGACCTACTTTTTCATTCATCATATATTAATTAGCAACTCTATTTTAACTGATGATTTAAAGGGATTTAAGAGAGAGCAATGTGTTCTGTAGCCTGAACAAGTGCAGCAAAATCAAACTCTAAACATAGAGCCTAAAGTTAATAGGGCAGTAGAGATTTCCTAAAAATTCAGTACAGAATTTTCATTAAAGTTCAGAGGTGACAGATCAGCTCAGTATGTTGATAGAGAGAGAGAAGCCAAGAGAAATTAGGAGAATAGTTAGATATTGTAATATGAAATTAAAAGCCTGGAAAGATGTGTTAATAGACAGAGAACTTTTATCTCCCATTTCATATAATTTAGGACATTTGGGGCACATTCTAGAAATAAGCAGGATTTCAGTTGGAGTGGAGCATCTAAACATCTCTCTAATTATGGGTTAATAATTATTGTTGCTTTTTTGGCTATTTGTGTATCTGCAGCTGTGAATGAATCTTTGCCGTGATTGAAAAAAAGTTTGTTTTCTTCAGGGTGACCCTGGAGAAAAAGGATCCAAAGGAATGATTGGTCTAATAGGACCAAAAGGCCCAGCTGGACCAAAAGTAAGCTTGTTCTTCCATGGTAACCTTTCTCTTTGTATTTTATTAAAAAACCTATGGAGTTTGTGCAATGTAAAAATTTCTCAAAGGCCTGATGCTTAGAGACTTAACAGAACCAAGGGAAAGCAGAAATATTTCCGTCATCTGTCCTAATGGACGCAGAAGTCTCAAGGAGAAAAAGAATAGCTAAAGATATAATTACATATGTTATAGTTATGCATGAGCACTGATAAGCTAAACTAAAGCTGTCCAAGTGATTCTAACCACGAGTATTTTGCAGACTTTTACTTTGAATCATAAACTTTCTGTTTTAATTTTTTTAAAGTGTTGCTTTGAATAATAAAGAAATTGGAATAATACAAGTGTTCTTGTTATTCCATTGGATTCATAAGCCCCACACAAAAAATCAATCAAAGTTAAAAAAGTCAAATACACAGTTCAGCCCAACCAATAGTTATTTTAAACAGGAAACATAGACCTGCTTTCATAAGAACAGTATGTTGATTTAAGTATTTTTCAAAATATTACTTGTTTTGCAGGTAGGTCTATATTGTAGATATTTTTAGTTCAGAAAGTCAAACTGTCTGTTTAAGTCTGCATTATACCATTTTGTAACAGGGTGATCCCGGAGAGACAGGACTCCCTGGTGTAGCTGGATCATCTGTCTGGGGACCTCCTGGACCAAAGGTGACTATCTGATACATATTTTGTAGAGACCAGAGATTGGAAATTTTTTGTGTGCATTCCTGTCAAAATTAAAAGAATCTGATTTAAAGAACTTAAAATTTCTTGTTGTAGGAACAAAAATACTGAATTTCAGAAATAAGGACTAAAAAGTATTAAAAATTAATGTGTTGGAGGCCAGGCCCTTTAATACCATGCAGAACTTATTTCCTCCTGAAGCCTTTTAAAAAAAAAAAAAAAATCCTTATTGGATTTCTGTTGTGGTTTGGTCCCTCCAGTGAAATTAATCAGTTTGAAGTTGTTTTTTTTCCAAATTTGCTATGCTTTTTGCGTCTTAAACCCCTGCAAGAATATGTCTATGTATAGTTCGAGGGTGTTATATGCTGATTTTTTTTGGAGATGAGTGTTTGTATGTCACTTCCAAGTGAACAGCTGGCCTGTAGGTACTACATGAAGTTGAATGTCATACATAAGATAGCTAGGGCTTCATGCTTCTCATTTTCTCTACAGGAGAAATGTACCTGAAATAAGTGGGACTTGTCATGCTTAGTAAAACAGGTGAATTCAGCAAAAATAAAGCTAACTTTGAAGGATTTAAAAATATTTGAAAATTCACTGCTATTTGAATAATAAAGTACTCTTGTTACTTAAATTGTTCTTGTTATAATATGTCAAGTAACTTCAACTTTGACACTTTTCACCTTTGGTGTTAGTTTTTAGAGTGAGGGAATCACTAATGTGCATCGTATCATTCTGAAGCAATTTCAACCCCATTTTTCTTCCTCCTTAAAAATATATGTGCCCCCCCCCCCCCCCAAGCACAGGAGGGTATTACACATACAATGTACTCATCAGTCTGGCAATAGGACATCACAGAGGGATATGATGTGTTTTGGACTTGCTTGTGCATGGAGGAGAAAGAAAGAGGAAAATGCAAAACGCTCAGGGTATACCTGAAGTAAAAATGTAACCACAGAGAAGAAAAAAAGAAGATTGTGAGGTGCTCATACCTCTTATATTGGTTTCAAACCGTAATAATATAACAAACTTTATGTGAGGAGAATACCAGTGACATGCTATAAGGCACAACTTGTATGAAGACAGGTTTCATTAAATCAGTCTCCCTTTTTCACGTTATTCTAGTTACTGTGACATTTTTGAATAGACAAGTAAGGGAGTCAAGATTGTTCATTAATAAATTCATGCTGAAAAAGAACAGCTTTGTAGACTTCCTTGCCTTTTTCACTGTGATTTTATTCTGTTCACTACAGTTCATGTAACTTTCATAGCAGATGGGCCATTATCCAAAATCCAATGAAATCTGTAGGAGTCTTTTGAAATTCTTTGCTAAATTTTAGAGCAGGGCTTATATGGGCAGTAGCTGATGAAAAAAACCAAGTATTCGGGGTAATTATAAAATGCAAGTTGATTTTTAAAAATATATGATATGTCATCTCTTCAGCTTCATCATAATTTCTTTGGTTAAACAAATATCTACTATGTTTTGGACAGTTGATCAATAGTGTAATAGGCTACACAGGTCTGTTTTCTCCCTCAGCTGTCGAAAGTACAATGATAAGTACTAATTTTCTTCCTAAAACATCCTGGTGTCTGCAGTTTGAGAAGACAGACATTATAAATATCTAATGCAGAGAATGTTTCTAGAAGCTGGGAGTTATGGTCTGAGGTCTTTTTGGGACATCTCTAAGTATCTGAGATGTTAGTGAGTGATTCCCAGAGGTCTTAACTCCTGGGCAGGCATGGTTGTGTCCATTGGGGGTTTATTTATTTTAAGCTACATGCATGTTTGGGGACTGGAGTTTTATTTCCCTTAACGATCATTATGCTGTTACAAATACAGGGACAGTAACATTAGAAAACTGTTTTTTCTAATATTTCTTTGTCATGGTTACAGCTGCTCAGTGATTTTGATAGAGCATTTAATTGCATTCCCTAGTGAATGTTTCCCAAAATACTGCACGTCCTTCTCACTGAGAAATTGCAAATGTTTCATTGAAAATTTAGATTTTCTTTGTAAGTGCCTTAATGTAAAGTGAAACATCTGTTGCCAAAGTTTAAGCTCTAGAAGGAGCCAAATTTTGCTCCATGAAGGGTTAACATAAGGAACATGAATCCTAAGCCTGATTGCTTTCCAGGAAAGTCACTAACAGAGCTATTAACAAAAAGCTGTGTAATATTTGTGGAAAACTCAAGTTTCTCCCTGAGACTTCAGACTGTGGAAATTGCAATTTCAAGTGCTGCGCCATTGCATCTACAGGCTTTCTAAACATACTCTGTGTTAGCACTTGTCTTTGAATTTCCTTGCTGTTCTCTGTGTGCTCTGGCAGAAACAAGGTTATGCAGCCAGCTTGTGGGCAAAAGCAGGCAGGAGCCACAGGTGCGTCTGGCCCCTCAAAGTGAATTATGATATTCAACCTTTATTTGAAAACTAAAGCCATCAAGTTATTTGTCAAGGTAGAACAAACTCTTTTACACAGCTGGGGAGAAGCAGAAGTGTAAGAGAGGTCAGAATCAAGGTAGTAAAACTTCCTCTAGAAATACTGATTTCATGTTACCTAGCTCAAAAATTGTCACTGTAAGAAAGAACCGAATACTTGTTCTTTTCTGTAAAACTTTGAAAGTTAAGACTGAATATAGTTAATACAATTTTGATTTTTTTCTTTTTGGGTAGGGGGATCCAGGAGAAAAAGGACCACCGGGAGATGATGGACTTCCTGGAAATTCAATAATGGGACCTACGGTAGGAGTTTTTAGACAAAAGATAGAAAGTAAATAAGTATGAGACATATGCAAAACTCCTGTGAAAATATAGACACCACTTGAACCTTTTTAGGAAAGGTACTCGCTAATTCTTCAACTTTTCCATCATTCCGGGTTACGTCTATTTTTAAAATAAACGTATTATCTTTATAAAGAAAAAACACAAAATCGTATAAATAATTAGTGCAGTGTACCCTGCAAACTTCTCATAGGAAGTCTTCATTAGGAAGGCAGTTCTTCAATTTTATCTCCACTTGTCATTATCTCATGTGGTCTTTTACAGCTCTACATGGGCAATATGCTCTTTACTGAGTATAAACTGAGAGGTATGAATTACCTTAACAGTGACGTTTCAATATTACCAAGCTTGCACATTCAAAAACATAAGTAAGATACAAAATAAAGAATTTTAAAAATAGATCTTTTGGAATTTCTTCTTTGTGTACAGGTTACAGAATAGGATTTACTTGGTTATGTCCTTTAAAATTTTAACATCAACACCAGGAATGAAGTACGGTAGTCTGTAGCAGGCTCACTTTTGTAGCCTTTAGTGGCTAAATGATAGAATCAACATGCAAGTGAAAGACCAGAGATGAAACTGAGGAGTCAGTGGTAACAAAGACATTGCAGACTTTACAAAAGTGGGACAATGAAAAATTCTCTTCTGTAGTACATATGAGTTGACATTAGGCTGCTTGAAGAATAAGGTAAGACCAAGGACCATCCTCTTGCCAGTGGGAAATAACTTAGAGGGTAAGAATATTGATTAATTTACAAATAATGAAATGTATGGGATTTTACCACTGTTGAACAGTGACTCAAACTTTTCAAGGAATGATTGTTCTGTTTCTTAAGTGGCAGTAGTAGTTCAGGATGACTGTTAAGTACATAAAGTTATGACTGCTTTTTCTCCTTGCATAATGTATTACAGTAATCAGCATGGAATTTTGCTCGTATTTTATCACCAAATTACTGAAACCCTTTAGTAAGGTTTTTCCTTGACTCCTTGGAATTGCCTTTCATTTAACTAATCAGAATAATAAGGCAGCATTAGAAAATGTGGCACTCAGCTTTCCACATTGTTTAAGAGCAAACTGAAAAGCCCAGTCCCTAGAACTGATCCCATGTCCACTCCTGCAAAAACTGAATACATTTCCTTTGCAGCTTTCACCTCTTCTCTTCTACCATACTTTTTATCATACTGTACTTCTGTCACTTGTGATCTGGGCTGCAACTTGCTTTAAGACTTCTCCCACTTCTGATAAGGGAGTATTTCAGGGAAAGGTACCATTCTTGTGATCGCCTTTCCAGACTGAAATTGGGAACCTTCTTCAGAAACACCTTTTTTTCTTCTTTCCTCTTTACCATGTCTGCACATAAAATATTCAACTCAATTCCATTGCTTCATTTTGTGTAAATACAGAAAATAGACCTAGATTCAGAAACCGATTAGTTTATGTCTACCTAACACAATGTAGGTAGACATAAACTACTATTTGTAGGTCAAAATATAGCCACTTAATGCAGTAGCTTTTGCATGATAACATTTTAGGAATACGAGTAATGCTTTACTCCTGGCTTGACACAGTTCTATCAGTACACCTACCAGAGGATGCTGAATAGCACATTGAACCACACACATTCAGTAGCTTTTATTTCTGATTTTCATAAACTCTAAATTTCAGTTGCCTATGATCTAGAATATTAGTTCAATCTATTTTTCTTATAAAAAGAAGTGATGAACATGACTTAATTGTCCAGTCATATCCTTAATCAATTAAGTTTTGATTATGACACCTGTTTTATTTTCTTTATAATGACCATGGATGCAAGATTTATGTTTATATACTTTTTTTTTTGTTTTGAAAGAGTGTAGAAGCCACTATCTTTACATTACTGCTTTGGAAAACTACTTTATAACCTGCCCTGGAAAGGCTGGAAAAGCAGATTAATTCATTTAGCAGACTATCTGTGGCATCAGGGGCATTTGCCTTCTTGCCTGTGCACTGACTTAGAGTGAGTCACTGTGATTTTCTCTTCCAGACACCACAAAACTCTGGGAAGCAGTAATCACAGAATTGCTCCTGGGCCATCTCTTGTGTGACGGTTAAAAAAGCCCCAACAAAATAATCTGGACTAGAGGACTGTTTCTTATAGAAGATTTGGCTGTAGATTTGACCTAAGTAGATTTATAGCATTTATAGCCATGCTACTAATAGCAAACCCAGACATTTGACAAAATCCCAATTCTCACAGAAGAGAATGTGTTAACATGTATTTGGTATTTACAGTGGCCTGCTAAGATTAAATGAGAACATCTGTCTGGCTGTTTTTTAATGTAGTGAGGTTAGAAGTAAAAACAGGTATGAACCCATGACCCATGTTTTCCTTTCTTGTTAGATAAAAATGTTATTAAACATTTCCAAAACATTTCTCATTTTACCCGCAGTTTAAGAACTATGGATATTAAGAATCAGGAAGAGGTGAAATTGACTTTATGTTATAAAGCTATTTATGACCTAGAAGCATGCTCATTGTTAAAATTTTTATAGAGCTGGATCAGAATTCCATCATTTGAAATTAGGAGACATGAAGAGACATCTTCCAGAGCTGACACAGTTTGAATCTGGTGATCAGGGTCTGTTTAAAGTCTCTCAGTGAAACTGTCCCGTTGGATTCAAGAATAGATGCGATTCATACAGGAATGACCTACAATATATAATTTACTTAAGCATAAGGCATGCTTGCATCCCTATCCACATTTTATCTAAAGTAATTTCAGGGTTTCATCTTAACCAGAACATTGAGTCTACCTTGTCTTTCTTCATTTACCTACCTGCTAGCCTAAACCTATGATGTATATCTTTAGGAGACCCAAAGCATCTCTTCCATTTTTCTGATAGGACTAAATTGGTTAATAAAAACTGATTATTTGTGTCTGTAGTAGAGACATTCATGGGACAGGAGATTTTGATCCATAGTCTGTTTTTGTTGTATATCCAACTAGAGTACAAGATGATTTGTTTTCCAGACATGGACATTGTATTCAGACAGACCAGCTGAGGTCTGAGCTGCTAACTGGATTCTCTTCTTGGTTTCTTGAAGTATTATATTAGTGTAGAAATTTACTGGCACAATGCACAATGAAACAGCAGTTTTCTGTCCTTTCTAGTTTTGGTTTTCTTGTGATTTCCTTTTACTGAAGTAGACAGGGAAATATTTGTATATGTGTATGTAATTATTCTTGAGGATATATTTTACCTATGTACGTTAACAGCACTCTAGGAGTTGTTGACAGCACTCTACAACACTCTTTTGTAGAGTGTATTAACATTTTTTGGTTCTGCGGGACTGAGTGAACAGTGTGCAGTGCTCTCTGTACAGCCACAGTACCCAGACCGTGCTTGGGATGGAGGTGGATGTGTGACCTACACGTATCAGTGAGGATTTCTGATTGTCGGTGCTGTCCTGTGAGCTTCTGCAGGACAGACCAACAGCGTACCCTGAGAGATCACTCAAAGCAATACGTTTTCTTTCTGGGTTCTGTGAACAGTCTATCGTAAGCTCAGTTAATTTGCTCATAAAATGTCAGGAAAACTCTCACTGGAATGAGGAAAGAGGAAAAGTTTGCTGTTTGCTTCTCATCTGGCCATGAAAGGAAGCATTGAGGTTGTGCAGATGCACAGATCTTTAGTGGGAGTCAGTGGAAAGGTCAACAGAAGGAGTGATTGTCTCTTGATAAGAGAGCATTTTAGGCCGATCTTTTTCTTATAACTGCTTGTGTTTCCTTCTTTTCCTACTTTCCCTTGTAGAATGAAGTTTTGCTTTACTGTATGAGAGAAGCAATGTGATTATGTGGAAGTTCAAAATGTGCAACATATAGCTTAAGGCTGGCATATTACGTTTCAGTATTCTGAACTCAGTTCTCATTGCTCAGACTTACCCCCAAATTGTTAAAAGTTTGGTTTTGAAAATAGATTATATGTGTTATGGGCTGAATTTATATTCAATTATTAGTCAATGTTCTGAAAATTTCTCTCTGCAATTACAAATCTAGAAATTAACAATTTCCTAATAAGAGTTCCGATTCTAAAATCTTAATTAATTCAGTTGAAACCACAACAAAAAAAAGCACAGAAATTCCTGTACATTGTGAACAAATTTCAAGAGATGGTAACTGCTATTCTATATTTCCAAAAAGATATTACATAGCTTCCTCGCATATTTGTTAATATCCTTTAAACTGTGATAGTCCAGGTAGTGGCATGATTTCTGACTTCCTATTTTGTGTTTAGGGAGACCGAGGACCACCTGGACCACCTGGACCCCATGGAGCAAAAGGTGACAAAGGCAACAAAGGTGAAGATGTAAGTACAATTTTAGTTCTGTACTTTGTGTTCAACAAAAAAATAAAAAAAAAATTTTAAAAAAGCAACAAAAAAACCAATTACTATGTGATAATTCAATATTTAGCTGCTTAGATCTACTTAACTAAGTGCAGTTAATCATCCTTCAGCTAATTTAAATGTTTCATGGATATTTTGAAGCCCTGTCCTGTCATAGATACAGCACCTGTTGTACAAGCAGTTGGAACCAGATAGAAATGGTTTTCATTTTATTGTCATGAAAGGGATACCATGTAATTCCATAAAAATCTTTATGACTGCTCATACCTGTTTAAATATTATCACTGCTTTGAATTATTTTCTCTCTCTCCTTTTTCTTTACTCGTCTCTGATCAAGATTTCTGATACCATCTGCTTGACCAAATTTTGCAGTTTCAATTCCTTGGATTTTCAGCTGTTTTTCATACTGGGCAGTTAAATCCTCTTATTTGAAGATTTCCCACCTCTTGCTTTTCTATATGGTTGGCTTCAGAGGGAATTAATGCCTGAGTGTTCCAGCTGGCACGTTCCATTACAAGGACATATCATCCTAAATTTCAGTCACCCAAATCCACACAGACATGTTTGACCAGCCTCTCTCTTTTCCACTAGAAAGTGAAAATACTGTTGCCATCCTTCAACCACCACATGTCAAACTGCCACTAGCACTATTTTCTTCATGTGTCTAATCCAGCTTCAATTCAAACTACAAGCCTGCAAGCACTCCCAAATGCACTGAGGTGGGACCTGAGTGCTTCCAAATTCCTACTCAGCTCCAGTTTGCTATCCATCAAACTGATGCTGAGAAGATCCTTTGGGATCAGAATTAGCACATAAGGCATTCACTCAGAATTCCTGGTGTAATGCCATGTACCTGACACATTTCATGTTGTGTAATGTGCAAAGGTTCTGTTGTGCTGTCACATGGTAACATCTTCCCCCGGCCGTTCCATGCCCCATGAGCTGGAAAGACCAACTTAATAAAGCACTGTCAGCCTTGGACAAGATTTATGTGGCTAAGCAGGCAGCAGGATGGGTCAAAGCCATCTGCCCTATGAATGCTGAAAGGGAGCCTGGGAATGCCTCCAGCAGTATGAAAGGCAGCTGAAGGGGCGGAGGAATTGAGCAGAGAGTTCAGGAGAACAGACTACCAAGCACAAATATACACACATATGTTAGGGTTACCTAACCCCCAAATTTAGATGGGTTAGCTCTGCTATTTCAGTTGGCTAATGCTTGCAGCATATGAATCATGGAGCAATGTCTGCTTGCTCACTGTATTCTCTGAGCTGACAGCAATGTTCTTAAGTCAAGAGTTGTACTTTTTCCCACCAATCTGAGTCTTTTTAGGTTTCCACCTGGGATTGAGGATGGCTGTTGCTCAGTACACATAAGAAATGTGAAGAAAGGCTCTTCTTTGTTGAAGAACACAAATACCTTAGGACAGCTACTGACATGCTTTATTCCTCTGCTGTACCAGGGACCTCCAGGACCAGCAGGCCGGGAAGGACCAGCAGGCCCAAAAGGCGTGGGAGATGCTGGACCAAAGGTACTTGTCCAATCATAGACCAATGCACCTGACTTGTAAACAAGGTAGACATCTTCCGAAAAATGCATTAAATAAGAATGACAAATATATGACAAAATGCTGCATTCTCATCTCCCACTTTTCATTTCTGTTAGAAGAAAAGCTTGTGATAGACTTTTCTGATGTGATAGAAACCAGTTCTTGCTTTATCCTCAGACTGGCTGCAAATCTGCAGGTTTTCCATATGTCTAAATCCCCAGCATGTTTCTAGATGTTAGTGTTTCCATGTGGAAGTCAGGATCCAACATAAGCACAGTATTGCCTAATAATTATGCCCTTCCTTTCTCTGGCGGAAGTGTGAGGGATGAGGCCAAAAAATGAGTTAGGGGTTACATGGAACTACTGAGATACCTTTTAAGTTGGATTCCTAAGAGAAGACTATAAACCTTTATCTAAAATTAATATTTGTTTACAGGCAAAACTCACAAAAAACCCCAAACAAACAAAAAATTTATATAGGGATTAGAAGTACAACACTGAAACACTTCTAAGGTTTTTCATAAAACACAAAATAGCTAAGGTCTTATGAAACTATAAGTGGTATGTAAATCACCTAAAAAGTCATATTATAATTTTTACATTATAAAATGTTGGAAAAAGAGACTCAAGACTAAAATCATCCAAAAATTTGCTTTAAAATATCCCAGAGTGGTTTTATTAATGATTTCCTCATTGCATGTAAGACATAAGAAACAGGCAGCCTGTTGCAGGAGGAAGCAGAAGAAATATTGCCCAAACAAGTTTTTTCCCAAACAGAAAGAACTTGCAACTTCAGCTCTCTGAACAGGAGAATTCACATTTAAAATAAACTCCAATAACCTCTCAAAAACATCCATAATTAAGGAAAAATTGAAGGACATTCATTCTTAGAATTACTTGACTTTAGAATTACAACAGAATGGTCCCCAACATGGGGATCTGGGAAGCCTGGCTTTGTGCTTCTGTTCTGAATTACTGCATATCAATACAAGGCATTTCACGTCAAGTAATGCAAGAACTAAAAGTAATTTCAATTATGTTATTCAGTATAAATTTACAAAAAATGCATATGGCTAAACTAACTAGATTTTTCTGTATGAGACTGTATCTTTCCAAATAGAAATATCAGGCTTGATATAATGTAGTCTTGTAATACATGTTTCTTGATACTACAGAAGAATATTTCATTAAAATACTAGAATCTTGTATGAAATTATCAAGGCAGATATTGATAAGGATTTAACTTCTGACTACAGGATGTCTAGGGCTATTGTTATGTCTGAATTCTTCCTTCCTTCCTAAATACATAATTCTGGAAAGTAGTGTTTCCTAAAGAAAAGGTATTGGAATGTCACGTTATCAAAAAGATGATCTCCAACTATGATGCTGTGGTCAAAGGATTATGAAGTCCAGAAATATACATTAGAATTTCAGTGGGAATATAGGAGAGTAATATAAATAAATTTGAGTTAAATCCAAAATGGAAATAATTTTTTTTTCAAGTGAAAGGAAACCACTAGAATAATTGCAGTGAAATTTCTCACAACTGGAAGTTTTAAAATCAGTGGTTGTGGCTGTGTTTCTGATAAGTATCACAAATATACAACTATGCAGAAATGCACTTAGGAAAATCATAGTGCCTGGTTTATGTCAAAGATTCAAAAGTCAGTCACAAGTCCTTTCTGTTCTTACAAGTATGAATTCATGAATTTCTGGGACAAGAAACTCTTCAGCTGTATAATTATCAGAAAAGTTCCAACCCAGATCATGAATGACGAAAGTACAAAATGGAATGAGAAAGTGCGTTGGGGATGAAGAGGTAAAAGCTGTAAAGTAAAAGTAAATATGCCCAATTTTTGCAGTGGTAAACATGGCATCTAGTCTTTCTATCACAGGTATTCCTAAATCACTGTAAATCTTGTGATAAAATAGCGTATGTATTTAATTAAATCATAGGTTAGCTGTTATATGGCTAAGCTGAGACAGGGAGCTTCAGATTAGATATTAGAAAAAAATTTTTCCCAGGAAGGTGGTGGAGTCACCATTCCTAGAGGTGTTTAAGAGGTGCCTGGATCTGGCACTGAGTGATGTTGTTCACTGGTTTAGGGGTTACTGTGGTAGTGCCAGGTTGACATTTGGACTTGATGAACTTGAAGTTGTCTTCCAACCCTGATGATTCTATGATTCTATAGTACTTAGAATTTCCACTTTTGGCTCTAAGTAATGTTAATCATTGCCAGTTGAAGAGAGTTGTTAATATTCCTTTAGAAAGACATCGAATCCTTATTTGTTGGTCCTTTCTCTACTCATGAACAGCATAAAAAGTATCAACCATTCCTCAAGGTGTGTGGGGTGAATTATGTTCATGGTGCTAGTAAAGGGGATTTACTGTTAGCATCTTTTTGTGGAGGGATATGACCTGTGTTGTGTTAGTGGAAATTATCAATTAATAATAAATTTAGCAGAAGGCCTGTTACTGTGATCCAGATTTGACTGAACGAACGTGAAATAGCTGAGACCAAGATGTGAGGCTCTAATAATTTCATTATATTTAATATTACTAATAGTACAATGGAATGTCTAGTAATAGAATCTCTTATCCTTAGCTTAGGCAAAACGAAACTGATAAATAGTTGTCGCGATTCTTGTGTTTTCTGACAATTCCAGGTCAGATCAGGGCTGTCATGTACATTAAAAGTATCTTATTTTAATCAAGTCATCTCCATTGTCACAAAAATTGTCCAGTAGTTTGAATCTAAGATCCAAGTTGTCGAAAAACGTGGATTGGAAAGAAGCTGTGTTTTCAGGTTCCTAGAACAGGGCCTCCTGTGGCTGTGGGAGCTGGGTGTGATCCAGCCCACAGAGCAAGCCCTCAGTGTGAGTCAGCCTAGTTTGGGCTGCACGCATGCAAACTCAGAGGATTCTCAGCTGATCCATATGGGACATTTAGGCTGGACTGGAGGTGTGCTGGAGGTTGACGTAAATCTCCTAATGGATGAGCTAGCTGTGCTTAGGTTTCCAGATCAAGAGGGTTTGAGTTTTTCCACAAGCCAGGAAATGGATTTCCTTCAGAGGAAGCTAAACTAGGTGATATGATCTGCAGGTGCTCTTAATGCTCTTCTACCCTGCGTGGGGGTCAGTCCATGGGAGCAGACTGGGCAGGTCTCCTCGCATGGCGTAGGTGTAGCCATCAGGCTGCAAATCCACTGCTGTCGCACCTGCAGCTCTGTGTGTAGATGGACACATCGCCTTAGAAGCTGCCTGTCAGCAGGTTTCTACTCACAATAACCGTGGATATGTTCGTGACATTAATTCTGAATGCACCGTATTCAGGGGTTGTGAAGTGGCATCTTGTTCCAGGAGGAGCTGTATTACACAGAACCCTGCAGAGTAGCTCTTTGCAAGTAACACAATACAATTAGGGCAAATCATGCCCACACCAAATTTTGTATGAAAAGTTTTCATGGATCTACATGTTCTATTTGTGTTACAGTGTGGTATCGCCCACCAAACCTGCCTGCTCAGAGTAATGCTTATCTAACATTCTGTCAGGATAATAAAAAATTCAAGAGTTAAAAACATCTGGTAAAAAACATAATTTATATTTTTTACTTTAAAATAGGTAGGCTTCTTTTTGACAATGCCCCTAGATTGACGTGTTAGTTATGCTGAGTGAAATGTATGTTGTTCTATGCAGAGTGAGCAGCTGTAGCTTTTGCAGTGTCTGAGTGGTGCACCCAAGCAAGCATTATCTAACGAGATCTAAAATCTCTGATTTACTTCTGTTTATCCATACCAGACAGAGTATAGAGTGTACTGGAAAAAAATAAACTAAATATATAAATCTCTCTTCTCATTCCATGATTTTTTGCTTCTGTTTGCCCATATTACATTCTGAATTTTTAATCTTTGCATAACATCTTGGGAGCAAAGGTGCCACAGGGGAAAAAGAATTCACTTGAATTGCAAGAATTCCCTCAGAACTTAGTTCATAAAATGGAAAATATTCTGTTTTTTTCAAATGAAATGTAAATGCATTGGCTACCTCTTATACCTCCCACCAAAAAAAAAGTGTAAGAACAGCGACAATGTCTGCATATAAAAAAAGAACATTTATTTGATAAAAGAGGCTCATAAATTTACACACTAGTTAATTTGAAATTCCTTTGAGGATCATTATATAGGAATGTTCCACTCATCTGAATCAAAGCTCTGTTCTCTCTGCTTTCAGAAATGGTTCACATATGTGCACACTGCTAGACAGGAATTTTATGTATCAGAGGTCAAATTCACATGAAAACAAAATTGGAACATGTGGGACGTATTCAGTCCTGGCCGAACCCTATTTTCTGTAGCATTAAAACAGAAGCACATAATGTCAGAATATAATAAAAATTTGATTTACAAGCATTGTTGCCAACTAGGAGGTGAGTTACAGACATTCAAGAGCAAAAGCCCTGCACTAGAAATAAAGCAAGTAACTGGATAGCAGCAAGGTTATTCAAATCCTTAGCACAGTCCCTAGTGCATGAACATTTGGGCTGGATCCAGTTGCAATATAAACAACTTTTGCAGCTTGGAGCTTGCCTACTTGAACTAAAATGTGGAAAGTAGAGATGTAATATCTTTTTTTAATAATACGTTTTTCTTGCAAATACTGTTATATCCATTAGCTCTCACTAAAAAGAATATTGCAGTGTCTGCTCTATGTTTCAGTATCAAATACACACAATTCATGGTAAATGAGGTATATATACTGGGAAATCCAAGATTTACTTTTCAGTTGACCATTAGGTCATTTGAGTGTTTTTGTTTTTTGGGTTTGTTTAAAATAAAAGGTATAGAATAGACATTGGAATCCCACACTTTACAGTGTCTTGACTCAGCTCTTTATTTCTTGCTTCAGTGGTGTTTTTCTAGTTCAGTGTCTTGCTGATGGTGACAAGCTTGTCTGCAAGCACGATACAGGAAATAAATTAGACCTCATCAAAAAACAGTATTAATCGTTTTTGAAATGAATTCCCTGGAGGACAGTTTAGTATGACACCTTAGAAAATAGAACTGCTCCACTTCACAACTCATAAACTTTTTCTTTAAACCAAGAAATACAGAAACTGTGAGGATTCCTATAAAGCTCTACAAAAGAGCTTTTCAATGAGACATCTGGTATTAACTAAGCATGTGAGGCTAAAATTCAATCCTTCACCTGCAACGACCCTGTGGAAGGCTGTGTTACCCATGGGAGGAAGAGGCAGATGACTTCAGGTCACCTTTAGGCCCTTTTTGGTCGGGGCTGGTCTAAGAACAGGTTGTAGGTATAGTGGGTACCGGGCCATAAGGAATAATTTACGTTTGGTAACCCCCCATTCAGTTTCCATCACAGCAGCTCACAGGCTGTTTCACAGGCCACAGCATCCCAGGATCTCCAAAAAAGTACCTTTTAATGCAATATCTGTATCTCTTGGCTCTGGCATCTCTCGCAGATTTCAGAGACAGGCTTGGTCAGGGAAAGCTTTGGCTGCTCTGCACAACTTCTGCTCATGAAGAGTTGTCCTACAAACAGCTCAAGATTGTATTGTGGTTGTGGAGACATTGAGGACAAATAAATATTCTTTCGATAACAGATGGTACTAGATAGGAAGATGGATACATTGCCAGTGTCTTGGCTCTTTGCACTGGCAAGGCATGTCTAATATAAAAGCCTTAGGTCATCTGAGGGAAAAATTTCCTCCCGACTGAACATGGCACTTAGTTTAACCCAATTACCTTGACACAGCAATTTAAAGCTATGAGCATCCGTGTACCATGCCTATGTCCTGACTCAAACTGGCCAGTCTCCAGTGCTTTGGATGAAACAGGAAATGAAATTCAAAAGCTAAATGTTACATCAGGAAGAAGAGCATTATAAGCTTAGTCTAAGCCTTAGCCTTTGTAATCAGAGTTCCCACCTCTCCAAATCTCTCAAACCTGAGCATAGTTCAGGCCCCAGTATGTTTGCATAACTAGCACATATGTTGGGACTTAGCATGATAGTATCATAGCCATAGATTAAAAAACACAAGTTAGAGTGATGTCTTGAAGAGGCTGTTCAGAAGAGACTGAACCTTGGGAATTTCACCTAAAAGCAGTCACTATAATGACTACACACATTCCTCACAGAATGTAAAGAAAATCAGTAGAAGATTCTGTTTGTTTTTTCCTTTTTAATCTGTTTGATGTGTTGCTTCATTTCACCTACCACAACTCAAGTGACATCTGTGATTTGTGATTTATACTTGCACCTCTCTCCTAGATCGAATGCTCCCTCTGCAGGCACAGCCCTTTCTACAGCTTTTCCAAGTGCAAAAATAAGTACAAGCAAGAGTTTTTATAATGATTTATTTTTAATTTTGTCAAGAAATACAATTTCTTCTGCTCTGTTTTTAATATATTGGATGATCAATAGCTTCTCAGTGTAGTTCTTTATTTGCACTTGCCTGCACAGGAATAGGTTTAGGAATATCAAGCTAAACCCAATTCAGAATATTCTGCATCTCTGACTTACCAGTTATAGAATTCTTTTTTCTTTTCAAGGGATGGATGAGAGTTTTCTAGTAATCATGTGCTGAATGCATGCCTATTCTCTCATTTGTACAATTATGGTCTGAGGAAAATAAAACTGCTTTGTCTGTCCCTGTGCGTTGCCCCTATCACTAATGTCCCCTGACTCCCCATCTCCTTTGCTGGGTTTGTCTGCAGCACGAGGGGCAGCACCAGGCTCTCTGTTACACTCATTTTCCCCAGACCAGACAGCTGCTGCCTTTTCCCTACCTGGTAGTTAAGGGATGAGTCCCTCCTGGATTTTCTTTGTTCTTCAGTAAAAGCATAAATTGAATGTCTCTCCATTACCCAACCTCCAACTACCACCAAAACTGTTGAAAATTAATATGGTGAAGGCCTGTACATTTCTGATCAATTTGGCTGAAATCAACTGATGAGTTAAAAATATACTGGAAGAAAAAAAGAGAACCAACACAGACAAGCAGAAGCACAGGCAGAATATCATTTAAGCCTCATTTCCTTCAGAAATCAAGCTAATGCATGTACATTAAGGTTTTTCAAAAAAACAGGGGGCTATTATTTTTATTATTCTATACTGATGCCAGTAAAATTCATTTAGTTTTCCCAAGTGCCAGATTTGACATTTCTAGAAATTAAATATCTCTACTGCCAGAACAAGCACAGTATCAGTAAAGGTCATGATCATGGTTCCACTAGTAAGCTCCCTGTCCACCCTGGTAAGCCCCTGCAAAGTGTGATGGGGGAAAAGGAGTTTGCTTTCTTTTTTTTGTTTTTGTAGCTGATAAGCCTGCAAAGTAGAGTCCTAACTCTGTTGGTGATTTTGATGACATGGACCTTTGCTTGGAAAATAATGCTCGTCACCTGGAGCTTAAATGATGTGTGTGCCAGTATTTTGAGCTTTTTTTTTTTTTTTAATACCTATCCATAAAGCAGCTGTTTATTTATGTAGCATTTTTTTGGCTTGTCTTTTAAACCCAGTAGTTTGACAGCTTCGTAAGTGGATGAAAGCTGCAACATTTACTAGCTGATGACTGACATTTCTGTGACTGTTTTCAGGGAGACCGTGGAATTAGAGGCCATCCTGGGCCCCCGGGGCCACCAGGATCAGGAAGCATGGGTCCGAAGGTTGGTATGATGCCATGTTGAAGTTTTTGGGCTCTTTTGTGATGTTGGCTGCCAGAACCTGATCTCTCAGACGCCAAAAGATCTTCATCAGTTATTGATATACATTGGTGCAACTTCAGGAGGAATCAAGCATATAAACATGGTCACTGACCATACACTTCTACCAACTCAATTAGGAAGAATACTAATGGGATGAAAATTGCATTTGTAGCTAAATTTTATGAGATTACATCTGGAGATTGAACAGTGCTATCAGGCTGGTAAATTAGTTAAATGATGCATTTCTTCTGCTTGTATCCATCCTGTTTCCAAGATATTCTTTTGTGCTGGAAAATACGTAAATGTGAATCTTACATTTGCAGGTTTTGTTCAATCAAATTAAATCCAATTAATTTTGTTAGTAAAACCATTAGGAAAGAAATATTAAAATGAAAGCTAATTCTATAAGCAACCAGCATGCAACATCTGGGCAATTTTTTCTCCCTCCACTAAAGTGATTTATAATTTAAAAAAGACATACTGATAAGAAAAGAAATTTTGTACTTGCCTGGATTTCATTATTACAGGTTTTTCCATTAATTAGTTTTACAGAGGCAATGAGGAGAAACATTGTGTATATTTCTCCACTCCCATTTAATTTAAAGATAGATACACTTTTGTTACTTTTTGCATAATAGCAGGGAGTAACAGAACCCTCCACTGCCACTTTGTATAAACTAGTATCTGAATGAAGAAACATTGTATTACCAACTCCAGATATGCAAGAAGCGACAGGTCATGAATACCTTTTCAGGATGTGTCTGATTTTACCTTGCTTTCTGAAAGCTGCAACAATTTCAGTACCTTGGTAAATCATACTAACCCAGCCTGTTTGAAAAGAGTAAATTTGGACTGAGTGTCAAAATCCTACAAATGTGTGACACTTATGTGCTCTTTCCACAAAGCCTTTGAGAATGAAAAATGTATTCTCTGTGGGGAAACAATATTTTGTTTTCAAGAGTGTGGACGTGTACATAGTCCCTCTCCTATGAGGAAAGGCTGAGAGAACTTGGATTGTTCAGTCTGGCAAAGAGAAGGCTTTGTACTTGAGATGACCCACCTTTATATATATGTATAAATATAAACAGTATTTTTCACAAGAGATTTTGTGAAAGCTTGTGACAAGTTTTTTGTCTGCACAGATGATAATGCTGACTTTTCAAACATCACTCATATCTAGAAGATAAATATTTAGAACTATAAATTTCTATTTCATGATGACGAAGCTTTCTTGTGCTTCTGCCTAAATATTCAACATATGCAAAATCTAGGTAATATACATATCACTGAATGATTTCCACTTACTGTATTGGAGCACAGTGATTATTTATTATAAAACAGTAACCAAAAGTCCAACCTGAACTTGACAGAAACTTTTATGAAGCTTGATCAAATTTTGAAAACTTTTACAACTAATAATAAAGAAAAGAAAAAAAAAAAAGGGAAAATCAATCATTTAGTTTTGATGTAATCAAAAGGATGTACTTCACTTTGTCACTTTGAAATGTTAGATGAGCCTGCCTGCAAAGCACTAGGGCTCTACCAGATTTTGACTGTCTTGATACAAATCAGCATTTACTGCTTTGGCTTTTCTCTCTTCCCTTCCCACTTGTGATTTTCTGCATGACTGGTGCTCCTAGAGACTATGGCACCACAGGGGTTTGGCATGTGCTCATGGTGCCCAAGAACTAGCTAAAATGCCTGGCAGATTCACTTACACTGGGTTTTATTGCTCTTGTCCTTTGTGCCTCTACTGTTGTGCCTCCCTGTGGTGGAGTGATTGCACAAAGCTGTTCTGTAAACATGGTTTCTGTTGTCTTCTATGGGGGGAAAAATGAGGAAAATATCTGACACTCTGTGTCATGAGTAAATTTAGTTCTTTAATTATTTTCAGATTAATTGTTCCTTTGCTTTCCTGAGAATTTGCCAAGGATAATTACTAAGACCTGCACTCAGAAACCATAAAGCAAAGAAGAATCAGAACTAGAGGCTTGGACATGGTTTTAGTTTTGTGCTTGCAGTGACTTTGGGATTATTTCCTTAGTGTTACCAGGAGTTTACCTGCTAATCCTTCTTTTTTTGCCTCACTGACTGTTATAGGGTATTATGGGGCGTAAAGGCTTGCCTGGTCCACCTGGCCCCCCTGGCATCAGCATACAAGGAGACAAGGTAATCCAAGTTAATGTGATATCTGTTCAGTTTCTTCTAAAACTGTTTCTTAAAGAGATTCATTGTCTTCTTTCTGTCTTTGCCACCAAATCAGTGAACTCTTGCAAATATTAATTTTACACCTAATTTTCTTATTCATAAGCTATGCAATATTTACTTTATTTGCTGCATTTTCAATATTATTTGCACCCAATTGCTTTCCTATTCTTCTTGTCTTTAAAAATATATTTAACCTGGAGAAAAAAGGCTTATCTCTGCCACATCTTATTGATTTACTTAGATCTGTGGTTTTCTCTGGGTTGTACTTATAAAAGGCAGTAACAGAGATCTCCTGTGGCAAAATAAGTTAAACAACACATGTAGGAATGTAAATGAAATTAGGCAGTCTCCCACATACTCTTAATTGCGTTTTTACTCATCCAGTTCCAGCCACCACTTCTCTCCTAAAAGGAGAAACACAAACATGACAACATATTCTGAGCATTCAGTTGTTAAATTGCCTTGTCATAAATATATGGAAAAAATTGTTAAAACTGGAGGCTCCAGTGGAGAAAAACCCGAGTTTTTCCTGTTTTCCTCAAACTAGTGTGCTTAAAATTGAGCATCTGATTGAATATTTCCCTGGATCAAGAGTATTGTGCTCAGGTCTCCAACTCTAAGTGGTCAACCACCAGTGATTCAGTAAAAGGGGCAATATTCTAGTTGGGTTAGAAAAGGTGCCTCTCTATACTGTGATTTTGACTGTAGATACTCAAGCCATCAGGGAATTCACTGGTAAACAGGTCTTCATTGGAAAACAATGACATTCTGAAACAAACCAACAAATTTATTAAAATGTGTGTTGTTTGCAAAATGATTCGGAGGAGAATCTTTCTTTGGTCCATTGTGGAATTCTTCATACAAGCTTTACCAGAAAAGCAAAGATTCCTTCAGAATTTATTTTGTCCAGGACTTACTTTGATTACATCTTCAATGTCTTCCATTTTTATATTTGTGTTCCATCATTACTGGTTTTATTCTGCAGAGAGATCTTCCTTTTTTTTCAGTGTGAGGTGTTTCATAGCACAAAAACATACTTTATTATGTTCTTTCTTTTTCCCCTATTGTATAACTCCTTTTTATGGGTTCTGATTTATCTTGTTTCCAAACTTTCTTAGGCAGTGATTTCTACATGGTTAAGAGTCATGACTTTTTAGACTTTTGTTTCTGATCTGTTTGCAATTTGGCTCTGTATTAATTGTTATCATTAATCACAAAGCTAATGCATATTTTAATGTGAGGATATAAAACCTCCTTATTTCCTTTTCTCTTCTTCCTTTGTTTGCTGTATCTCCACAGGCTCTTTGCTCTATTCTTGTGAAAACCAGAAAAATTCTTGCCATCTCTGTGTTGCTTTATGGTATAGGAAAACTCTTTCCTGTCTGCCTTTAATAACAATTTCTGCTGTGTTTCCAGAATCTAATAATTGGGATATATCTTTGTTAATTCTACGGATATGCAAGGTTAATTATAAAAGCACAATTGCCATTCTGGACAAAAATGTTTCAGCAATCAAATGCTAATGAAGATACATTAAAAATTATACAGATTACACAATATTCTTCAGTTCCTGTGGGAAGATAAGGGTTACCCAAAATATGTTCAGCGTGCACATATACTCCTCTCTGCCTCTCTCTCTCTCTTCCCTCCATCTCTCTCTCTCTCTTCCACCCCCCCATATACATATTTAGATACATATCCATGTATGTCTGAATGTTATGTTGGCACTGCTATGAATAAATATCTCAAGCATGTTTTACTAGTGTAGAGAACTCAGTTTCATTGTGGAAGCTTCCCAGTGGAAGAACACAGTTCACTGACACACTGTCAGACAAAGGCATGTTTCTAATGCAAGGATGTGGAATTTTGGGATGTTGGAAAGTAATGTGTCCTGGTTATGAAATATCTGGGTTTGAAAACAAAACTGTAATTATATGGTGGACCAAACTCAGCTGATGTTGTTTCTGTAGCATTCCATGGGTTGTGTAGGTACAATTGGTCTTGCCATTTCTATTTTCTTCCCTTAACAATTGCTTTTAAAAATTTTGATAATTTTTATAGAATTCTTAGGAACAGCTTATTTCTGAGCAACTTTTGCAACTGTCTTGCCCTGGTAGTGCCAGTTTCCTCCACACACTAATGCTTGTTGATCTTCTGTCTATTTTGTCCTTCTATGTCTTCACACATCGAACTTCATTCTTTTTGGCCAATTCTCATCAGATTAAAGCTATTCTAGTCCTGCATTTAAGCTATCAATATCACTCCAAGTATTTTTTTATATATAGAGAGAAATCCTGGTCTGCATATGGTAAGAATAGAATGTTGGTTTTCAAGTTACTTTATGCTGATAGCTGTATTCACAGATCTTTTTTTGTGCTTGGTTCCTTTTCAAAACCACAGTCTAGACATTCTCAGATCTGCACTCAGTTCATTTTGGTAATGCTGGTGGTCAAGTTTGAATTTAATTACGTACATGGATTGAACTAAGCCATAAATATTTTTAAATTAGTACAGCACACTTCTTGGGTTTTACTAAATGTACTGTTATGGAATCTACGATAAACCCTTCTAATGTTGATTGGTACTTATTGCACAAGTAGAGGAAGCAGGATTTTGTTCTGCAGTTGATGTTTTAAAGGATGAAACTCACATATGTGCTTGTGAGCAATATCAAGTATAGGGGTATGAATTTACTTAGAACAGTAGGTCTCATTCAGTTTTCATTGCCTGACCATCCTAACAATGTCAAATGGGCAGTAACAAATGGCAGCAATAAATCTACAGTTTTGTTGGGTCTGACATTTATTACTTGTGAAGGACCACTGGAGTACACAGCATATCCTGATTTTGGTTCATATGTATGTGCTCTGCAGACCTGCAGAGGTGTTAACCACGAAGCTGTGTGATCACCCAGGTGGGAAGGATTGTCCATCCCAGTGCTGGACAGCAAGCCTTGAAACAAACTGGTACACTGTTTCACTGTGTTTAAAAGCCATTTGCATTAATACCTAAATGAGGGCCCCAAGAAGCACAATCCAGCTAAAAAATGACTTAAAGGAAATTAGATTAAATAGTCACTGTGAGTTCCTATGACAGTGCAAAATAAATTGCCTTGTGCATCCCATTGCCTTAGGAGTATTTCGTATTTACAGGAAATCCCCCTAGTGGATCAGCTATGGAATTCGATACATCCACTGTTTTTCCGTCTCCGGTGTCTACATAATAGTGTCTGAATTGCTGCTGCTGTAAGAAACTAGGGACAGTTCTGCTTACAGAGGCAAGAGGCTACTGGTTAGCAGGTCAGGGATAGGTAGTCCTGGTGGCAAGCAGAGCTTTTAATTCCCCCAGCTGTGGCTAGTGGACCAAGAGGTACCCACAGGGCAAGGCTGTAAAAGCAGTGCTCCAGTGAAGATGTGAACTGTGGAGCGCTTTGGATACCTTTGCCTAGCACGGGGCGAGACCACAATGCACCTATGTGCAAGCTGAAGCTGTCATCTCAGCAGGATCTCAGTCAGATCTGGAATTTGGACAGGGAAAACCATCCATGGACATGACTTGCAGTACACTGTGTTTTCAAGGAGCTGCATCTCATTGCCTGACTCCCGGTGAATTCCCAACTCATGGGAGCCAGGAGCCGTTGGTACAAGGAAGAGAAGGTTGGCTTAGCTGTGCGCTGTGCAGCTGTTTCTTTGTCTGCAGAAATCCATAAACCCCTATCCAGTAGAGCAGGAATAGTCAGTGATCAGTCCTGCTGCGCTGGTGCACCTTAGGTGAAGGCTGGATAAACTTGGAAACATTTTTGTATTTCTCTGTCCATTATGAGCAATATGACCCCTTTAGACCCATTTATGAGCAGCAATACAGATATTAGTAAAAGATGCTTTAGAGGGACAGTGAGAACTCTTGACTGAAAAACAGAACTGACTAACCCTGTACTTGCACCTCATGGTTAGGTTTGATGCAGGTGGTAACTGCTCCTGATCTCATTGACATTCTCTGGAGCTGGTTTTGGTATCTGCACCGGGCACTGCTGTTATGTGAATTATGTATGTAATGAGAATTATGGTGAAGGATTTACGTACCAGGAAATATAGTCATTTCTAGCTGTGTTTAAAATGCATACAGCAGTTGATCTGTAAAAAATATTTTTGTTACCCTATTAAACAAAGCAAGAAAGTTTCTGGAAGCCAGAAGCTGTGAAGAATTTTCTCTATGAATATAACAGCTGCGTTTTATAAAGCTGTGTGCCCACACTGCTAGAATGGGCATGCTTTTTAAGTCTAAGTACATGCAGCAGGGCATGTATAGCAATCCTTATAAACAATTTTGACCTTTGTAACTGAACCGATACTGTCTATTGAAGTATCAGCAGAAAGGTGTTCTGCTTTCCACACTGTGAAGTGTAGAGATGTCTTCTTATTTACTTAAGATCAGAAAAAAAAAGTCTACCCTGGAGAGATAATGAGTGTGTATTTCTAGAGAAATTTTGTTTTGGACCTCATTTTAGTGCTTGTAGTCAGGATGAATAACTATCTGAGCCTCTGAGAGGTTACTTTTGTCTTTCATCTCTTTCAGTGGGATGACAAATTTTCATTTAATTAATCGGGAATAAATTCTTCATTATGTACTTTGTAAGGTTCTCATGTATATTCTGAATCATAGCCAATTGCTTATTTGTCCAGCCTTAGACCACTTTTGTCTTGAAAATTTTGTGCTTCATCCCATAGTACAAATATCTGGCTTTCTCTATGATGCAGAGTGTTCTAAAGTGAATAGAAACAGCATAAATTTTACATTAATTTTCAATTAAACTTAAGTTTCATATTCTCTTCAGGGAGAAAAAGGAAATAAAGGTTTTCCTGGACCAAAGGGATCGATAGGAACAGGCCTTCCTGGACGAAAGGTAAATCCTAGGTGCACAGTAAGGAAAAAAAAAGGGGGTTTTCTTCCTTTATTGGTTATTTGATGTCACAAGTCTTTGAAGAAATCAGAAGGCAAAGACATTGTATAGGTAGCAAGGTAAGTACCTACTGCATTGTCAGCTTTGAAGCCTGTGAAAATCCTAATGGTCATTAAGGATCAGATTATGAAGTAGGATCTAGAATGAGGTCATACTGTTAGCAGGAGAATAATCCTAAATTATTAAAATTATATATTCAGTCATTTTTGACATTTTTCAGGTATTAGAAATTGCCCTTTTATTTGCCAGGCTCTGACAAAAGAAAGGAATTGCTTTATGATTAATGTCATTTAAGGGCTTTGTTTTATTTGACTTGTTTTTTCTACAGTGATTAAAGCCCAAGCCTGAATCTTTCCTTACTGAATAACTTCCTGGTTGTTATAAAACTTGTGAGAATTTCCTACACTGAGCTATTCACATCTAACAGTTTCGGAGTTTTTATGTGAATATCAGGCTCTTTCACACAGATTCAAATTTCTGGCTTCTAGTTCTATTTTCACTCACATTCCAAATGCCATGTATTATAATAATAACTGCAACACTTTCACTGATTGTCATATTCATCTTGTATATTGACTAAGCTTTGTGGCCCAATGTAAATGTCTCCAAATACTCACTTTTCTGTTTGGTATCAATGTAGCAGACCTGTCACACATGAGAAGGATTGGTTTAGTTCAGCAGGAATTTCATATATGTACCAAAAAGATAAGGTTTTAGTATATTTAAGTGTAAGAAAGTAGCAACACCACCACAGTCAGCAAATTGTATTTGCTGACTGTTATTATTAATGCTGCCATTAACTTCAGTGATGTTAGATTCAATTCATGGACAGGTAATGGAAAGTAATATCCTTTGCTGGATATTATGATTTCGTGAAATAGAATAAGGACTGTCTTCCAAGACCTTACTTAGTTGAAACTGGTTTTTTTAATGCTGTGGAGGAGCTATGTACAATTTTAAGATTTACACCAGTTTGAATAAGATCAGGATCAGAATCAGACTGATAAAGTCAAAAGGGCTCTTTAAAACTGGTAACAATGACCACAGTGAAGGCTATAACACAGGAGTTACCCGTGTGATTCCGTTGGCTGCGTAATGATGAGGAACAGCATCAAAATGGACAGTTATCTAGATAGATTCATAAGCTTTAAAATTTCAAGTGAAATGTAAGCTGGTTAGTAATTTCCAGAGAGAAGTAAAAAAACTGTCCTGCACAATCTTCTTCTTGAAAAAATGTCTAATTTAGAACCTGAATCTTATTTACAGTGTTTTATACCTGCCTTATGTGAAAACTGTCTCATAATATTGAACCCTCTCACTTTTTGGAAGACAAAAGTCAGTTGAGGGAAAAAGTGCAAAATTGCTTCTAAACTGTATTTTCCAATGTATTTAACAGTGCAAGCATGCTTCTTTGTTTGTTCTTTGAAAGCTCACAGATTTTCATTTGGCTTTTATGCAGAGCTGGTGTGAGTTTCAGCACAAAGGCTGATGTGAGGCAGTTATATCTCTCCTGAAGCCTAAATTAGCACAGGTCCAGTATAAACATTGTTTTAGAGTTCAAGAAAATCGAAGAACGGTGAATATTATATATTCTTGACATTTGCATATAGATGTCTTTACTCCCCCTCCAGGAACTAAGGTAATTTTTCATAGAAATTTCTTAAAGATGCTTTTACTGCCTGCTTTGCTTTCTGAGAGCCTGCTTTCAGATATTCTCCTTTTAATACATACAAGAGAAACCACTAATACAAAAAACCAAAAAAAGCCAGAAAATTTATCTTTAAAGCTCAGTGAACCTTACTTCCAGCTCTGATAATCAATAAAACCAGAGCTATTACTGTATTTAATACAGTTGTTTTAAATTAGGGAGACTACGGAGAAAAAGGTGATCCAGGGAGCAAAGGTGCCAAAGGAGAGATTGGAGACCCAGGACCTCCAGGGCCAAAGGTAAAACACTTTTTAATGTTACTTAAATTTACACAGTAGAAACTAGGCGAATTTGGCTTTCATTGAATATCTCACTCTACACATTTCCAGGGAACTGGGGGAAGAAAAGGTGAACCTGGTCTTTCGGTAAGTAGGTAAATAAATTATTTGAAGCAATAGTAGTTTATCTGGGAAAATTATTTAAAGGTTATGTGATTTTACACAAGGCTGTTTATGAGATACTGCATTGCCTGCATTTTTGCAAATAAATAAATATTTCAGCATTCTTAAGACTATAACACACAAAAAATTGATACTGTTTTTCAGAGAGAAGATGTTATCAGACTTATCAATGAAATATGTGGTAAGCATTCCAGTATGGAAAAAAAGTAGTTCTGATAAAACACAGTGAATTTATATTGACTGAGTGGATTTTTCCTCCGTATGTTTGTGTGTCAGGATACCACTGATATGAAAACAATGCTCACTATTTTGCCAGAGCTATGCCTAAAGTAATTTGGTCCAGCTCTGTTTCTGTGATCAGTACCAGTAACTAGAAATTAATTCATTAACTGAGTTTTAACTGACTGTAAATCTGATGTATGAGTTCAGTTCATTTTTTGAAGATGGTTTCTCATAAAATGTCTGAAATGGTTATTCTTCTAGGTTGTGGTATCAAATGTAGAGTAACCCCACTGGAACTAGTATTCGTCATTGACAGTTCAGAAAGTGTTGGACCAGATAACTTCAATATTATCAAAACGTTTATGAAAACATTCATTGACAAGGCTTCGGCCAACCACGCTACAACACGCATTGGCATTATCAACTTCAGCCACAAAGTGGACCTGGTGTCTTCTCTGAAGCAATACACAAGCAAAGAATACCTGAAATCAGCTGTTGACAAGATGCCCTACTTAGGAGAAGGCACATACACAGCTTCTGCTATCCAAGAAGCCATTCAGTTATTTCAGGCAGCGCGCCCGGCGGTGAGGAAGGTGGCTGTTGTAATAACGGATGGACAGGCGGACAGTCGTGATAAAGTACGACTGGAAACTGTAGTAAGGGAGGCCCATGCTGCGGATATTGAGATATTTGTCATCGGGATTGTTCAGAGGACTGATCCTCATTATGATGATTTCCTGAAAGAAATGCAGCTCATCGCAACAGACCCTGAAATAGAACATATTTACCAGATAGACGACTTCGTAACGCTTTCAGGTAAAAGAAACTATTTCATTAAGAGGAAACTTGAAATAAGCATGTAAGGGAGTTTGGCCTCTCCCATGGCCAGGCAAGGCAGCCTGCTGAGTGGCAGCTTTTATTTCTCTTTTGGATATAGCTTGCTCTTGTTTTGCATTGTCTTTGGCCAAATTAAACCTTTGCCAAATTTTTACCTCTTGCAGAAACAATAAACCACACTGAACATCAGTTGTCTAAGCCCAGGTCTTCTTTGGAATACACCTCTTTCATGAGAGATTGCATCAGCCTTCCTTCACAGTCCTTTTGTGCTTGGCCATAGTTTCATCCTAGAGAGATGTAGATTTCCTTCCACCTCAACATAACATCTTGGACTTTCTCTCTGTCTTTCTTTTGGGTCTTGTCAGTCTTGGAATCCCTCCACTGTCTCTTACAAGCACTCTTTCTTTTTTTTTTTTTTTTTTCCATTTTTTTGTTTTTTTCCTGAAAGTCATAAGGAAACCTATGGTGTCACCCTGATTCCAGGGAAAAAATGGTGGAGCCACACACAAGGGAATGGGATATGATAGACATGGTATATTTCATTGTATGTAGCTTGAAAAAATTCTGTGGCTACAGGTGAAATCAGGAGAAAATCCAGAGGAAATCTGTAATGACCCATGAAAAGAAAAGTACTTTGATCTAGACTAACTGTAGACAAGCTCTATACTTCTCCTGAGCATAAACTTATTTTGCTATGCTGAGACTGTGAATGAAGTTAAGTCTGGGTTTAAGGCATTAAGAAGAATCCAGGCTAAGGTTCTGGCTCCAGCTAGGATTAAATTTAGGGCTCTGACTCAGACGGCAGCATTCAACATAAAAATATTCCCAGTCACTGATGTTTTTCATTTTTGCAAGTAGGTAGAAAACTGTTGCACAGTTTTTCTTTTTCTTTCTTACATGTAAACACTTTCTTTCCCGCACCCTCATTTTTTTCACTGTTTTTTTTCTTCTCTGCTATGATTTCTGCTTCCTAGAGGGACTTGGTATTTTTATCTGTTTCTTTTTAAAAGAACAACATGGCACTAAAAGAAAATAATTCAGAGATTGTGTTACTTTATTACTTATCATTTGCATTTTGACATAACTACAAAAGATGGTGTTTCACAAGTCACTGTGATTAAATGTTTAGAGTTAATACTGCACTGAAAGCTTGTTCTGAATCATTGTGACTTCTTTCTATTACCCTTTAAAAATGTCATTATTTTGTTAATCTTTTCAGCTCTTGAAAATAAACTGATCACAAAAATCTGTGAGAACGAGCCTGCAGAGTTCACCAGAAAATACAATATTTTATCTCCGTCTCCAAGTCTGGCACCTGAAACTGCCAGGGAAGACGCTAATAGCCAGTTACCTAAAGTGACCGCTTCAGAGACTGATATGCTTCCTACAGAAGGAATTGGTTACTCAGTGAGTAAGGAAGTAACAGTTATCAAATGTTTTAAAAATATGTGTGCCTTTATTTGAATTCAAATATTTTACCATCTTTATTTCATCATTTATCTTTTAATGTACAAACGACATGTCAGTTGACTAGACAAAAGTGTTTAAAAAAACTTTTAGAGTGGACTTATTTGTTGAGAACAAACGTTTACAAAAGAAATAGGGTAATACTGCCTCATGATTGCAACAAATGCAATAAATACTCCTCACGTGTTTTGTAGGTGTTATTCATCTCGGAAGTGAGTTAAAACACTTACATTTCTATTGAGGCAGGTGCACAGTGGATAAGTGGATAAGACAGTGGATAAGACATTTATGTGCAAGCTGATTGTTAGTACAATGCTTTTTGTTGTAGTCATGCACTTTCCAGGTCGTTCCCAGCCATATTTCCAAGTTATTAAGCCTTTGGCATTGTTTCACTTTCCATGTTGGGCTGTACTTCTAGGACTCCTTATTTGTTACTCTTCATTCTCCAGCTTTAAATTTCTCCTGACCTGCATGGAGGTTCTGCCCTCCAAAACAGTGCTGCTGCTCAGACAAACAGGACAGGGAGAGCTTTAATCACTAGATAATAATTTCTGCAGGTGTGTATCACCTCAGCTCCCTAATTAGGTCTCCGGTATTTTTCAGCCACTGTCAACTCTTTAGGGCATTTTTATTGCTTTGCCTCAAATAGTCAATGGTAAAAATTGAGCTTTGCTTGCCCTTATAACCCATTGGATGAACTGGTTGAAATATTTGATGTGTAAACCTCTGTAGCTGCATGGAATGGATATAGCAGACCATGATACTGGTATTGGAATATAAATTGAATTTAATACAGATAAGAGATAATTAAATACTACTGACTTAGTGTGGAGGAGTCAATGGATTATCCACTATTAATCCTTGTAGTGTTGTTTATATAATATCATTCATAATTAAATAGTTCACTTTCAAAATCCAGGTTAATTTCTAAGAATAAGAGCTTTCCTAGGTATGATTGATTTAGGTTTTGGGCTTGTTTCACCTCTAGACAGATCTGTGGGACACTGAGGGTCAGTTTTGACATTCTGTATTATTAAGAAAAATAAATGTAAAGCTAGATAGATGCTGACTTTATAAAGCATGTGATAAGAATCAGAAGAGATTCTTAGGTAGGTTCTTAGATATATCAGATAGGATTAGATGCTCCCACACTTGATTCTGGCTGGCTGTTGTTATAGTTAAATCTCCAAACTGTTGAATTACTATCATAAATAAACACAGACTTTTTGTAGACCTAGAGAAGAAATGCAAAATTCAAAGGATTGGATGAATTGTCTGCACCTTTACATTTCACCTAGACTGAGTTCCAATGACTCTGAAGAGTTTTCTTAAACTGACTTTGTCAGTAGTGGCCTGTAAATGGGAAAATATTGAATAGTGTCAAATTCCTTTCTGTTTTCAGTAGGTAATCAATGTCTGATTAAAGCAGTTATTTGTACTATACTATACTAAGAACCTTGCAAATCTTCTTGAATATACTGAAATATGAGGCAAATTTTAATATAATAGTTGCAATTTGAAGAGCAGGATTGACTGCTTAACACTTCTATCAAGGTAAATTCTAAAATTCTAATGATTAGCAACTGGCTTTTAGCCAGAAATAGGACCAATTGAAGATGTCAGATCATGCCCAATGAGTGTACTAGATGTTAAGCAGCAGTGATTTACCCAAAAATTCCTTCCATTTTTTGTTTTATTTGTATTGCAGACTAATTAGTGACTGGAATTTTGCTTAAATTGAATGAATTCAGCTTAGTGGCTAAATCAAAGGCATACTTTGCCTTTTCATTATAATCTCATTGTCAGAAAATTATGGTTCCATACTGGGTAATCACAGTAACCAACCTGCTGTTAACAGTATTTTTTCACACATTGTTTAGCAAAAGTTTCCTGCATAATTCTATCAATTTCTTTTTTTTTTTGGTCATGGTATCTATGACCAGACAGAATTTTAAGATTTTGACTCCTTTTGCAGAATAGCCCACTGCAATCCGGATACACTGAGCCTCTGCCGTCTGCTCAGGACCACCCTGTGACCACCTCTGTTCACAGGGAATCGATACTTCCCCCAGTTCATAACATGTCTGAAGTCAGACCCCTGAATCCACTTGTCAATCCTTTGTTTGGAGGAACTGCTACTGAAGAACACCAGCCAGCTGTGTGGCAAGAACAGGCAGCAACAACCCAAAAAAGTGAGTAATAAATACTGTCCGCACATACTGGGTAGCAAGTCTGTACCAAAATAAAAAGATGAGCAAACTCCCTCTTCCAATATAATTTAGATTTTATTATATTTTGTATTTCTGGGTACTCTGCTCTACAGATATCACATACAGTCAGAGCCAGATTTTCAGACTCAGATGGTTCCCTTGTGTACCAAGTGCATGGTTAGGTATTTAAATAGCAGCTTGATTCTTGTATCAGGATTTAGGCAGTCTTATTTCCAACTGATCCTGTATTTTTTTTAGGCCTACAGGTAAGTCATTAATGGAAGTGGAATTTGGCCAGGCTCTACAAGAAAGAAAAGAAAAAAGGGATGTTTTCTTTCTGAAGGAGGCACTTCTAAGATAATATAACTTATCCCCAGAGTCCAAGCTAACTTTTACTGATGCACTTTCAGATCCAAGGTGCTTGGAACCTATGAAACCAGGGGATTGTTGGGACTACGTGGTGAAATGGTATTATGACAAGAATGGCAACTCTTGTGGCCAGTTCTGGTATGGAGGTTGTAATGGTACCAACAATAGATTTGAAACAGAAAAAGAATGTCGAGAAACCTGTGTTGATTGAAGAATGAGTAAGTTGTCTCCTCCAGGTCCTCCCTCAATCACCTCTTTTCCCTCTTATGTTTTATTTTACATTAATCAAAATTCAGTTTTCCTTTTCCACTCACAGCCTATGCAGTCAGTATCGCAAGGTCCTTCTGCAATATCTTGCAGTCACTCCTTTTCTTTCTTACTTTACTACTGCTACTTAACTACTTTAGAGGAGCACAATATTGTCACCAACTCCAACTTTGTCACCTCCCTATTTACTCCCTTCTCTAGATCACTCATTATCTTGAGTAGGACAGACCGTGCCATCCATCCTTCAGTGACGCCTCTCCACTGACCATTTATCCCCCTTTTTTTGTTTTATTCTTTTCACAACTTACAAGACAGTCCCTCTCAAATTAGTATGATTTTCCTCTGGGGAGGGACCTTACTTTTTGGAAATCCAGTCAGACTGTACTGACTATCTTAGTTCCATAGGCTTAGTGAGCAAGGCACGGCCTTCAGAGAGGTTACTTATCAGTAGTGCGTAACTGCCTTTACAAAAACCATATAATTCATCCCAAATAACTTGCATTAAATACTCTATTTCAGATTTCAGTACAGGAAATTTTTATTGAACTGCAGAGCATGTTTTTCAAAACTTTTCAGGAAAATTAAACAATTTCTTATTTATTCTAGAAATTACTTCTGTTGGGAAATTTTGAAGCTGGAAGTTCATGTGTACTGAGGAAGAACTGACTGAGAAGAATCCAAAATGAAGTTATTACTGCTGCGCTTCCTTGCTTTCCCCACTATGGTCTGCACATTAACCAGATTCCTGTGTAATGTATGTTAACTGCAACACCATAGCAATAACTCGCAATCACACATACACACACACGGGGAGATACTTTTTCCCTCCAATTTTACAGTAACTTGGTGCTACGGCAAATGGCAATAATGAGATTTTATGTTTAGGATTAAAATGTCAAAACTGTTTACATTTAGTTTTTAATGACAGAGGTCCCTTAGTCTCATGGAAGAAAAAAATATGCTCTAGTTTCAAACAATAGTAAGTAGTTCCTGAAATTAGCACTCTTAATAGAGCATTTAGAGACATAAATAAAGATTTCCATTGATTAAACTTCCTCTTTGGAATGTAAGTAACACAGCTGTGAGTAATTAGAGAGGGGTTTTGTCCATTATTAAAGCACACTTGGATTAACATCAATATAATAGTTTCAATTATAAAGGTTAGACTTTCATTTAGAATTATATTAAAAACAGGATTCTTCATGTCCTTTAGGCTAGTCAGTACATTTCAATTTTTCAGGGCCTGTGGGTTAAAAAAAAACCCCAACAAGTTATTTCCCTCTAATATATGCTACTAAACTAAAAAAGGGAAAAGCATTGAAACATGTATATTAATGTTTATTTATATCCTTTCTACTTTTAGCCATAATCCTATGTGAGCATATTGTTAAAACTGAAAATTACAAACATTATTAAAATGGGAAGCAGTACCTGATAAAGAGTCAAGCATTGTTATTTTTTTGTAAACAAAAGACTAGAATCTACACAGGCAGTATGGACAACTCTTGATACGTTTAAAAAATTCCTCGCACAATTTGTAAATAAATAACAGGATGTACTTTGCAAAATGAAGTTGTTTGCAGCAGAGAGGATGCAAACCTAATTCTATGGAAAGATATGCTTGAAGTAGAGTTTAAAAGTTTTTAATTTTTTTTTTTTTCTCCCAAAACTCTGGCCTTTTAAAATAAGTTTCAAGTTAGAAATGAAGAAAACTGAGAATAGCCCCAGAAAACATCCTGTTCTTATACTCAGAACTAAAATGATGATAATATACTCGTAATAACATGATGATCACTCAAAAGACCTTCAAGGGCACAATTAATTTCTGTGTGACATGGAACAGTAAAACTGAAAGATATTACCTTGTATTATGCATACTGTGAAGATCCCCTTAATCCTACCAGGAACATTTTACATTTAGCTGCACCTGGAAACTCACAGCAGCAAAGCCCACTGGAATTGCAAGAGAGCCTAGGAATTTGCAAGATTTTTCAAATCTGTTCTAATCTTGTGTGCTTGGGCAGTTGCTTCAGGGATGGGATTAGCTGTGTGTTCAGCTCCAGATCTCCAGACAAAGAGACACATCTGTCTAAGAAATACTGGGGATAATGAGTTTGGGAATAAATGTGAAGATGTAGGTTATGAGTTTGCAATATCTTCTATAATGTTTAGTGAAAACCTTTCTGGTAAACCTGACGAGCTTTAGTAACTACAAATAGTGACATCGTTTGTTACTTAACAAGGTTCTAAAACAAGCAACCATGCTTGATTTAACATGCATACGAGGATTTGTTTTAATGCAGTTAAACCAGTGTTATACAAAAGACCACTGCTTTATTTTCCACTTTTATGTAGAGTTGGCTAAACCTTTTGCAGTAAAGAGGGAAAAGTGAAGGCTATAAGGTTGTTTTAAAAGTTGTATGCTATCCAAATCAGATTATCCTGAAATGACCATCCTTTTCTATTCGGGTCTTTCTGTGTATCTCCAGACCGCAAACTCTGAATGTATGCTCTGATATTTAGCAAACCATGGAAAAGCACAGAAGTCCCTCCTGAAAGGACTCTTCTCTAAATCTGCATCAGCAGTGACTGGCTGCATTGGCTCCCCTGTCTCCTCACCCAGCTCTGCCTTCTCAAGGGTGTCATGGGGCAATAAACCAGGAGAGGGCCCTGCTTGACAAACAGCCACTGTTTTATTCCTGACTAATGTAAAATCAGACAAAATCATTGCTGAGAGCATTACAGTTTTCACTGGAAAACAAACCCTTTGTATTTGTCACGGGCAAATTTTAAAAGCAAGGAAAGTTTAATCCTTAAATCCTTAAGTTTTCTGCTAGACTAGGCCAAATGCTATAAACCATAAAAGCTAAGAGTAGCAAGTAACAGAGACTTTGCTATAGAACTGATCATTATAAGATAAATTCTTTTTATGACATCCTTGATTCTAAGAGTTCAGATAAAGACTCAGAAAATTAACAGGAGTATAGTGCTCCATTTGCTCAGCATAGAACAGCAGCAGATTTTCACTTTGAGAAGCTCAACCAGTCTCATGTTAACAACTATCAAATGGAATTAATCTTTTGCCTTAACCCTTTGTTCACTCACTGTCTATCCCTAGGACTCATTCAGGCATTAGTAACACTGCCTCTGCATTGACCATCCTGCTGTCTGCACTCCTCTGTTTCTTTTACATCTTCAGATTTCCTGTTACCCTAAATTGACTGAAGATATGCAACGTTTCCTGCACTGCAGTTTTGAACATCCTTGGAAAACTGATTAACATGTTTCCTCATTTGGAAGTTGCCATCAAAGACATTCTTTGTAGGGAAAAATGGAAATAAAAAGAAAGAAGAAGAAAAAGATGAAGAAAAAGACATTTAAAAAAGATGCTATTGATAGCACGGCTGAGACCAACATCCACATTTGTAAAGAAACATTTTAAGGACAGTGTAGGTTTAGTGCCACATTCTCACACTTATTTTCCTTGGTTGCTTCCTGAACTCTTTTGATACCATCTGTACATACAGAACACCCTTCTCAAAGCTTGCAAGGGCACCACAGCACAGAGTTACAAGCATGTTCTCACAGGGAGCTTGATTATTCTTTGTTATTAACAATAATAATTACTTCTCCTCCTCCACCCCTCAGTGAAAGCATTCATGGGCAGGTGTGTGGGCTGGGACACTCAGCTCTACCAGCAAGTAGAGCAATTTTCCTGCTGACACATGAGAAACTGTACATTCAGCACTGAGATCTTAGACATTACTGTTATTCCTCCTGCAGCTTCTTATCAATCATTCTTCAGAATAATTTCTGTCTCCCTATGCTGACCTTTTACCTTCCCAGTTGTAGAACTCTTCCAGGTGCTGTTGAAGCCAATCTGTAGCAAGCCAAGGTTTTGAAATTCCCCAGGCAAACGTAAACAGACATCTCAGCTACCATACTTAGTAGACAGACAATGAAATATGAATTATAAAATATATTTAGTTAGTAGATTTTTTGCTTGAAACTGACTTATATATAAGAGTCTTTACTTCCAGGAGTATTATTATATCTTTTTGTAAGACAAAATCAGTTTTAAGCTTCAGGAATAAGTGAAACTCAAATTTTGAGCCAAATGCTATTGAAGTGTGATGTTTTCTTCCTAACTAGGAATATGTAGAAATTCAGCCAAATGGGTAAGGCTCTAAAACATAATCCATAAAGACTTTCTATTTTGGCATTCTAATGTACGTAAGACCTATTTTAGAGCAATTTGTAAAACAAAAGAAGGAGAGCTCATTGTCCCATAATCCCTGCTTTTAGCAGCTGTAACATCCCTACACGTGGACAGGGAGGGAAAAGGGAGAGTTTTTCGTTTTATTGGTTTGGCAAGAGGGATCACCAACATCTGGGATGGTTAACCCTGGGACACAAAGAAAACCATTTCTTATTATAAAAATAGTGGTCAATAAGTGCTTTGACAAGAATAAATCTGGCAAGCACAAGCTCAACATGTGAGTAAAACCCCCAAAGAGTTTTGGATTAGCTTTAAAATAACTCAGCTAATCCCAAATGCTGCTGGAATTGTTTTGACTGGTGCTCCTGTCTCAGCAGCTTAAAGCTTTCAGGACACTTAGAAAAGCCTGCCAGAGCAGTAAATAAATGATCAACAAATCCAAAAGGCCCCCAGGATGTGCCTTCAGTAGCAGGGGTTGGGAAGAGTGGCTGCAGGGGAGAGAGATGCTCAGCACTGGAAAGCATGAACTCAGAGAAGGTTTTCCGGGATTTTGTGGCCTGGTTGCTGCCTGCTGGTCCTGGGGTGCCTTGGGCTGGCTGAGCACACAGGCATGGGTGTGGAAATTAAGGCT
This sequence comes from Callaeas wilsoni, assembly GCA_013398955.1. Taxonomy (NCBI): domain Eukaryota; kingdom Metazoa; phylum Chordata; class Aves; order Passeriformes; family Callaeidae; genus Callaeas; species Callaeas wilsoni. The sequence continues at coordinate 23,209 of VWPU01015862.1, read as the reverse complement.
GGGGACAGATTTTTCCATAGAAAGCAAATAGCTAGTAATTCTTCTGAATTACATTCATGACATAATTGGCAATTTTAGCTACTTCTTACTTCATTCAGGGCAACTCCCTAGTGCATCATGTTTTCTCAAAGGATAGTTTCTATCAGTCTTAACTACATTGTAAATTAATAGGTAAGATATATTTCTGCTGACCAGAGAGGCAGTATTTTCCAATTAATTAACACATAATGAGATTCACATATCAAACCTGGGTTTGAAGATTAATATTTTTGTTTCAAGGTCCCTCAGAGAACTACGTTTGGGATGTTTTTAGTCTGCACACCACGTAACTGGACAGATCATGAGTGACTTGAGGCAAAGGCTGCCAAAATACACAGTATCTGTAATAACTGGGAAGTATACTGATGAGGGCAGTGCTGGAGGGAGCACCACGTTCTGCCTGAAGGGAACAATCACGTTTGCAAGTAGAAATATTCTGTTCTTTTTCCATATGAACTGTACAATATAGTCAATCAAAAGTCACAGTACTTGCTGGGCATTCTAGGGGATACAAGTAAACACGTCTGAGTGAAAACCATCCTTTGAGCAGAGTTGTTGAGAATTTAGAAGTCATATGCCAGGCTTTTTTGAGATTTTTTTACACTCTCAGTGATGTGTCTGATCTGTTTACAGTTCATAAGCTGGTTGAAGATTTCCTTTTAAAGAGGAGAAAATCATCCAACAAAAGCCCCCCTAAATAAGTTGAAGTTCACATCAGTAATTTAGGTTATCATGGAGTAAAAGTGTTGTACTGGCCCTCAAGTCAAGCATAACAGAACTTGTCATGTCAGCAAGAAGATATCCCAGCATCTTAAATGATGCAGCTGCAGTACAGGACCCCAAGGACCACAGTGTTATCCTGCAGTGCCACCAGGAGGAAAACAACAAAATGCCTCTGTAAAACAAACACCAAAACGTCAACAAGCTTTTAGAAGGAACATCGAAGTAACAACTTCCAAAACTCAGCTCAGCAGCAGAAGCTGCTTAAATTACCTCTCAGTTCATCTCACACTTCATCTCACATCTTACGTTTTCTACTGGCCACTGAAGCTGATCCTTGGTCTCTTCGGCAAATTCATAAATTGTCTTACAGCTGGCTTAACCTGAACATTGTGTAAACAGGATGTTCCACAAAGCAGATTCTGAGCATTGCAGGGTCAAGGTATTTACCCCAAGCAGGAACACAGCTGTGAAAAGGGCCTGTATGCACTATGCCATAGTATGAAAGCCAAAGACCAACATACCCCATAATCACATTGTGAATCCCCTTGCAGAACCCCACTACGTCTATAACCACTGCAACACTGCTGAATATAGAAAATCAAGAAAAAAAATTGTAACAATCAATCAATCAATCAATCAATAAAAAGTGAAGGGCTCCAGAACTCATGAGCTGGTGGGCAAGGCAGCACAGGAGGTCTGAGACAGGAGTAAAGATTGCAGTCTCTGCTTTTGGACTGTGCCTCCATACACCCAGCATGACCCCTCCTGGATACAGCCTGGGGCACAGGCTGAACCTGCCCCTCCAGTCCGCTCAAACTACCAACGTCCCAACACACGCATTCCCTGCAAAGCTTTCTGATGTTACAGCCCTGAGAACAAGGCTTCATTCGAAACATCATTTCACTAAACTCCCCTTTTTTTTTTCTTTTTAGTTGGTATATTTTGCACAGGGAAATAATTTTACATTTATTTATCTTAGACATTTTTCTGTACCATTCTGTTCTGTAATGGGAGCCCACTCCAGCACTGCCTACTCATCACATAGCTACAATGGGAGAGGGTAGCATTAATATCAGATCTGGAAGTTATTTGTGATATAAAATTCATTCAAACAGTAGCATCAGGTCATTCTCACCCTCAGGTGTATGTTGACTTTTCACACTCGTGACATGCTAGTAGCACTCCTTGGTCTCCAGCTTCTTCATGAGGGGAAGAGAAGGGGTAGACACTGATCTTCTCTGTAGTGACCAGTGACAGGATCCAAGGGAGCAGCCTGAAGCTGTGTCAGGGGAGGTTTAGGTTGGATATTAGGAAAAGATTCTTCACTCAGAGGGTGTTTGGGCACTGGAACATGCGCTGCAGGGAAGTGGTCACAGCACCAAGCCTGACAGAGTTCAAGAAATGTTCAGACAATGCTCTCAGGCACATGGCGTGACTTGAGGCTGGTTTGTGCAGGACCAGGAGCTGGACTTTGATCCTTGTGGATCCCTGCCAACTCAGGATATTCTATCAACCCATGATCTCCACTTCCCCTCAGGCAGTCTGCTTGCCAGCGGGTTGCCGTAGGGTAGCAAGCATTTGTTTGGACATTTCCTCCTGTGGGTCTCAATGTACAGTTTTTGGATACTGGCTGTGTTTCCTTAACTGTGCTTTCTTTAACCAGCTTGCTTCCTGCTCTAATACTGAGCAGATGTATTTGTGAAACAGCAGTGAAATGCTAAATATCAGGGTAATGCTGAACTGAACATCAAGGGAAAGTGTTTCCTACCTTGTTGCATTTGTTTCCTGTTCTTTATGCATGTGCTGTTTAAGAATTACAACAAGTAATTCGTAAGCACTGGGCTTAAGTTATGCACTGGTGCTACAGGCAGCACAGACCCCACTTCATTACTTCCAAGCAGGAAAAAATCTTTTGGATCCTGTTCTCACATTGTCTATAACCACTTTTTATGTCATTTTAAACAGCAGCTACCTCCTGGCTGTCAGAGATTAGAAGCTTTTGTAACAGCAAAAGGAACGGTGCCAATACCAGGGTTAACCAAGGAAACGTGAGCTCATTGTCCAGCAAGCAATACGCATGGTGATTGTACCGGGACAGAGAAAGGGACCTTTAGACCCACAAACCCCAGCGTGCATAAACCAGGACACATCACTGGAAGGAGGGCAAACTCGTCCTGTAGTTAGTCATGCAATCTAACAGAACAATTCCTTTCCCACATGATGGAAATGGCACAGACACAAAAGATAGTTTAACCACCCTTCTATAAAATGGGGCTACAGAGAGATGTTTTGGGTAGTGCTACTCAGAATGATAAGCAGAACTTTCACGATACCGCTGTTCCTCTGGAAGGAAAGGGAGAACATGAAGACTCATAAAGGGCAAGACAGGCACGATCCAGCACTGCTGATGGTCAGGCAGGGGCTCTCTGGGCTGCAGAAGGGAGCTGAATGCAAAGCAGCAGCAGGGACTAACAAGAAAAGACACGGGGGAGCTGAAGGTAAAACATGCAGGTGCAAAACGTGCAAAGCTGACAAGGCTTTTTTAGGATAGTAGGATAATTCAGGTAGGAAAAGACCACAGAAATCATCCAGTCCATTCAGGATTCACTCTCAAAGGAGAGTCAACTACAAGGTCAGGTTGCATTACTCAAGCTTCTATACTCCTGCCTACAGGCAAATATCCTCAGAAAGTGAGTCTCATCCTCAAACCTGACCCTCTTGAACAGTCCAAAGCTCCCGAGGGCAGTCAGGGGGAGAGGTCAGGCAGGTATTAAATACAGAATGTGCTGACTGACAGCAGGAAGTAAGAAGCACTGCAGCTGTACAGAAAACCCACTGTGAAGGTGTTCCCTTGATGAGGTGCTCCTGCTGAAACATTTTGGAGCTCAGCCATCCAGGCACATTACAAAAGTGTAAAATCAAAAGGGATTGCCCTCTCTTCAGTCATTTTAGAATCTCTCCTCTACTGCCTGGTTACTAGCATGGGACACGCACATTCCTCATAGCAGCATTTTCTTACCTTATGCTCATCTTAGAGACAATACTTCTACACACACAATTATATATTTAAAAGGTAAAGGACTAGGTGGTCCAGCTGAATGTGTGTAATTAACTTTTGTTTAACTGCAAAAGCCATAGGGAACCTGCTAATGGTTTTGGTTCATTTATAAACTGCAACAGCTTTTTCATTCTTTCCTGGGCCCAGATACCTAGCCCACAAATATGTTTGGCTAATAGGACACAGCAAATTTTTTCCAACCATGCTTTCATGGTTTTTTTTCATACTGTTAAACATTTGTAATAGTTTCCTCATTTTGCCCTGATGTGAGGAATAAAATTCCTAGATGCTACATGTAAGAGAAACTCATGGTCCCTCCACTTCTCTGAGGCTCACAAGGATGGAGAGTTCAGGGTGGCAGCTCACCACCAGTACTTACGGCTCTTTTAGAAAGCTTTTGCTTTTGTAATATATGTAAAGTCTATACCACTGACAAAACAAAACAAAACAAACAATAAATAATTCAGCAACACTGAGACTCTTTGCTGCAAGACCAACCAGTGTGGCAAAGACCAGATCAAACCAGAGCCACCACACATCTGTAAGGCTCTGGTTCTCAGTTGGTAATGCTGACACTCCTTGAACCAGAAGTGCTGGCCAAGACATGGACTGGCACAACTGGGAATTTTGTGCAATTACAGTAGGTTTATATGAAATAGTCAAGGCTCTGTGAATCTAACTTAGTCTCCTGGAGAAAGTACTAGTAGTTGTACAATTACTAATAAGACTCAAATGCTACTTTTGTATAGTTTTAAAGCAAGAAGATAGAGCTGATGCATGAGACTTCTCCCACTGGGAACAGTATGAATTTGTGAATATTCAGATTTACATTTGATAAGACAACTTCTGTGTTTGATAAGACAATTTCTGCGTTTAGACATCATGAAGCTTAACCAAAAAGAAGGCATGTCCACTGCCTTTTGGGAAATATTTACCTGAATGAGTCTGAACAAGATATATGAAATGCAGCTTTGGAAGCTGGCAAACATAAAGGGCATAGACCCTAAGATGGCTGACAGGGAAATAGTTTAAAAGCAGGATGCTGTTGATTAGACTGACAAATGATGTTTTAATCTGGGTAAACAGACAACGCCTACTCTCTGCAAAAAAACCTGAATAACACTGAACAGGAATAGGAACAAAGGCTTCACTGTCCCCAGGGAAACACTGCCAGCTTCTGAACAGCAGGTTTTTTTTCTGATATTTGAAAATTTGGTTTAGGCATGATTACCCTACCTGTCCTTGAAACACTAACCATATTTCAGCTATGATTTCAACAGAGCCTACAGTGGAACATGTGAAATCTGCTGTTTTCAACGGTAAATGTTCAAATGCTGGTGAAGCACTCTCCGTGCTGGGAAAAATTTCAGATCCTCAGATGTGATTTTCATTTGATTTAGGATTAATCCCTGCAGAATGCTTATCTGGATTACAAATCTAGAAAGCATATAGGCTCCAGTTTACAGTCACATCCTCCACTTGAGAAATAGTCAGAGAACAGACATTTAACAGTACTCCCACATTTAGAGTAACTAGATTGAATAAAACTTTCATTTAAAAAATGAATTAGAGACACATCTACTTGTTTTGATTTCTGCCAAGTACTCACTTGGCCTTAAGTTAACATTTGTGTTAAATCTTATGCTCCTCATCTCCAGGGGCAGGAAGCAGGAAGACAGCACTTAATAGCACAGCATTTGAGTGATTCCCAGTTAAGAACTCATGTGGGACAGTGAAAGAAAAAACCCAACAAAAATCATAGTCCAAGGTTTTAAAGGAGCGGGGTACTAAGGCACATTAATTCCTAAGTCTTTTTTATGAGTTCTTTGACAGAGGAGGAAGAGTCAAAACCTTGACTCCCTGAGACCATGCAAGATCCAGATCTGTCGGGGAACACTAAAAGCACAGGGTGGAACTGAGAAGTAGCGGCACCAGAAGGCTGATCTTGCTCTTTAGGTGATTGAAACTATGGACAAAGCTCCTTTCCTTGCAGTCAGTTAGAATTTTATTCTAGGAGGGGAAAGGAATGAGGTGGTGAGGAGTTGCTGGAAGCCAGGTTAGAAATTCAAAGAAGCAAATCAGCCTTTCTGACTTCAAGATGCCAAAGTCATCACAGTTTGGTTTTGTTCAATTGAAGAACAGTACTGCAAACTTACATACCTACTCAAGTAAAGCAGAATTTAAATGAAAGGAAATAAGCAAGCTGCTCACATCAACTTTTGATGTAACAAACACCCCTGTGAAACTCCCATCTCTATTCAGACACAAATTTGAAACTGTATTGCCACGTAGTCATCTTTGCAAAACACTGTTCACCTCTGTGCAAATGTGAAAAATAAGATAGTGACTTCAGCAAAGCTCAGAACACAGTTGGAATGCTCATGTTCCTTTTCAGACAACATTGCTACAAGTAATTCCCTCTTCTCCAAGGAAAAGATTTTTCATGCTTCTTTAGGACAACCGGCTGCTGGAGTCTCAGGCCAGTTCACCTATCCATCCTACCAAACTGAGAGGTATTTTAAGCACTAAATGATAAAACCTGGTTTCAACTCTTGCTCTGGAAGAGATTGGCTTTAGGCTGACTTTAAACCTGTTGTAAGCCAGTAAGTTTACTGCAGACAGGTCTGCCTGTGGGATCATACATGGCCTTCAGCTCCAGCTGGCACCACGTACTCCTCGAACAGCACTTTGCAGGTCAGGTGGTGCAACTATTGACAGAAAAAGGAGACTAAAAAGAAGGGGAAAAGATGGGAAGGTTTAAAAGACAAATCACACCTCCAAAGAAGGGAATGCCTTAGCTATGGCGAAAGAATTGACACTTTCTTATTCCCACAGGTGTGTGACACAGAGCTGGACGACGCTTTGGTCAGTACAGTGCACACTCCAGCACTCGAGGCTTCAGCCTCATTAAATAAAAGAAAGCTTACAGAAGAGCATTTTTGGGGGAGGAAGGAAAAAAGGGACTATACTTGTAGTATTGCAGCAAAGGAGGAGTGTTATACACAACAAGGGGGCTGAAGCAGTCTGAAAAGAAGAGTTAAAAGGAGAGTGTGTGTGGGGCACAGCTCAAAACCACATCGAGTCCAAATTCCAGTGTTAACAAAAAAATACACAGAATTAGCCTCCCTGCAATGTTCTTTTTACTAACCAGTGACAAGAACATCTTTACAGTTTATTGGCATTTTAAGAAGTCTTGAAGGACTGTGTATTAGAAAGCTGAAAAACTGAAGATCTCAGGCTACATTTCTGAATAACCACTTTTCCTTTAAAAATGCCAAATATCACCCTAACCTAGAAGTGAGATCCCACGATCCATCTGTTTTCCCAACTCTGTGTTAAATTTCTTTACATGTGGAACAATGAAAATGTTCACTGCAGAGGTCTGATTTTCTCACTTACTCCTCGTATTGTCAGAAAAAGCTCCTCACCACCAAATTTCAGGAACCCATGGGAGAGCTTAAGGTGAAACATTGTCAGAAAGGAGGAAAGTCTGCTAAACGTTCAGGAGCAAGAGCTGGAATGAGCAGTACACAGGCTTATCTTTCCTGGAGCTTAGAACAAACTTGACAGTTCTTGGGTGTAAAATGTTTACTTACTTTTTAGTTGGCACTAACGCACAAGGAAGAGTTCTAGGAAAATTCCCTTGAGGCAGTGAAGCTTTCTGTGAGCTGGCTACGAGAGCTTACCGTCATTTATGGACATTTCAGTGTGCCTACAACTTTTGGTAATCAAATGGTCGAGCCTGTCATACATTAATACTTCAAAAAACCCAAAAAAGCAAGCAAAGCAAACCCACACTTATGAAACAGTTTTTCTCCAGAGTAGCAGCTGCAGCTTTTGCTTTGCTCCAGCATTTGCATTGCCCTGCAATGTGCTGGATGTAGTCTGATCCTGACAATTTGAAAGTTACAGCAGCACCACCACATAAAAGCACAACCTGCGCCTGAAACTTGAGAGGAGCTTTTGTGGTCTGTTCAGTTGGCTCTTGTTCCCTTAAATATCCCAGCTTTTGAGCTCAGTTAAACTGATTGTCACCCATTTCCTGCACTTTGAAATGAAATAGTTAATTAATCCAGGTTAATAGTATTAGCAGGCTCTATTACAGTACTTAAGGTAATGACACACAGCTGCACTGTGCTTGTGCCAACACCTTGTCCAACAACCAGAGTTCCAGATGTAAAGACACCTCCCAGCTGCCTAAGTGCCAGCATTTTTAGTGCTGAATGCTGTTCTGCACAAACATTTAGTTAGAAAGCACAACTTTTAAATCTTAATACATCTTTTTTCAGAAATAAGAGGTTCACTGAAAGAATAAATCATTTTCAAAAAAAAAGGTGGTTAATTTTGGACAGTTTTGCTTTATTTTTCAGCTATCAATTGCAGTCAGTTCACTCAGGAATCTGTAATAATACGGCGTCACTGAAGAATCAGGACAATGCAGAAACAGCTGCCTGATTATGTGAATCTGATACTAGCACTTACTCATTTTACACTTTAAAAATCTACTATCTTTGTTTACTGGGTAGCTTGTTATTTCTTAATAGCATAAATATAGAATCATAGCAATGAGGAAAAGCTTTTTGAATTTCCTGGACCCACCCTAGAGAAAAAGTAAGAACATTTTTATTAGACTAAACTGTGCTGCTATGCAACACCACTGGCATGGATGAGGGGTAAATGAAGACAGACATGAACTGTGTATGAGATAACTTATTTTATTTATTCAGTTTTCAACTTAATTTTGATGCTGAAAATTGGTCAAAGGCACTTCAAAGAAGGTATTTAAGAAACAAATCCTTATGGTGACCATTCCAGACAAATCACCAACTTTTATCTGCCATTAGGAACACAACTACCTATAATTGCAAAGTGAAACATTCACAGGTTTTAAGTGGAGCATACTGTCCAGCAGCAATATTCAACTCTTTTAGACTATTAATAACATTTGTGGAGTATTTTAAATACAATATGGTAAAACAAAGCAAATTACACTTTTGGAGTTCCACAGAAGAATTCTTGACAGAAAAAGAACAAAACTGCCTTTCCCAGTGGTCCTGTATTGAGGGGTCTATTTTTATCTGTGCGTGCACTATCAGCATCAGTAGCAGGTACAGCAGAGAAATAACCCACACTTTTCTGTCATACAAAGACAAAACACCCTGCTCAGATAACAAAGCATTTATAAGAGGTCTATTAGCTACTCACTGAAATTTATACTTCTGGAAGCATAACAGAACAAATGGCAACAGGTGAAGAAAAAGTGATTTTTAATATACATCCACACCAAAGCAAAACAAAGTGTCCTTAAAGGCAAAAGTACTGTGAAAAGAGCTTCCACAAAATGAGGGATGGCATAAACATCACCAGCTTGTAACCTCTTAAATAACACAAACACAGACTGCAAAAATGAATTGGGTGTGAAAGATTAAAATTGGTCTCTTTCTGCAAACAAAGATCAATACTCTCTTCTGCAAACAAACACTAATACTCTCCTCTGATTAAGACCAGTGATCAGAAAGTAACTTCTTGCCATTGTCAATCTTTCTGAAGTGAAACCACTTAATACAAGGTTAAAATGTTACTCTGTTACACTAGGGGACGTTCTCACATCCAACGCCTAGTAATTTCAATAAAATAGCTCAAAATTTTTAGATGGGTCATGTAAATCACTACGGTGCCAATGGAAGATTTTAGGTTTTATAAAATTAAGAAACCTCTTTTAGAAACCAAACCAAACCACAGAGCAATAATCTGCACGGCCTAAGTAAGCCCATGTTGCTGTGCTTCAGAAAGTCTCTCTGTCTGAAATACAGTCTCCTTGGGCTGCAAAAATTCTCAAACTCAATAAATATTTTCTCAAAGCACAAAGACCTGAGAGTGAAATAGCAGACTACTAATAGTAGTGTAATATTGTACATGAAAATTATACTAACTGTTCACATTCCAACCTTGTCCACTGAGGCTTCTGAAGGCAGTGAGAGAGAAACCAATTATTCCAGAGGTATCAGCTCATGGTTATGGCAATACAATTCAACAGAGAACAACAGGTCTCTGTTATAATCACAGAATGTAAAACCTGATCGTTTTCTAGCTCGTCTGGAAAGAAAAAAAAATTCTTTGCAGTGCTGTTATAAAGGCAAAAGAAATAGATTCAGAGGCCTATGCACAAGGACACTTTAAACCAAAGATTGGACATTTGAAGAAAAGGCTACTCATTTCTCCAGATAGGTCACCCATTTATCACAAGGTAGTATGTCCTTAGCCTCATTCCCTTCAGAAAGGGAACTTGCTCCTTTACTTTTCCAGTCTCTCTGAGGTCCTGCACATTTTGTGGGAACAGATATTCCTGCCCTGCTCTGCTAAACCCACAAGCCTCAGCTGGGCAGCAGATAAGAACTGGAACTGCTGCTGAGTAAAAGCTTCACCCTGAGCTCAGCAGTGGCTGTTTCACCTTGTTACCCCAGCAAACAACCTGTGTGGAGCTCAAACATCCTGCTTCCTCCTGTCCATCTGACACTTATGCTGGATGAAACTGGAAAGCTAGAGACAGGACAGTCAGGATAGTAAGGAACATGAAGAGGAAATTATTTTGCTTCACAGGACAGCACAGCGCAAACATACGACACAAATCTGCAGAAAATAAGCAGGATTAGTTCAGCCTGTTGTGGTAGAAAATCTTTAAATTCTCATGGAAGAACTGAAGAAGAAAGCAGAAATAAAGGAACTGTACAGGAGTTCAGCAGATCATCTACATTGGCTGAATTTACAAAGAGATTAAGTTGAGATCTCAATTTCATTTTATAACTTCCTTAAGTATTCCTGAATATTTTAACTGCTTGTTTGAACAATGCCACTGGAGTTATCAATTCCATATGGATTTTACAATATGATTGGTTTGTGCTGCATGTGGGATAAACATTTAGCTCACAGAAGGAAGCACCTTTCAGCATGTTAACAATCACTGTCCTCTGGACAAGCATCCCTCTGACTACAGCAAACTGGAGACTTTTTTCCTTTCTTAAATCAATGCAGTTATAATGTTCTGCTTAAGTCCATTAACATAAAATAAAGCTAGTGTCCCTATCAGTACTTCATAAGCAGTGCTGCTCATAAAGACCAACAGATTTAACCCTGCAGGAACTATTTAACCAATACGTGAGAGATGAACTCTGCCTATATTCAGGCAGAGAAGATGTATGCAGCATTTCAACACCATGAGCTGTTTCAGTAATTACCATCGTGCTGCAGAGCAATGATCAGAAAGAAAGTCATGACTTTACTGCTGGACAACAGAAAGAACTCCAATCTGTACTAGAACTATCTTTGGAAAAAAACAATTCCAGTACTTTATGGTAACATCATCTTCCAGGAACATCCTGAAGGACCAGCAGTAGTAAATAAGGCTGTCTGCTACCACTATGTGCCCTTTTCAAAACAATGACTGGAGGTAATTAGGTTATGTCCAAATTCATCAATATGATGAAGGTGAAAAGTAACAAAAAGATGAAGAAACTTTTGTTCAAGTGTGGAATAAAAACACACTACATGTCACCCTAAATCCTATTCCCCGTACTGCTATTCACTCAATTTGAAAAGGACAAACCCGGACAGTTTTATATTAACTCTATAAAACACACATTTGGCCTCTGAAAAAAAATCAGTAATTAAAACACCTATTTTGTCCCACACCAAGAAAGTGTTTCCAGTTAAAAGGCAGAGATACTTATGAAGTAGTGGAGAAAGTTAATGCACTTTGAAAGATTCCTGCATTCAGGCTTGCCTACCTGAATAACTACGTACTTCAGCTTCAAAAACAGTGAAAAAAGGATCATTTAACACTTTGTACTGACAAAGGTAACAAGAAGCAGATACAGAAGAATTTTTTTAAAGTGGAAGAAAAAAATGTTCAGAAAAGTGAAATAAGTACTTCAACCAAATACACTGACTTTGGCGCAGTTTTAAAAGAGGTCATTTCTGTAACTGAAAATTTTAACCTCTAGTGAAAATTAAAACAGAAACAAACTAATTCTAATAGTGGCTGAAACCAAGTTGTTACAATGCAACTTCACTAAAATACTATTCTTCCTGGTTTATGTGGCAAGTGGGATGGAAGTCAGACTTCTATTTTCAAAAACATCTACCTTATGCTGAGAAATGCTAAGATGAATTTTTATATCCATTCAACCAAAAGGATAAGTTAATAAAAGAAAAAAAAAAAAAAAGCCACAGGCAAATATGTAAGCAGTTTGCATCACCGCAGCAACTTAAACAACAGTAACTGCTTCTGGGTTTCTCTCCAGAACAGTATTCCTCCCCAAAAACTTCATATTGTTTTGCACAACAGAACTTAAAACTTTATAAGTAATTCATAGTACTGAATTCTGTTTCTGAAACAATTCAGATTAATCCTGTGGGTGAGATTCTGCCACTCTTTTGTTAAGGCAAAGCAGACTGGAGACTCTAATTCCATGTCTCTGCCTTACTTTTAGGGCAAGGTACACAAAGTCACTTCAAGATGTTGAGAATACTTAAGAAAGCCATCATGAAGTGCTTGACTGGGCAGCATCCAATTTCTAATATTAGAACTGACTTAATGGAAAGGAAATAGAGGAGAACAGAAAAAGGAACAGAAATATGGTACGATCATCTGTGAACCCATCCACTGTGGTTTTTATACAAATTCTTCCAGATATTATTGTACCAGAGCAACCTCCAATTTCAGAGCTTTAGGGCCCCAAATCTTCGTGAGCAGGGCTGCAAGGTCACACTATCCCAAGCAGTCAGAGCCAGCACAAGACTCTGTCGTACACAGGGTGACAAGAAGTGCTGCCAACTTGATTTCTGAAATAAGAATTGCCAGGAGTTATTTCAGTCCACAAGCTTCATGCACAAGTTTGAGGAGACTCTTACTCATTGTACTGGCTTCTTTTTGGTTTTTTCAAAGTCCAATTAGCTCTCAGAAATTTTTTGCTTTAGTTTCTGATTATCCTCCAGTGCTTCATTTTTGCTCTGCTCTTCTGGATTCTTTGACAAATCAGGATTGTACCTATACAAATACCCATATGGACGAAGATGATAAATCAAGTATTCCAAATGATACATAGTCACAGAGTCAACATAGTGGAATGAAACTGCTAGATCGGAGCAGCATCCAGGCCCCTGAAACACAAAACAAAGCAAAACAATCAGCAAGAATTGCAAAGCATACCCTGGATTAAAGATCCAGGGAGAATTCAAATACTTGATTTAATAGTAAGAAATTCACTAACATCAGTCATACATATACTTCAAAAGTTAATGTTAGGCAAGCAAAATGTACCAGATACATCTGCCAAGGCATCTTTCCAAAATAAAGCTGACGAAGTCTTTTGCTTCTGTGATCAAGCCAGCGAAAAAACTAGCTGCCCTCATTAATGTCAGAGGCTTTCTGCTTTTCCATACTTAATTTTTGATGCTAGTGTTTAAACAGCAGCAAGAAGCAGCAAGCAGGCCTAAATGAGTTACATTTATATATGAAACAATACATGCCTGTTACTTATGTCAGCATCCAGACAGAATGTGTGTACCTGCACCTGTGTGTGTTGACACAGTATAGGGTTTGGCAGTATTGTCATTATCTAACTTCCTACTTATAGAAAGTTATAACAAGTAATTACAAAATTTTGTTTTAAATGTCTTGATTTCATTGACATTATTAAGAGCTATAGGATCATTGTTACATATTTGCCACAACTTATATTTTATAGCTCAAATTCAGCTTTGAGAACACTATTCTGGAGCACAGTTTTGGGGTTTCATTTTTCAGCAGCTTTGATTGCAGAGCTGCTAATATTTTGACTCCAACTGGAACTAAGATTAAGTATTTAAAGACGCCGAAGAGAATAATTGTTATATAACTGTCGTTCTTTCAATACTTCCTAAGTTTGATCAATATAGCTTGATTTTGATACCAGATGAAGTAGTCTCTATCCAAGCACAGGTATGACAGGATAGGATCAAATAGGCAATTTCCATTATGAATCAGTTACAGATGGAACTGCCACAGCTCAGCCACCCATGCACTGCAGCCTTAGCTAAAGCTGCTGCCTCCTGACACACTAAATACAGTACCATACAGCTGGTTTGAGCTACAGAAATGCTTTAGCTGCTGAATACAAGTATAAAAATAGATTGCTGCTTTACAATGAAAAAAATCTACTGAAGAACCAGACTCCTTTTTTCAGCTTTAATATGCAAAAACTTCCAAATCCTGTACTTGAATTCTTCCACCTAATGCTAAGTCACACATCACACACTTGCATACATCATAAGATACACTTGACAAAATGGATACCAGGTTCCCAAGGACTTACCTCTACAGCAGGATAGTAATTGTAATTCCAGTACCAGAATGTTTTTGGTAGGTATCCTCTGATTAAGTGATGCTCTGGAACGAATGGATGAAAGGTTTCTCTACCACTTGTGTCCCTAGAATCTCCTGCTTCCACATTGATGATCTCCATGCATTTTCCTAGTGCCAGATCTTCAATAGAGGAACTGTGAGTGCATTTGTTCGCTTTAAATGCATTAACAAATCTCTTCAGAGCTTCTTTGCTCAGAACATACCCTGCTCCTCCACTCATGTAGCCCTGCTTCACATAAGGCTTAAACCTTCTTCCGAAGTATATTGGTTGTTCAGGACTGTATTTCGAAAGAAGCCATCTCAAATTGTCCAATATAACATATGTATCATCGTCTGCTTTCATAAACCAATCAGCATCATCAAAGTAATGGTCATATACATATTGAAAAGCTTTAATAGTCTTCCAGTACAGTTGGTCTCTGCCTTCTTTGGTTTCTAAGCCCACAGTTGGGAAGTCTTTATTTTCCTCAGAGCTCATAAAAAGTACTTTATTACAGCGTTGGGCCCAAGTGGCCTTAACATGCTTGGCTTTTTTTTCTAGATTTTGAGGTCCAGTCATGACCCAACACAGTATTTTCACCTTGTGATACAGTCCTTCTGCAACATTTTTATCCTCATCTAAAAAAAAGAAGAAAGTTGTAAAACCATATTAGACATGACCGCCAAACAAACTAATAGCAATCTCCCCCCTCCTCAGATATTCCGTTTCTAGATCAGAAAAGACATGCGGACAAAAAGAGGCTTTTGCTTCCAAATGTATCAGTTAATGAACTCCATGCTAGATTCTGGAAGGAAACAAGACTCTCAAAGACTAAAATTCTCAAAGATATTTCAATTTCACAAGATAAAGGAGAGTGTAAGAATCATATCAAAATGGGTGTCTGTTCAGGGAAGTGTGGCTTTAGCAGATCTTGATTTGTACATAAAAATTGCTTGGAGGCAACCTCTTTATGGTCTTGGAGACTAATGAAAATTTAAAACCAGAATATTTTTGCCATTCACAATGAATACAACTTAATCATTACAACACAAAGGCCAAAAATCTAATACGCGCTTTTATACATATTCATGTTAACTAACAAAACCTAATGAATATTTCTAAAACAGCAACATATGTTTTAAGAATAAAGCTAATAGTAAACCAGAAATAATTTAACAGATTAAATAACTTAGGGTACTATGAAACTACTATTATTGTTGATAACATGTTATTATTTGCCAGCAATGCAGCAGAATAAACAGTTATCTGAGGTGTGTAACAATGTTTTTCAAGCTACCAAAGTTTTCATTGCTCTCAAAGAAACATTTTCACTTGATACATTCAGAAAGACTTTAACTCATGTAAAAGAATATTTCATGGAAAGTGAAATCTGCATAACTGGTACTAAAATATTCCTGCTTATACTTTATGCAACTATAGATCAGATTTGTTTCTAAAAATGTTCTACAATTACATGTGAAACACTCACAAATTCATCTTACAAAGTTTGGAGTTTAAATATGTCTAAATAACAAATTACTTTCTAACATCTTCAGCAAATGCATTGCAGTGCAGTTTTTCTCACCTGAGCTGACCCTACTCAAACACTCTCTGTATTTGAGATTTAGAATTAAATCATTTAATGAAATATATCAAGTGTAAAAGTATTCCTGAAGTATCTGAAGGGTCTACCCTCTCCAGAAAAATTAAAATAATCAGAGTGCAAGAGAATTTCTCTGGCTTTGACTGAGAACAGCAATCTGTGCCTGAGCTGCCGCATAATCAGCTTGGCAAATCATGCCCACAGTGACTCCCTTTGCCCCCATGCTCCAATTCTGTGTTTTACTAATTGTACCAAAACGTGATTTTTTAAAAATTTTCTTTTAGCTTTATCTTAGAGGCTAGATCCAAAATTAGAAGTGGCCCAAAATTAGCTTCTTAAGGCTAAAAAGCAATCCAGCCACATCTACAATGCCAGCAAAGGTATCTGCTTCGCAAAACTGCCATTTGGTGTCAATAGTTCATTCGAGAAGTTCCTGCTCCAAACAAGTCTGGATACAGAAGTTGGACAAACAGTTGGACTCTAAGGAAAAAAAAAATACTACTGTAATAAAAATGTAAACAAAGAAAACCATCATTCAGTAGACCTCAGGAGAAAAAAGTTATTTAGATGTAACCTGAACATGAGAAAACTGAAAGAAAATGATTCATATAAATTCCTGGCAGGGAAGAAGCAATGTTTTGCAATGCATGAAAAGAGAGGACATTTTCTAATCAGCCATGTGCAACAAAATACCTTTATGCTGTCCAGCATCTGCATTGAAATTCATTTGTCCTTGCAGCTGATTGTTGTCAGTATCTGCCGAGTGTTGACCATGTGGATCATTGTGAAGAACAGGAGGCTGGATCTTAACCTGTTCTTCTAGTATAATGCTGAACAGAAGATAGCAGACGAAAAATCCTATTGCTGAGCCAAAAGTGAAGGTTAGAAGATTCATCAAAGACTTAGAAGAGGCCATCTCCTGAAGGTAAGACACTGTCAAAACCAAATGAAGAATACATTAGGCTTAACATAGAAACCAAATCTAAAACAATAAGAAGAAATCAAGGACTAAATCTCTGAAAGAAGAGAACTCAGTTCTAGCTCAGATTCAGCTCCCCTGGGCTTGCACAGAAATTTAAGTACAAGAGCAATGCAAATATCAATATAAAATTGTACATCCATTGATAGTGGCTGTACATAAAAAAACTATTAATTACATTTCTACAACATTTAAAGAAGAATGTATACGCTTAACTTCAGTAGCTTTATAAAACTATAATATATGTACACTTTTTTATTCTCATCAGCCTAAAAAACTGCACTTTAAAATGTAATACCTAAGTCTTTTATGAAGCTAAAAGATGATAATCAATGGCAATCTACAGGTCAAGATACAACATGGTCACAAGACATTCTTAAAACTCCATTCAAATCTATATTACAGGAGTTCTTAACAGATCTCAATCACAAGCGGATTTCGAAGAGTTATAAAAGCAAATCTATTCCCAAAGTAGGGCAGCTGTCCTTACACTTTTAGGAATTACTGAGGATTGACTTTCAGAAGAAAGAGTGAGACAATATCTCAATTTTCATACAGAAACACTCATTTTAAAAGGAAGAGAAGAAGAAAGAACATCAGCCTTAAAGCCTCTTCTACACTTCAAAAACTTTGTATTCCAGTAATAAAAACACCCCTTCATATCAGCCACACCCTTGCTCCTCAAAAACTAAAGCACTTGGCTGACCATTTTTATTAAACCAAATCAGCAGCTATGCCTGCATAAGGGGCGTTTTATACACCAAAAACGAGTGTGAATTTTAATATATTAAATACTTGAAAACCAATTTCAAGTTCTTGAGGGTTTTTCATCTTCGGAAAGAGTTGAGCTATTTTCTAATAACTCCTGACTAAACTACAAACACACTGTCTGTGAAATACATACTGAATTCAAGCCAGAGCCTTACAAACAAGTCAATGATGTTTCCTCCATTAGGATCATTATTAATGACAGTGGGCAGAATCTAATTTAGTTCATTAGGGAGCCCAAAAAAGAAAATTATGGACTGCACAGAGCATCGATGAAAAGCATCGATCAGAGAAGAGCTGCAGCCACCAAAACAACTTATTTAGCCTGCACCCCTTCCTCTCACTGGCTGTGCAGTGTGTTGGAAACAGGCTGTCCCCAAGCAAGCTGCATGAATCACTGTGCAGCAGCACACGCTCCAAATTCCAGCTTTCTGTCTGTCCTTCCACTCTCCTGAAGGGAAAGCAAAGGATGGAATGCATGTGTGCATGTAGTTAGGTTGGCACTTTCAGAAATCCATCAGATTTACTGTACACATGCAGAGCAAGATCATTTGAGAGTGAAGCAGCTCTCACATGTGGTAATGCTTTTCTTTCCACACTGCTAGAAAAAGGAAAAAAAATTGAAATCACAACTTGAAGCACGAAACAAAAATCAAGAAATGTACAGGGAGTATAAAACTTAAATGATTATAACTGTGGTTGATAAGGAGCTGCCGTTCTTTAATACGAACAAGCACATTATATAATTTTTTAATTGCACATTGTCTTCCCTCAATTCAGTACTACATCTTGGTGGAGGCAAGTGATTGCCTTTAGACACCACATCACAAAGTATAAAACTGACTGTATAATCATTTCTGACCCAGGCCTTGAAAAAATTACTTGGTTTCCAGCTTTATTTCTATTGTCTTTTACGCCACTAAATTGAGAAGAAAACATGAGTATTTTGATCAGGTGCCTAAAAAAAGAAAAAAACCAAAACTCCCAAAACCTTTATCAAAAAGCCCATGCATACAAGCAGCCTATGACAATGCAAAGGATCTGCTGTACTAAGATTATTTTTTTGTTTTTGCTTTCCCCATCTATCACCACAAAGTCTCCTCAAAATTTGCAATACACAGAGGGAGACGGCCACAGTAAAACAATGCCTTCTTTTGGTATATTCAAAGTGGGGGAATATACAAACCCATGCATGCCCACAGTGCAGCTACAACACTTTCTAGAAGAAAAGGTCTCCACTGTTCTACTTTTCAATACTACGGGTCTCTCTGCCATACAATTTCAGTTATCTGCTCCAACAGCTGTTAAAATTACTCTTGCTAGGAGAGCAAAAAATGAAAATAATTTGAAAATAATTGTGCTCATTAAACGATGAAATTATATACAATAGAATTCTACAGAAAAAAATTAAATGTGCTGGAAATGCTGAAAAATGAAAGAAGTGCATTCATCACACTGGAAAATAGAAGCTGATTTGGCAGTACTTCACACACAAAGAGGATTTCTCAGGGCAGGTAGGTACCTGTATTTCATATTTGATACAAAATGCCTCTAGTTACAGTTTTCAATCTAAAATAATATGCTTATCATTCTATCAATTTTATACCAACAGAATGGGTCACTACAAACATGTGTGGGTGTACATCCATACGTTTGTAAATTCCAACAGTAAAAAGGACAGAAATCTTCATTTTTTTATATCTTAATATATATTATATCTTAATAAACTGAGTCTTTTAACTTGACAGCAAAAATAACCGAACACTATGGCATTACGCTAGAACCAGAAAATGCCTAACAGGAAGGTCAGTTGTCAGGTGATAAACATCCCCAGTCTCTGCAGATATTCTTTTCTACACATGGATTTATTCAGGGGGAAGACACGCAAAACATTTAAGGCCAGGTTGGATGAGGCTTTGAGCAGCCTGACCTAATGAAAGGTGTCCCTGCTCATGGCAGGGGATTGGACTTTAAAAGGCATTGGATGATCTTTAAAGGTCCCTTCCAACTCAAACTATTTTGTGATGCTAGGAGTTTATGACATTCTGAGAAGGAAAAGGTAAGCGCAAAACCTACCAGGTCACTAAAACATCCCCATTTTTATTTGCATTTCTATTTTTACTTCTTGAATTAAAAAACACACTATTTAAAAAAACACCTACAATAAAAGGCTAGGTTTGAATTTAATTTATGCTCCACTGCTTTATCATGGAAGCTTAAATAAATACAGATATTTAGATATTCGTGTAGGTAGCCCTATTCACATCAGTCAAACCAACAAATGTTTTCAAATTCTATCACAACATAACAGTCATTGAAGATTTGGTTCTAAATTTAAGTTTCATGAGTCAACACTTTCTACATATTCAAGCTTACAGAAAAACTAATTTTCCTGTGTTAGGGCTGCTGAACCACTGACAACAAGGCTGCTGCAAGTCCATGTGCCCAGATCCAGCCAGGCTGAGGATGTATTCCCATTGCTGTGCATGCAAAGATGCATATACACATGGCTGACCATACAGATCCGCGTAGATAAAAACAAGTGTTCGTGCAGACACAAACATTCCTCGGCCTTATGCTGCTCTTCCCCATAGCTGCCCAGGACAAAGGTCTGCTACTGGGGAATATTCACATACACCACTCTGTACCTGGTCTCAGACCCTCAACCTATTCAGGAACCAACCCTGAATGCTCAGACTCCCCAAAGCCCCACTCTACTGTCAAACTGATCACCCTCTGATCTCGCCAGTACCTGTCCCACACTTACAGCTGCCTCAAAACCTGGTTCCCAAGCCTCTTAATCCTACTCAGTGGCTAGCCCTGTGTGATACTCACGAGCAACCACACACTGGCATCCTTGCCGAGACCATACTCAGGCACTCCACTCTCCCCAGTCACGGGCACTGCGGACACACCAGCCCCTGTGGCTCACAGTCCTCACTCCAGCAGCTGGGCACTTAGGCCCTCACTCACTCCAGTCCCTCCAGCTGCTGGTACACCGGACACAGAGGTCCCAACAGCTCACTGTGCATCCGCAGTTGCTGGCACCTAGAGCTCAGTATGCACACAAGAATACGGTGCAGAGTCCTCTTGCCCAGCAAAACAGTTAGAAAGGCACCTTAATGAGAAAAGAGGACAGGCTGTGGCAATCTGGCCCAGGACACAGTCAAACATACTGACCAGCCACTTGCTTCTAACTGTCCAGGCCCTTTATCTCATCCTTTTATTTCCCCATACTTGTTCCTCCTCAAAACACCTTCCTTTAGTCCCCCCTCCCAGGAGCACCCCATAAATTTCTTACAGTCACAAGATGCTTTTCTCTTGCATCCCATACGCCCCATATTTTCCAGGCAGTTAGCCCCCTCGATCTTGTGAGCTGCTCCAGACAGCCCTCCTGGTGACTTCCCTTGCTGCATGTGACACCTGGGCAATGGAGCTGGTGGCTCCCCAGTGACAGAACCAGAGCTTCCTTTGATGAGACTGCAGGAGCCCCATCTGCCCCCACTGTGCCTCTGTACATCCTGCTGGTGAGCCTTTGAACAGGTTAATCTAAATTACTGCTCTGTGGGAGGACATATCCGCCCCCTCTCTACCATAGATGGTTGGTGCAGATATAGAGGAGATAACCCAGGGGCTGAAAGGCCCAGCAAGGGGTCATCTCTGGCGGCAAAAGGGCTCAAGCCCCAGCTAAGAATCAACATCTTAGTCTGGAGAGCAAGCGTGGAAAGAGATAAAAGAAATATTCTTGACTGAGAGACACTGTTTTACAAACTGTAAAAGACACACGAGTTACCATGGAGGCAGAAGCCTTCTACACACACACCCTGAGAGTGTGGGGGACTTCTCCCCGGAGTTAGGACATAGATACTGCAGTTGCTTTCCTGGGAATTGAGGGAAAGGATCTCGAGGTGTGCCCCACCAACAACTGGATGGTAAGATACAATAGATCCTAAGTTATATTATTTCTTCGCTAGCCGTAAAATTAATGGTACCTTTAACCTCGCGCTGTATATACCTACTAGTTTCTTTTTATTCTTATTCCTGTGTAGTATATAGTTTGTTTTTAGTCTTATGTCTGTTCGTTTTATGTCTATTAAATAAATAATTCATTATGCAATAGACCGGATCAGCCATTATTAAAGAACTTGAGAACAAAAGTGGGTTTTGAGGTGCTGGCCACCCCAATAAAGCTACTGCCTGCTGCCAGAGGCCTGGGCTAAACGCAAGGACTTATCTAAACTCTCACATCCATTCGTAACACTGCTCTCACCCTGCTGTTCCAATAAGGGCTTTAAGGTCACTCTCACAAGCCAATGGAAATTTGGGGAAAAACCATGCAATAGGAATATATGGTAAGAGTTTGGCCTCACCACCAAAAGAAAACAACCCAACCACTTTTAAAATTAATACTTTTACATAAACTCAGACAAGCTTGGACTATGTAGGGAAACACATTAAACAAAATACCAAACAAACAAACACAAATACTCCAACCCCAAAGCAACATGATGACAAAAAAAAAAAAAAACAACAAAAAAAAAAGGGTAACCATCAAATCTGGATTTCAAAGATTTTTAAATTTGCAGAATGCAAAACATAACTCTAATTTTAAACATGTTTATCCCAGTATCATAATCACTTTAAGATTTGGCTAAGTTAAACCCACATACAGAGTTGATTTTTTCTTGTATCCCCTACTTAGGAATCAAGGGGGAAGCTCTGAGGCCCCATGATGAAACAGTGTAAATGTCCTTTGAGAGCTGCATAATTAGCAACGAAATTGATCTCTACCACCATGTCCTTAACGGTCAAGCAACACATCAGAATAATTCGACCAAAAGGTAGAAAAACCGTAGTTAGCTCTGCAAACAGGCCTTTTGCTCCTTAACTCACATTTATTGCTAGATGCTCTGTATATTCATATGCTTCTGAAACGCAGCTATATGCACAAGTTGTGCATTTGCTAATGTTGTCTGCATCTAGGATTACCGTGAGCTGCTGCAGTTGGCTATCGACTAAGCACAGATCATATCTTTCCACTTTAAATATCTAACGTTGCGAGCATTTCTTTGGAGAGCAACTCTTTCCACAAAAAATATTCCTGCTTGTTCTACCAAAAAATACAAACCATCAAAGCCAGGTACTTCGGTATAGGAGGCCAACAACTGCACTGAAACGAGACGTGTAACAATCCACAGTAACGGTGAGCTGGAAGGAAGATTTGGTTCCTCCTTCCTCATTCCAAAAGCTTGCACCGTCCTTCGGCAACAAGTGCCCGTGCCCGAAGCACGGCTTCCCAGACCTCTCCCAACCCAGCCTTTGCTACGGACGTCCGTCCGCCCAGGAAGTCCCCGCTGCGGGGGCGGGAGCAGCAATTCCCGGCTCCCCGGGCACCTTGCTCCCTCCGCTGGGCTCCGAGGGACTCGCGCTTTTCCAAGGAGACCCCTCCTCCGGCGCCTCTCCTTCCCAGCCGCGCAGCCGGGCACCTGCTGTCCCTGCACCGCGGACACCCGTCTCGCCGCCGGGGTGACACGCAGCGCCCCGGCCGCCTCCTCCCGCCCCGTCCCCGCAGGGAGGAGGAGGCACCTTCCGCACCTTCTTCCGCGTCGCCCCTGCGGGCGGGACGCTGCCCCCCGAGGCCCGACCCTCCCGCCGCC
>VWPU01015861.1:67756-202729 GCA_013398955.1 Callaeas wilsoni | reverse complement strand
GTCAGGGCTGTGAGCTTTACCTTCATCAGACCCAATACAATCCCCTTCTCCCGCTGCTGGTGTTTCGCGCTCAATGTGTGAGGTGAAACGAGTGACCCAAGTGCCACCTCGGGCTCTGAGCGGCCGCCAGCCCGGTCTGGAGCACTGGTCCCGGGTGTCTGTGCCTCCTCCGCGGCCCTGGGGCCATCGGCAGGCGGCCTGGGCAGAGGCAGCGCCAGCCGGCTCCCCGCCATCAGAGCAGGCCGTAGGAAACGGCAGGCGAGATAAAAGGCTCATTTTTAATTAAAAGCAAAAAGCAAGAAATCCACTCTCTCGGAAAACAGCCGGTTTTACAACAGGAGGCCCTTTCCAAGGCGTGGATTTCAGTGCTGGTGCTTGGCACGGAAGGAGCCAGGGCAGGACGTGCGGCTGGTCCAGGCTGTGGGCTCTGCCCTGGCTCAGCTGCTGGTTTATTTGGGAGAATAAAACCTGCACATTTGGGACACTCTGTCCTGAGCAAATGCTGCATTTCTATTTTATTTTTAAGCTACTTCTTATTTCCAAAATAGAAATATAATTCGCTTTGATCTTAGGTCCAGGATGCAGCTCAGTCCAAAGAATTATTCCCATGGTAACAAGCCACACTTCACCGAGGGGTATTTTCCACCCAAAAATATTTTTGGATGGAATTTCAGCGTCTCTAACTGTGATGGTCAAATCCACAGCTTTGTTATGAGTTTCACTCCAGGGACGTTCCGAGTGGGACCGTCCTCTGTGTTTTATGGTGCCTTAGAGGCAGCTGTCAAGGGCTGCTGGGAAAACACTCTGCCTTTTTTTTATCCCTATCCTCACAAAAACCTCAACCCTTTATGCAAAAATCCAACTTGCAAAGTAAGGAGGAGAAATCAATAATTATAGAAATCCCTTACAAGTCCAAAATTAGGTTTTCGTGAGCTGTAAATACCCGAGCAGCACTCAAAACTCACTTGTGCTAAATATTTCCCAAGAGGATGTTTCTGTATTATCGCAGTGATTATTGTGCTGCTATTCGCATAGAGTTTTCTTCTGTTCCTTAGTAAATATGTTCAAAAGGAGCAATTCTTTTTAATGCCATGTCTTGAAAAGAGTTTTTAAGGATTTGAATGGGAACTGGCTGTGGATGCTCAGTGCTTTGCCAGGGCTTTAAGATACACATACATTTGATACAACAATGCCATCAGGAATTCCAGTGATGATTTTGAAACACATTAAATAGCAAAATATCAGTTTATTCTGCAGGAAGCATGACAGCAAGTGCATACTGATGCTGACACCAGCTGTCATTGGAAAGCAAATATTCTCTGGGTTGTTTATTCGTAGGCAGCAGCAGCGATGACAGCAGCTGATAGGAAAATCAATAGCTGGATTTTCCATCAGCCACTGCCTCTTGCCAAACGGCTTCTCCTGAGTGATACTGCTTCAAATTAGCATCTGTTTGCACACTTCTCTGGTAATTAGTGCTGTCAGCATCTGAACAAAAGGCAAAGTTGATTGTGAGGGTGGCAGGCCCTGGCACAGGGTGCCCAGAGAAGCTGGAGCTGCCCCTGGATCCCTGGCAGTGCCCAAGGCCAGGTTGGACACTGGGGCTTGGAGCAGCCTGGGACAGTGGAAGGTGTCCCTGCCATGGCAGGGGTGGCACTGGGTGGGCTTTAAGGTCCTTTCCAACCCAAACATTCCATGATCCTGTGATTGTGTGTTCGGAGCAGATGGGGTAAGGAGAAAATCCAGCAGCAGGGTCTGGTGGTGGCAGGGCTGGGGCCTGTCCCTGTGTCCTCCCCCAGCCTGCTGCTCCCATGGGTTTCCAGGTGATCCTTCCTCAGTATCTTCCTCCCTGGTGGTTTGGGGTTGAAATCTCCTCATGTCTTGATTCATTTTTCATCTTATCTTCCCAGGTAACATAAATCCATTTCCTCTTCCTCCCCTCTGAACGATGCTTCAACCTTTACTTCATTGCTTTAAATGTAATGCTTAAAATGATCTGATTAAACACTACGTTGCCATTTTTGGATTGAAGTCCAGACCCTCCCAACCTCTTTCTTGTCTCCACCAAGGAAAGAAGTAGAGAAGGACCTATGAGGACTTTGTTCAGCACGAGCAGTGGTGAACTGCAGCCTTCTGGCCCCACCTGCTAATCCTGCTCTGGGGAATTCTTGTACAGGCTGGAATTTCTCTTCCAGCTTGAGTTGAAAACTGATTTTTAACCTCTGATACAACGTGGTGGTCAGACCTGGAAAGGTCCCAGAGCAGTACCAGAGGTGCCTTGTTCTCTGTGCTGGAGTTTTCCTTCAATGAATCTTCCTGATTTTCCTTAAATACACAAACCTACAGCTGTATCCCCAAAACCTGCTCGCATCCATTGCTCCTATCCAGTGCAAGAGTTTCCTTCTCCCTTCCTCCGTGTGCTGGAAGTGCATTTCTCTCTTTTCTTCCACCCACTTATTTCCTCCAAACCCTATTTGAAGCAAATGAGGCAGTGATTTACTGCCCGAGGGGTCAGGCAGAAAGAGGGACTGTGCAAAAGCAAGGAGCAATTGCCATTATTTGTGGGAAAGGAGCTCTCTTGAAGTTAATTGAGGTGTAGATGAACTGGTTGCACTCATTAGTGTCAGTGAAACTGAATATGCAATTTGCTAATTGCAGTGAGGGCACACAACTCTCAGATCCAGACTACTTGGGGTATTTTTAGCTGTTCCTTTAGTCATCAGCTTCCACTTTTGTCTGTTCCAGGCACCGGTGGGAAAACACAGCAGCCCTTTTCTCCAGCAGGGTCACGCTGTTCTGAGGAGATTTTTTTTTCACTTCTTTTTTTTTTTCACATGAATGGAAAATACAGAGTTTTTGAGCTCTTGGAGCTGTTCTGGTGAATACTTCTTCCCATCCCAAAACTGTGATGTTTCTTTCTCTAAGTGTCAGCTTTTTGAGGATCACTGGCCAAGTGGCAAGGTCTGAGTTGAAATGGGAAACCATCACTCATGATAAGCAGCCGAATATTTTCCCTGATGAATTCTCTTCTGTCTGAGCTGCAAAATGGGCAAACAGGATGGTCTTTAAGGTGCCTTTCTGCCCAGATTGGGCTGAAGCTTTTCCTTGGCTGTGCTGTACTGTGACTTATCCTCAAATCTTTCCTGGTTTTAAGGAATTTTGCTGGTTTTGTCCAGGTAAAATTTTTCAGACTGGTTTGAGGTTGCTGTACTGATTGGTTGGCCCAGACTGATATAACAGAAATGAGGGGAGCAAATATCAGCCCCAGCTGAACCCCGGCTGGAATGGAACAGGAAAATAAAGGAGAGCCACTCCTGTTTCCCAGGTCAGGCTGTGGCAATAATTGAGTGTATCCAGCTGTAGTCCAGCAAGGTTTGCAGCTGATGGGCAGGTTTGGGATGAGAAGGAGAATGCCATGCACAGGAACGTACCAGGTGTGTTGGAATGGTACAAACAAGGTCTGGAGGAAGCTTTCATTTTCAGTTGTTCTCACTCTCTGGGGTCAGAAAAAACCTTGGGCATTGTAAGTTAGGGAATATCGACCTTTCAGGTGGTTTATTCATGGTAATAACCTTGTACAGCATTTGTCTCCTTCAGAAAAGCAGCTGCGATATCCACGTGATGCTCACTGATGTAGGCATTTATTCTAACCCAGTCCGTGCCCAACATAAATAAAAACCCAGAACATTTATTCTTTATTTATTTATTGGTTATTATTTCACAATATTATGTCATTAAATATTATCTGATAGAATTATTCTGGTAATATCATTTAAAAATATTTATTTAACATATGTAGTTATTTAATATTTATTACTACAAAGTAACCAGGCTTCGCTGTCTGCTGCAGCAGCACTCGAGCATATGTTTGCTGTCAGCTTGGCTTGCAGAGAAAAACCTTCATGTTCTAAACCAACCAACTCTTGTGGGCTCTGTGTGTTCAGGAGGGGCTGTAGCAGCCCCGAGAGCTTTGTCTGCAGGCAGAATTCCTGTTCCAGTGCTGGGGGTTCCTTTTCCTTCAGCATCTTCAGGATTTTCCCAGTACCATTTGTTACACCCCATGATTATCAGTACCTGCTTATATAGTAAATTTACAGTTTGTGATTGGATTATTGTGATTACTGCTGTGCTACCTGGCTGATGTTTAATGACCTCTCTGAGGTGCAGCAGTCACTTTGCTCAGCCAGACGAGGAGGAGGTTGTGCCAAAACCCAGCCAGGCGTCTGCTCATCGCGCTGACAGTGCTGATGTGCAGGATAACCTAAAAACACACTTTTAACCAGCTTCAGCTGAATTGACGTGACCTCTTTTCTTTTCACTGTGATCAGTACAAGGCAAGGAGGCAGCTTTAGCTGTTCATTTTTGTTTTCAGCCTGCCCAGCCCCCTCACGGTTGTATTCGGAGGCAGCGCGTTGCACGGGCCTCTCCTGTGCTGGGGCAGGGGGACGAGTGACACTGCGGCCAAGAGCTGCAAACCAGGTCACTGAGGATCTGGAACTGGCTTTAAAATGGAATCATTAAGGTGGGAAAAGACCTCCAAAACCAAGTCCAGCTTTCAGCTGAACCCCACCGGGCCAACTCAACCATATCACAAAGTGCCGCCTCCAGTCGTTCTTTGGACACCGCCAGGCATGAGGCTCCATCGCCTCCCTGGGCATCACCTCCCTGGGCATCACCTCCCTTCCAGAGTTTAACAGCCCTTTCCATGGGGAAATTCCTGCTGGTGCCCACCCTGAGCCTCCCCTGGCCCAGCCCGAGGCCGTTCCCTCTCCTCCTGTCCCTGTTCCCTGGGAGCAGATCCCAAATCCCCCCGGCTGCCCCCTCCTGTCAGGGAGTTGTGCAGAGCCACAAGGTCCCCCCTGATCCCCCTTTTCCCCAGGCTGAGCCCCTTTCCAGCTCCCTCAGGAGTTCTCCAGCCCCTTCCCAGCTACGTTCCCTTCCCTGGCCACGCGCCAGCCCCTCCATGTCCTTTTTTTGTGACCCAAAGCTGCCCCCAGGACTGGAGGTGCCTCCACAGTGCTCAGCACTGCCCTGGGCCTCATGACTTCCCTGGGGTCATGATTTCTCATTTTTATGAAAGAAAGAGAACAAAACCAAACCCACAATTTGTTGGGGACTTTTTGGGTTGTTTGTGGGGTTTCTTTTTGGCTTTCAACTTTGTAAGTGTGTCTTGGCACATGGTTATTCTAAGTTTGGCATCAGCAAGTGTTGAAGTTAATGCTTAGTCTGACTTTCCTTAGTTTAATAATGGATTTTTATTGAAAAGATGTGGCTCCAGGATGTAAACTGGTTTGTGCTGTATTTTCATCTCGGACTTTACAATCTGAAAGGCAAATAATTTGTAAATAGTGGGGGAAATGTATGTGGATATATAGACAGGTCAGCGATCCAATCCTGTCCTGTCCTGTCCTGTTTTTCCAGAGCAAAGCACTGGAGGTGATGGGACCTTGTACCTTTGTCTGCCTGAATTGATGAGCTGAATTCTGTTGTCCTACACGGCACCTCTTAGGAATGGTGTGATCCAAAGCCTTTCCTTGCCTGGAAGGACAAAGTGTGCTGAAAGTCTGACTGGAAGTTAATGTAACCGGAATAATGGGAATAAACACCTCTTGAGTTTCAAATACAGCAGGAACTTTGCTGGAATAAATGCAGAACGTTCTCAAGTTGATACTTCGGTGTGTCCAAGTTGTGCAGAACAACAGGAGCATTGCAAACCTTGTCTTGGTGGAGAACTCCAGGATTAGAATTGAATAAGGATTAGAATTGAATAAGGATTAGTTCCATCTTTTTAGAGGTTTGGCAAAATGTTCCTATTTCACCATTCCAGGTGTTCCTGGTTGGCTGTTCCTGAACCAAACAGGAGCACAGAGGCTCTGGAGGGATCTGTGCCCTGCCCACCAAAGCCTCCTCTCCCAAAGCTTCCAGGTGGGAACCACAGAAACCCACAGCAGCTCTGCTGCAGCATCACCATGGCAACTGGGGAAAATAAGGGCCCTTGTGGGAAAAGGAGAAATACCAAATTTTGGTGTAGCCAAGTATTACTATTATTATTATTATTATTATTAGCCCTGGCACATCCGTGTTCCAGACTTTCTCAGCAACAAAACCAAAGGGCAGTGGGTGTTTCTCTAATGGTCACGTGAAGGTGCTTGTGAACTTCAAGAGAAGTAATAGGGATCAAGCCAAAAAATAGAGAAGAAATGCTGCATTAATTACATTTATAAAGCTATTAAGTGCAAGATTAAAAAAGGTCTGTTGCAGTCCTCAGTTCTGTGTACAGCCCCCATGAAATATGTGTATGAGTGGTGTATAAAATCACAACACTTTGCTTCTTTGAGGGAAGTTTAAAGTTTTTGGGGTGTATTTTACAAATTTGAGGAAGTATCCATGCATCTCATGATTTCCTCAATGTGAAATCCCTGCTTTTAATATTGGGCTCCTTTGCCAGTCCTCAAGGTATCAGTTCTCTCTATTTCTTTATACACAAATCTCTGAAATTGGTTTTGCTTTTGGTCTTTCTTTAATCAGGAAGTTTTTAAACTATCTAAGGGAACTCAAACCCATGTAAATAGAAGTGGGGAATTTGATAATTGCAAAAGCAGCGTGCTGGTGAGTCACAGCTTATTTTGCATAGAATTACCATTTCTTTTCCTCTAGAGCTCAGAAACTGAACTGTGTAAGGAAATACCATCTGATGCTGCATATGGCATTTTAATAACACCTATTTCACGTGGCTTCTGCTTAGCCAGGCCCTTCAGTGTGAAACTGAGAATTGGGAAGACGTATTGGAATTTCTAGTGGAAAGTTAAGTTTGCTTGGTAAGCTAGATCATGATTTTGATTTATTTTATCTATTTTTAATGTCGTTTTATTTCTTTAAAGAAGAGTGAGTCCTGTGCGAGTGGGCAACTATTCCTTGTGGTTGTTCAAACCCACATCCAAACCTTTCTAGGTATTAAAGACCCTTAAAGCTCCGATGATATTTTCTAAAGTATCAAAGCACCAGAATTTAGATCTAAGAGGATTTTTCCATCCCTGACGTGTCCAAGGCCGGGTGGAACAGGGCTTGGAGCACCCTGGGATAGTGGAAGGTGTCCCTGCCTATGGCAGAATGAGCTTCAAGATTCCTCCCAACCCAACCCATTCCATGATTTTTACCCTTCCACAAGTACATTTATACTTTATTTGAGGCCCTGATGTGGTGTCTCCCACCTGTGCTGTTTGGAAGTCAATATGAAGCGGTTCTAAGCTGTAGATATTGCGACTTTATCTGTGAGAAAAGTACTTTTCTCACAGACACTTTAGACCTTGAGGGAGCTTGCTGAAATATTTTTAGCCCTCTACATGATTTGGGAAGTTGTGCTTTCACTGAAGTGTCTAAAAAGAGTTTCCAAGATTTACTATGAGTTCAAGAAGGTAAGGAACAACCATGACTCAGGAAAATACACGAACTTTTCTTTTGTAAGTGTAATCTTGGCATGGGTCTATTTTCAAGAAATGTATTTAAATTACATATATTTGATTAACCCTGCCTTTCATTAAGGTGAAGAAGCTGGAATTGGCAATAAAGCCCTGACCTCTACCCTTTTTCTCCCATTATTAACTCTTGAAGCCTGTGATGGTTTTTTTATCCATAAGTAACCTGACAGAGGGATCACTCAGCTCCCTATGTCATTTCCTTCCTGACAAAGTGGAAAATTTGGGGTTTTTTTCATGAACCTGTAGATAAAACGAGTATTGAATATCCATCATTTTGATCATTCAAACCTCTTCTTTTAAAAATTATCATTCCTAAATGGCACTTGTGGAGCTTCCATGCCTGGAGGGATTTCAAAGATGTGTGGATGTGGCACTGGGGGACATGGGACAGTGGTGGCCTTGGCAGTGCTGGGGTTGAACTTGGTGATCTTAGAGGACTTTTCCAACCTAAGCAATGCTGAGAAATGGAATTTTGGGATGCTCCACACTGACCTGGAGCAAAGGAGGCTCAGGGGGGACCTTGTGGCTCTGCACAACTCCCTGACAGGAGGGGGCAGCCGGGGGGGTCGGCCTCTGGGAACAGGGAACAGGGACAGGAGGAGAGGGAACGGCCTCAGCCTGGGCCAGGGGAGCCTCAGGGTGGATTTATGGGAAAATTTCTTTATGGAAAGGGTTGTAAAGCTTTGGCACAGCTGTTCAGGACAGTGGTGGAGTCTCCATCCCCAGAGGGATTTAAAAGCTGTGTGGAGGTGGCACTTGGGGACATGGGACAGTAATGAGGTTGGACTTGATGATCTCAGAGGGCTTTTCCAGCCTCAACGATTCCATGATTCCATGAACTAAAACCTCTCTATTTTTGCACCACAAGTCAGTATGGCTGAACCCAGCATTCCCATTTGCCGTGCAGGGTAATTCCCTTCCCTTCCCTGCGAGGTGCAGAAGAATCCCTGGCCACACCTCCAGTGGGAACTCACTCGGCGCTGTCTGTAACCTGAGGTTTTGGCACGCTGGAGAGAGCAGCTCCCCAAGGACACCTTAAAGTATGAAATGACATTTTTGTCAAAGAGCTGTACCCAAGCCGACATCAAACCAGAACATTTCCTGCTGATCCTGAGCATTTCTGGGAATTCTCTGTGAGTTTGCAGTGGAGTCCCCAGAATCTGTGATTATCACATTAGTGATGCCCCTATAAAATACATGCCTGAACCAGCCCTAAAGAAGACTTCAAGATTATTTTAATGCTTTTTGGCTTAAATTTCCAAGGGCTTTGCTGGGTTTGCGTGGAGAATT
Organism: Callaeas wilsoni; assembly: GCA_013398955.1. Lineage (NCBI taxonomy): Eukaryota > Metazoa > Chordata > Aves > Passeriformes > Callaeidae > Callaeas > Callaeas wilsoni. The sequence goes on along the minus strand of VWPU01015861.1, from coordinate 193,961 downwards.
CCAATAAATATGTATTGGCTGTGTTAGCTGCATTAAACCCAGGGATGGGAAGGGATTGTAATCCTTTGGTTTACAAGAAGGGAAAAGTATTACAGGCTTAGCTCTTCCATTGCCAGGGGCTCCAGTCTTTTCCTAAATTTGATGGACATATTGAATGTAGGAAATCCCTATTTTTTGCTATTTTTGAGGCATTTCAGTAGATCCATTCAAAAATTCCGCCCTGCTGTGGAATTTTATATTTCTATTTTATTTCCTGTTTTATAGATTTCCCTGAAGTTGCTCACAGTTAAAATAATATAATGAAGCAATTTCAATGTGGTCACAATGAAATAATTTGAGTACAGTATATTTACCCGGTGTGGGCTGCAGAGCTATTCTGCAATGCAAATGAATATTGAATATTGTTTTTCCTGTTGCAAGTGGCCACACAGGTTCACTTTCCTTGGAAAGCAACAGATTTCCTGAAGCAAAGTTATCGTCCTCATTTCAAATGGAATTCCTTCCTCTTCCCCATCTTTCACTGGTGCCTTGCTTCTCTTGATTTACGCTGCTTTATCACCAAATAAAAATTGGCTTACTTTCAGCTAAACAATATACTTAGCGTTGATTAAAAGGAATTAAAGATTATAGCAGTAGAAAGACAAATAAAAATCCTGGAAATGTCTCAGAAACGAGTGTTGAGGCATCACAGTTGTGTGCTTTGACAGTTATTTATATGGAAAATTTGCTGTTTTCTAAGGAGTTTTCATTTTGAGGAAGAAATGAGCCATAAAGCTCTACTTTCAGATCCATATGTGCATTTTAGAAATGCCTCGGGACTGTTCTCCTTTTGCAGGGGCTGTTTTGACATCTTTTCCTGGTGTTGGTTTGATGTTGGGTCAAAACATTTATGCTCTGGATGGAATCATGGAATCTCAGACTGGTTTGGGTTGGAAGGGACCCTAAAGCCCATCCCAGTCCCAGCCCCTGCCATGGGCAGGGACACCTTCCACTGTCCCAGGCTGCTCCATCCTGGCCTTGCACCCTTCCAGGGATTGGGCAGTCACAGCTTCTCTGGGCACCCTGTGCCAGGGAGGGATTTTTTGGGATTAATTTTGTGTCTTTGAAATACTAATCCCTGCCTTTTGAGGCGATGCGTTGGAATTATTGAAGTGATAAATTTTTGCTTGGAATAATCTGTTTAGCTGCTCAAATGCCAAGAGAGCTAAATTAAGCTGAAAATTAGTCATTTATCTCCAAAAAACTGTTAGAACCACGTGCCATGGATTCACTTTTAGGAGCAGGATCGAAGCTTCACTTGAGCAGGTCAGTGTGTGGATCTCATTGTTATTCAGCTTTCGGAGCCAACAGGATATAAATATCCAGGAAGGAAAACAGAAGGTCAAGTGTAAACCTCTCACATCAAAGGAGGCCATTCAGCATCTCCCAAGCTTCGCTCTGCTCCTCTCTGAGGAGAAAAAACATTTTTTTTTTTTCTTTCATAATGCAAATAAACCAACGAAACCTAAAATCTGTGAGTTTAGTGGGGCTAGGAATAGTAAAAGGTGGGAGTTGGGAAATGTGTGGATGGAGTGTCAGGAATGCAGGGGTGGTACAGCCCAGGGGCAGGAGCAGTGACTGACACCAAATCCTTGGGCCACGTTTTCCTGGGAAGGGTTTTTGAGCTGTCCTCTGCTACAGCTGGAAATGTGAGCGAGAACGTGCCGTGTTTAAATGTGTTTTTTTTCCCCTGCAGATAATATTTCCAAGGAAACTCAAAATGTTGTGACACTCGGCGAATTAGAACTACAGCGGAAAGAGTTTATTTTCTAAATATAGTGCTGGTATTTAATTTATCATTCTCTCCTCTTCTTTGGGGCAAGAAAAGCTCCCTCAAGTTTCTGAGCTGCTGAATATGACTACGGAGTGTGTGGGCAGCAGTGGAAGTCATTTGTAGGTTTGGAGGTTGTACATAAGTTTTCCAAGCTGTTCTCCTACCCTGCTCAAATCCCGTGGGATCCTGAGGCTGGGCGCTGGAGCAGGGCCCAGTTTGCCAGCAGCACCCAGCTGGGAGGGGGCTGGTAAATTTTGGAATTTTGGTAGACCTGGGCCTGCAGGCATCTGGAGAATCCCAATGGGAATGCGCTAAATCCTGGTCCTGGGGAGGAATCCTGCCTGCAGGGATGTCACTGCACATTGAAATCTGCTTTGGGACCTGGCTTGGGAAAGCTGGACTAACTTTATGGAGATTTGGCTCTAGCCCTGTGTCCTACTTTAGTGCTTTAAACTTATTTTTTTTTTTAATAGGAGGTCTTGCAGAAATCGTTTGGCATTTAAAGTTTGGTTGTGTGTATGCAAATATTCCTGATGGCTCTTCCTGGCTTTCTTGTCAATAGATGGATGCATTTCAGACAATTTGCACCCTTCGGCACAATTTTGTATTTTATGGAGATGTAACCTTCTAGGCTGAAACACTGAATGTTGAAAGTAAGAGGTAGCAAAGCAACATTTTGGAAAGAGGCCTAAAATAGATGAAACTTCTCTGATTACGCAGAGAATATGAACCTGGAGAAGGCTGTGCAGTTACCTGAGGGTTTTATGAGAGGATTTCCACAGCTGTGAGGTCCCTGATAGCAGACCAGACCTCCCAGACACAGCGTTTGTGGCACAGATGGGTGCTCTGGGCAGCAGTGAGTAACGTGGGTTGGTGTGCTCAGCCTGGAGAAGGTGGTGTGGAGACCTCACAGCACCTGCCAGGACCTGAAGGGAGCACGAGGAGTCAAGGGGAGACTTTTCATCAGGAATTGTAGTGATAGGATGAGGAGTAATGGGAGGGGAAATTTAGGTGAGCTATTGGGAAGAAGTGGGGATGCCCTGGCACAGGGTGCCCAGAGCAGCTGGGGCTGCCCCTGGATCCCTGGCAGTGCCCAAGGCCAGGCTGGACACTGGGGCTTGGAGCAGCCTGGGACAGTGGGAGGTGTCCTTGATCATGGCAGGGAGTGGAACCAGGTAATCCTTAACACCTCCTCCAGCCCAAACCATTTTATGATTCTATTTCCTTTAAGGTTTTCGGATCCCAAAGCTGACCAGAAAACCTATTTCAATATCGAAGGTTGCTGTTTACATTTAGGTGTCATTGAAGAAAGAAAAATCCTGATGCAATTTTGTAGCAGAGCCATCAGAACTAAATCAATCCTGCCCTGGGCTGCCTGATCTAATGATCCATATTCTCCAAAGATGCAGCAGCTCCAGCGCAGAGAGATTCCTGTGTTTGGAGTCAGTGGCACAGTTTTTGGGGAAGGCGGGGAAGTCATTGACCTAAATACGTGTTTGTCTGAGAACAACTCCATCAAAGGGAGGGGTTTAATCTTTCTCTTAGTCCTCTCAGTCAGCAGCAGGTTTGGAGGTCTCCAAAGTTACAGGACCCAATGAATTGGCGTGGATTTTTCGTGCTTTATTCTGTGTTTATGGCACAGTTTCAGTTTATCACTGGTTTGATTGTTTGTACATTTTAATGTGAATTAGCCAGCAGGTATGGAGCAGATCTGAACTGATGTTGGATTAATATCATACTTTTCATTAATATTTTGGTGATTCTTTGGCTGTAACAATTCAAATTTCCTTAACACTCAAAAGCACCACATACAGGAACATTTTTCTTTGCTCATGCCACGCTGTCAATAATTTCTCCACTCTGTGAACAGAGACTTTTTGTTTTCTGCCGTTCTCACACTTGTAAGTGGCATCTCTAATGCACTAGAGTGGCTGCAAACGTCCTCTCTGGGGTCTATTTTAGTTTTTTTCCACCTGAACTCCCTTGCAGCTGCCTGGCAGCCTCTCTCTGCACTCCTCCTGTACCTGCCCTCCCTAGAGAGCCCCGAGGCTGCTGGTTGTGCTTTGGAGAAGAAGCGGTGGTCAGGGAGCGCTGCAAAGGGGAGGCAGAGCAGTGCTGGGTGTGTGCACAAGGGCCTCGTTTCTTCTGCACAGTCACAACACCCCAAAATTGGGATATCAGCTGGGGACTCCCATCCTCGCCCGTTCCTTCCCTGAGCTCTTTGTCACATAGGGCATTGCTGTAGGGGGCTGTTGGTAAAGAATTAGTGAGGATGAAAATCAAATTAAAGAATGGTTTTGATGCCTTGGAGAGGCTGCCCTGGAGCAGAGGCTGGGCAGAGGGAAAGGATAAAGGGCAGGGATTTATGGAAAGGCCTTCCCAGGGCGCACCTTGGGCAGTGCAGGAGTCTCGCAGAGACTGCACCCAGGATGGACACAGCCACACGTTTTTGGGACAGATAGAAGTTCTGTCTATTTGCATATCAGAGGTTAATTGTGCAATTCCAGCTTCAGGCAGTGCAGTCCCATTCTCTGAGTTTGCTCCGCCCAACTCACTTTTGTTTCCATTTCTCGGGGCCTGAGACAGTGAGGTGTCCTTGATTCTCAGGCCTGGAGAGGAATTGTTGTGTCTGACCAAAATGGGAAAAGCAGTTGCTGACGCTCTGTATGGAGCTCAGAGTTACACACTAAAGAACTGCAGGATTACAAACATATGAAAATATAAAAGCTAAAATCCTAAGGCACGAGTTTCAGCAAATGTTACTCTCTGTGAACAAAGGATGAAGATCAAATTAGAGAACAGTATTGTCAAATTTACTTCCTGTGAACAATTTTCCAGGTATCAGGGATGATCAGAGGTTTATTTTGGAGGCAGAAGAACTTTTTATTGAGAGAGAGAACTGAGTGGAAGGAGCAGAGGACTGGGCAAGGCAGAAACTCAGCCTGTCACAAGGCATCCTGTCACCCTGCAGAGGTGTGGAGGACAGGGGTGTTTTTGGGGACAGAAGTTTTGTGCTGTCGCTTCAAGGAGAAAAAGGAAAAATCACATTTTAAAGGGAAGTTTTCAGTGAACTTGCTGAAGAAGCCATGAGCTTGCTGTGCTCACACACAGCAGGAGGCCCAGCCCTAATTTTTGCAACTCTAATAACTATAGCTGACAATACAGCTTGTGTTGTACTACTCAGCTTTGTTCTAATTAATTACTAATTGTTCAGTTCCTGCAGATCAGAGCCTGAGGCTGTTGTCATTGACAGCTGGGATGCTCAGGTGCTGATTACTGGGTTTTCAGATAGGAAAAAACCGAAGTTTAATCATGTTCCAGTAATGAAATTTATGTTTTCATTCAGAAGGAAAAAATAGACATTAGACAGAAGTTAGGAAGAATTATCTGTGTGTTTCTTGATGCTTCAATCTTTTTGTGCCTGAAGTGTGCAGCATTGGGGCAATTTAATTACAGAAGGCAAATGAATTTTTCTGAGTTTGTTTCACAGCTGAGAATGGAAATATTTTTCTAAATAACAGAGTTTAAGGTTTCCAGTCTTCACTTAAGATACTCAGCGTAAGATGGGCAGGGGCGTCATTACACGCTTGGAATTTCTACATAGAGTCATGGAATGTTTGGGTTGGAAAGGACCTTAAAGCTCATCCAGTTCCACCCCTGCCATGGCAGGGACACCTTCCACTGTCCCAGGCTGCTCCAAGCCCCATCCAGCCTGGCCTGGGACACTTTTTTCCTCAAAATACATTTTAAAAAGACATTAAAATGCTGCAATTTGGTATTTATTGATCAGGTCGGTCTTGCTTGAGAGCAATAGCACAAAATCATTGGTCTCCCAGCTTTTTTAATTACCAAAAAAATAGGTTTGGTTTATTATTTCTAAAATAACATCAAAATAGATGGCACCTTGCGTATGCTCTGTGTGAGGTGTGGCTCTGGTTGTGTTTGATCACTTTGATCCTGCTTTTCGTGACAACAGGATAATGGAAATGCCACTCCAGTGTTTATTCTGAAGGGAAATTCCCTTTTTCCCCAGCGTAGCCTTTGAAGAGGATGGTTGTACCTCTGCTGGGAGGAGATGTGCAACACCGGATTCCTCAGCAGGGGGCTCGATGTGGATATTCAAAGATTTTTTTCAGCCGCCGTTGTTGGAGAGCCTGACAAGCTTTTGCTCCACAAACTCTTGGAATCATAAAAATAATGGGGTGTCTGTCATATCTCCGTATCAAATACAATCACAGAAGCAGAGAGACCTTTTAATAGGGAAAAAAGAGGCAATTCTGCATTGTTTTAGAAACTTCTGATCAATATTACAATTCAATTACCCGGCCAGAGCCGTGGTGTGCTTGGTGGTGAATTAAACAAAAAATACAACTGGAAGCCTTCAGTTTTGTTTTGAGGCATTTCCTGTACTAGAATAATAAAAAAGCATGAAACTGCAAGGATTACTGGTGAGAAAACTGCTGCCTTGCAAGGCCAGAGGCTTAGAGAGCGCTGGATCGGCAGAGTTGAGGTTTGCACGGGGGAGCTTGCAAGGGGAAAGGGCCAGACTTGGAGTGGAGAGGAGTTGGCAATTAACACCAAGAAACTCAGTGGGGCAAGAGGAATCATTGGAGAGGAATTTCTTCCAGTTTTTGTTTGGTTGGGTTTTTTAAAATCTCATTTTGATGGTCTTTGCCATGTTTCTTAGACTTTCACTCTGTATTTTGGACATGTTGCCACTATACTTTATTGGATTTCTAGCTGGGAGGTGGTTAATGGCTTGTTGAGGGGGGGTGTGTTCTTTTCTTGGGGAGTTTGATCTGTTTGGTTGGGGTGTTTTTTACCCTGCACGTGAATTCTTCCCATTTGATCAGGGCATCTTCAGGCTGAGGCGGGATCCAGGTTCTCGTGGGATGTGCCCACAAACTACAAACTGGGACAGGGAATGGGGGGCTGTGCATGGGAAATTCTCATGCTTTGGGTTTCACCTCAGAGAGTCATAAAATCCTGGAATGGTTTGGGTTGGAAAGACCTTAACATCACCTAGTGCCACCCCTGCCATGGCAGGGACACCTCCCACTGTCCCAGGCTGCTGCAAGCTCCATCCAACCTGGCCTTGGGCACTGCCAGGGATCCAGGGGCAGCCCCAGCTGCTGTGGGCGCCCTGTGCCAGGGCCTGCCACCCTCCCAGGGAACGATTCCTGCCCAATATCCCATCCATCCCTGCCCTCTGGCAGTGGGCAGCCATTCCCCCAAGGGGAAACCTGAGTTGGCTGTGGTGGAGCTGTGGAAGAGCCCACGCTTCCAGCTTGGATTCGAAGGGGTGACAGATCGTTTTTCAGAGCTCCTCAGGAGCCTTTGCAATATGAATGTCATTGCTTCAAGGAAGGAACATGAATCCATCAGTTCTTAGGGCTGTAAAAGTGAGATGTTGATGATGATGGATGGGAGGCGAGGTGGGCACAGGGAAAGGACATCTCTGGTGGTGTAGCTGTCAGTGGGTTGTGCAGCTCTGTGTCTGATATCAGTGCAGCCATCAGGGATCGTTATCTTTTTTGGAAGATTTTAGCCCAGCTCTGTCTTTGGTGTCAGAATCATTTATCTGCAATGGTGTTCAGCTGTCGTGTGATTCGCAGGTGATACCGAGCATCATTTCTAAATTTTCAGCTCGATTTTTAAACTTAATTTCGCCAGGAGTGGCACCAACTTAAACTTGAGAAATGCTTTATTGTTTTTTCTAAGCTGAATACAAAACTATATTTAGAGTTTATTGTTTATATCATGCAGCTTACATTAAAGAGTGAATGGACTGCAGGTGTTTTAAATGGAGATTCCAACATTTAAGTTAGAGGATATGGCCACTGTAATTAATTTTGAATGGAATGCAGGTGTTTTAAATGGAGATTCCAACATTTAAGTTAGAGGATATGGCCACTGTAATTAATTTTGAATGGAATGCAGGTGTTTTAAATGGAGATTCCAACATTTAAGTTAGAGGATATGGCCACTGTAATTAATTTTGAATGGAATGCAGGTGTTTTAAATGGAGATTCCAACATTTAAGTCTTGCCTTCCTGCCCTGCCCCTCACTCCTTCATTTTCCAGCTGATTTCTGGCTGCTTGGTCTCCCAACACATCTCAGGTAGGATTCATCTCCAAAATGATGACAGTAATTTGGTTCTCTCCTTCAATATTTTTCAATAAATGTCCGCTTCTCCAAATCCAGGGCAAGCTTAAAGTTTGAGAAGTCTTCAGACTTAGATGCTCCAAAAACTCAACTCAGACTGACACTGTTTATTGGGTTTTCTTGAGTTTTCCCAGCACAAGAGTGGTTTGAGCTGAAATGATGAAAAATTTAATGCAACCCCTAGAGGTGTGGTGAATGCCCTCAAAATCTGAATTACAGGAGAAGGTGGCAATGCTGCATTTATTCTCCCCCAGCTGCTGCAGAAAACTTGTTACTGAAGTCATTTTTCTCTCCAGTGGCTTTTCCAGCGTGTGTCAGCATTTTCCTCTTGGGGCCAAGTCTTGTTTTTGATGTTGTTCCTCTTTTATGATACGAATTCTCTTCCAGGCTTGAGCAAAGAAAAATCTCCCCCCTGCCAGGAAACCGTAATTCCGTGTTATGCGTGAAAACTTGCAGGTGGTTTATTCAGGGGGGATTTGATTTTCTCCTGCAGACCAAGGGCTCGTGTTCATGCTGTCAGCACTGTTTGTGGAGCTGGGAAGGGGGGAATTCCGGGGATGCAGCACTCAGCATTCCTGCAGTTTCTGTGGCAGGCTGCAGTGCCTGCATCCCTGGGATTTGGTGCAGGCTCCCAGAGCTGCCTGCACAACCACGCTGCAGGCTTGGCTTTTACTTTTCTAATAACTCCCAGGCTTGCTGGTTTAATTTTAATAGTAAATGCAGTTGCTATTTATGTCCTGAGACTCCAGGCTGTAAAGAACTTGACTATCCCTAGAAATCCGCATGGATAATGATCTGTTTGGGAGATAAATGCTTTATTAGCATGCCTGGGACTTAATAATGGATGAGAAAATCAGATGCATTTCATGTCCCAGAGCCAGATTTAGAATTAAAGCTGGTGCTGTCGATGCCATAAGTTTGGTTCTGGGGAGTAAATACATATCTGCTAACTTTGGGAATGTCAGAGGAAAAGAGGAATAGCAAGCACTGGTGACAGATGCTGTATCTGTACCACGGGCCAGGCTGTTGATTCAGCTCCTGGTGCTGCAGGAGCAGGGAGCTGCTGTCTGTGCCCAGAACAGCCATTCCAAATAAATAATTGGAATATCAGCCTTTTGGTGAATGCTCAGCCGGCAACTCATGGAAAAACAGATGTTCCCTTGAATCCTCGCTCCCAATTCCACACGCTGCTGTTGGGATACAACCCCAGGCAGGGAACAGGTGTTCTCTGGAATTATCTGGGGCGTGAGTTCAACATCTGGCAGCATTTGCTTCATTAGGTTTGTAATTGTTTTGTACTCGTTTAATTTCCCTGCTGGTCAGTGGGAAGGGCTTGGAAAAGCCAGGTTTGCACCGGGAGCACACGGCTGTGGTGTCAGGAACTTTTTCCTTTGAGTGCTGCTGCTCTCAGGAGACTTTGTGGAGGATAGATCTTCTGGAGTAGCTTCTGTTAGTTGGAGTTTTAGTGTTGCTCTGTAAAAAATTGGAGAGTTGTACACGTATAAAAATACACATAAATAAATACACATTTCCTAAATGGAGGCTTCAGGGGGAAGAAGGCTACAAAGACTGTGGATTTTTTCCTGGTGTAAATTTTGGCGTGTGCTGGTTTGAAGCTGATGCTTCCAGAGAGCCCTTGGGAGGTACAGAGCGAGCAGGGTCCTGTGCCCACCTCACGTGATCAGTGGCTTCATCTGAACATCAAGAACTCCTGTTGGTTTGGCTTTAAAAATAATCCCCAAAGTGACTTTTATCGTGTTTGGGAAGATTCTGGTTCATGTTTTTGTCAGTGTGTGGATGCAGCTGGCTCAGCGTGAGGGAGCTGTATCCAAACACCTCCAGAGAGAGGGGTTTTCCTGGGATGGTTTGGGTTCCTGGCTGTGGGGGACGTTTGGTGACAGTCACTCCTGCCTGGCTGCCAGCTCAGGGTGTGGATGGTTCAGGTTGTAACAGGGGCTGAGAAGAAGATTGAGCGTGGCTGTGGAAAATACTCCAAGCTTAAAGGGGAGAACCTGGGGCGGAGGCCTCAAGGAATGAGGTCTGGAGGCATTAGTTCAGCTGGAAGAGCAGATCCTGTCTGTCTGCGTGTCTGACATCAACAAGATGCCACCTGACAGAGCTGCACAAGCTGCCGAGGGGGCTGTGAAAGGACAGTCCCTGGGAGCAGGGATGTGACACTGCTGTCCCAGCCTCCGGAGCCCAGGGGAGGGTCCTGCCCTGCCTTCCCTGCTGCTGCTCTGCAGTCCCCTGCCCATCCCTGTGCAGTACACAGTGCTCCGTTTTGCTGTCTCAGCCGTCGGTTGGGCTGTGCCTGTGAGTTTGATCATTAAACTGGTTCAGATTTCAGGAAAAAGTGAGTTTCCCCTCCTCCTCCCCCTCGCTTGCAGGGTGATGTACGGGTGTGTTGGCGTAGCGGGAACAAGCTGGGCGTAGGAGACAAAAGGAATGAGAATGTGCAAAGCCTCGTGCTAGCAAACCCTCTGTGCTCCAGAGCAGCTGATCCAGCCCTGCTGCGTGTGCTGGGAGCAGGAGGATCCACAGAAACACGGAACGCTTTGGGCTGGAAGGGATCTTTAAAGGCCACCTAATCCAGCCCCTTGCAGTGAGCAGAGACATGGAGTCACAGAACCATCAAAATTGGGAAGAGCTTTGAGATCATCAAGTTCCCTGCTCCAATCCCATCCACCCTGGCCTTGAATGCTTTAGGGATGGGCCAGCCACAGCTTCTCTGGGCACCCTGTGCCAGGGCCTCTCCACCTCATCATACAAAGATTTTTCCTTTCAGTCTTGGCAGCTCCATGCCCAGGGAAGCTGCTGGAGGAGCTCAGCCACTGCAGAGGTGAGGAGAGGAATTAGACACCTTGAAACAGTGGTGCCATCACTGCTTCTCCAGTTACACAACTAAAAATCCATATTGCTGTGCTTGAGAAGCAGCTGGAGGCTTAAAAGTAAGAACTTTTTCTACTCAAGGTACACATCAGATGTGTTAACCCCATGGAGGACACGAAGCAGGGAGGAGGAGGTGGGGGTGGCTGGGTTCCCTGAAGCAGCAGATCTCAGCAGCTCCGTGGTGGGGCTGAAATTCCTGACCCATCCCACCAGCGAGCTGACCAGCCAAGGGGGGAGCCTTTACTATTGACTTTCATATTGTCAGTCTCCATTTCCGTCTTCATCACTGAAAAGATCCATCTATCCTTAAATTTGGCCAAGCAATGGATTTGACTCTGAAAAATGTGCCAAAGGCTCTGCTGCTTAACTTTCCTTCCCAGGTATCCTCCCTGAAGGGCGTTCCTGGTGCTGTTTCCTGCCTGGAAGGGCTGTGGGGTTCTGGATCTGCAAGGACCTGCTGTGGAGGAGCTCAGGTCACAGTGGGGTTGGAGAATCAGGAGGGTCAGGAGTGAGCTGGTGCCTCTGCACGCGTTACAGTGGCTGGTGCTGGCACTGAAAGCAGTGTCACAGCTCCCCATGCACACTTCAATCCATCCTTCCACCTGAGCATTCCTTGCACTGTTTGCATTTGGATTTCTGCAGTGCAAAGCTGTGCTAGACTTTAGATACACCTGTAGGGTTTCCAACCTGCTGTGCTGAAAGCTTGAGGCCACAAGCCTGCTGCCTGACTTCCTTCCTTCCTGTGTTGCACCCCTTGACGTGTTTGAGTGAATTCTCCCGCATCCAGTTGTGTGTTCTCATTTTCTGGCTCTAGAGAGTCAGACAGGGCACATTTCTGCTTTTGCTTTTTCCCCTCCTCCCCTTCTCTCCTCCAAAATGAAACTGCTGCTGAAACGCAAGCGTTGAATCTGGCCATGATGCAGCATAAAACTCTTCTGTGAGTATTTCCCCTTGGCTGTAATTAGTTTTTGTGTTCAAGAAGCAATTTTAAACACTCATCCAGAGCCATTACAAGGGAACATCTGTGTGAGGACACGTTTTCTGCAGCTGAGGAGCAGAAGGGCCGCTGGGACGGAACCAAAGGCAACTTCTCAAGTTAATTGTAAGGTTTTATTGGTGTTTCACTCCACTGCTCAAGGGTTTCTCGTGCAAATCAATGGCAGACTGCCTGATTTATGTGTGAGCCCTGCTTGAAAAGCAACCCAGATTGATTTGCTGACAGTGCACAGGGAAAGGTGACCCTAATTTGGGACTTCAGTCACAGGCCTGTTGGGACAGGGGGGTGCTGGAAACTTGGGGAAATGGAACTGCAGATTTCTGCTTTGGCTTGGAAGGCTCCCTGTCCCTGTTGAGCAAAATGTCATTAATTTGGGGTATGGGTTGCTGTTTCGTATTATAAAAGATATTAATGAGACATTAAAACCAGTCAAAGTGGTTTTTATTTGAAATGTCTGTTCTTCTAAGATTTTCTAAGCAAATCCTGGAACTTTGTTGCTGGCCGTTGTTGAATTATTTGATTAGTGCCCTCATGAGTCTGATGAGTCTCTTTTCCTTCTCCATATTTCTGTGTTAATGACCTCAGTCCTTTGCTGAGCTTGCAGGGGAAATGGTAAATAATTCAAATTAGAGCCTTGCTGCAGAGACCTTTCTTAACTGAAATTAGACCAAACTGGCTGGACAATTAATGAACAGCAAGAGACGCATTTGGATGTGGAACAGGAGCATGAAATGGCTGTGGCATGGACCTGACAGTAAACAACAAGTACTTAGAAAATAATCCAGTGGTTTTTCCTTCATTTTCCACATAAAAACCCCCAGTGCCTTCATCTTAGCTCAGTCTCGCACGGCTTGATCCTCCCCTTGGGCGCTGGGCATCCCTTCACCGGGGCTGTGTGAGACGCCCTGGGGACCGTGACAGCGGCGGGGGCGGAGGTGGCAGCCGTGGTTGGGTGTCACAGCTGCCACTTCCTTTCCCTCTGGGGACAGTGACAGTGGCCAGGGCCTGGGGCTTCCTGCTGACTCAGCACTGACATCCTGCTGTGCCACCGCTGTCCCTGTCACTGACTGCGGCGAGCAGCTCCGCAGATTCGACTCCTGTCAGGCTGTAACTCATTATCTCGATGTCGTTTCGGCTGTGCTGAGCCTCTGTCTCAAAACTTTCCAAGTGTCTTTTAGGCTTTTGCCTCTGATCTGGAGTTCCCAGTGATTCGGGGTAGGGATTGGCAGGGCGAGCCGGGGTTACCGGCGAGAGCCCGGGCAATTTGTAAACCTCCTCTGCCCAAAATGAGCCCAGGCCTTTTCTCCCACACTCTCTTTGAGTAGATGGCTCCTCTCTGTAGGCTCCAAAAGCTAGGCTTAGTCAGATGTTCCTCAAATGCTGCTGGGAAAGGGGGGCCAGGGCGGGCTGGCTCCTCACTCATGATAAGCTTTTCTATATGTAAAACTGCGTGGCTGGCTGCTGATAGCGCTAATGAAGCGTTCTGTTAACTCTTTCACACATCAGCAGCAGGTACAGGAGGTGTCACTGGCTCTCCCCGAGTCGTTCTGCTAATTGAGAGCAAGTTCTTAATTGCACGCGCTCAGCCCTGCATTGCAGAACCGCTGCTGCCGCAACCCCGAATGTCAGCGAAGAGGAAATGGTGAAACGGCCTGGAAAAAAGGAATAAGTCCAAGCCCTACTGCAGGGGAGAAGTAAAAAAAAAACCCCACAAACCGAGAAGAGTCAGTTCTTCCTGCAAAAATGTCATACAACAGAGATTCACCTCAGGGGATTGATTGCATGAACCTGCAGAAATATGGGGATTTAAATACTGCAGGCAGCTAATTCAGCTCTTCTGGAGCTCAAGGAACATCCTTTAGCTCCAGGAATACTTTTGCAGCAGGTTCTGTGCTTTGCATGGAAGCAGCTGGCTGAGGATGGCACCTGTGCATGGAGTCACCTGCTGGCAGCCGGCGTGTGACACCGAGCATGGACAGGGGACAGGGTGAGGTTAGAGGGGTGGGACACCGCAGCGGGAGCAGGTGGAGGGATGGTGGCATCCAGCTCCAGGATCTGCTGTCCTGCTTCCCGGTTTGCGGCTGTGCTCTGGCTGAAGCTGTCGTGCAGCGGGATTTGGGCTCAGACCTGGCATTTCAGGGCAGGGTTGTCACTGCAGCGAGGAGCTGTCCCCTCAGAGCTGCAGTTTGCTGGCTGAGGCACAGCTGGGCACTGCACTAAAGTCAATTCTCTCTGGGACTGAAAAGAGAAGAATTGACTTCTTGTGAATTTTGTGGTTTCTGAAGAGACTTCTGGTTGTGTGGAGTTGGTGGTGTTCTGCTGCTGTGCCCCCGCGCCTTCCCGAGATGGCTGAGCGCGGTTGGGTTTCTGTGTCCCTGAGGGCAACCTTCCTGCCGGGGCTCCGGGGTGAACGCTGAAGGTGCGTGAAAGAACGGATGGAAAAGTGGTGGATTCGCTGTCCTCATCAGCAAAGGATGATGGAAAAGCTCCTGCCCTGCCCAGGATGAGCAGGGAACGGGCAACCAAAGCTGCCAGAGCCACGTGGTGATGTGGGTGCAGGGATGGGACTCGGGCTGAGCCAAGGGAAAGACAAACTGGCTTTCAAATGGAGTTGGGTATTACCAAACTGGGGTGGCCTCTGTGAAACTCTGATCTGGGAACGGGCTGGAGCCAGCCCTGGCTTTGGGAGGTTGTGAGGGGCAGGAGATGTTGTGTGAGGGGGCAGAGGCCAGCGACAGGGATGCTGAAGAACTGGAGATGTGCATGAGTAGTTCAGACTAAAATGCCAGGAATGGGATAGGGCCAGCCTGTGGTGAGGGATTGGCCCTGGGGCTTGGCAAGGACCTTTTTCCAAATGAGCATTTTACAGCTCTATCGGTTTTATTTAGAATTAATCCTCTTGCACTTGTGTAAGCACCTAAATAAAACATGACTCATTTAATTAATTACACTGAAATCATGGGACTTTACACTTCACTTTAGGTAGGAGTTATTTTATCTCCTTCCTTAATGAGTAAAGCCTCAGTTCATGACACGACACAACACAAATGAGTCTTTTAAAAAGATATGATTAGGGGACTTTAAATTAACCTACTTATTTGTGTTTGAGGTTGTTTTTTATAAGAGAAGGAACTACAGGAAATTTGTGAAGATTTTTGGGAATATTTAAACAATTTTCTATACATAGGGTAAGAAATAGTGAAATAGTGTCCTCACTGTGTTGACTTTGGAACTGTATGATGGGTTCAGAAATGCACCTGCTGAGTTTTACAGGATACGTCCTGCAAAAGCTGGTCAGGAAAGTGCAAAAAATGGCTAAAGTGTTCTCGTGAAGGTGTTTGAGGGTAAATGTACATCTGTGAGAGACTGCATTAGTCATCCTGACCTCTTTTGTTGCAGCATGGAAGTAGAGCTTTGAATTTGAAAATACTTCTCATCTCTCTCTCTCTCTCTGAAGTAGTTCCTTCCATTTTTTTGTGTGCTCTTTTCCTAATGTGGTCACCCTGTGCTGGACACTGGGGAGGCCACACCTGGAATCCTGGGGGCAGTTTGGGCCTGAGATGGAGGGGCTGGAGCATGGCCAGGGAAGGGAATGGAGCTGGGAAGGGGCTGGAGAACTCCTGAGGGAGCTGGAAAGGGGCTCAGCTGGAGAAGAAGGGGATCAGGGGGGACCTTGTGGCTCTGCGCAACTCCCTGACAGGAGGGGGCAGCTGGGGGGATTTGGGATCTGCTCCCAGGGAACAGGGACAGGAGGAGAGGGAACAGCCTCAGGCTGGGCCAGGGGCAGCTCAGGGTGGATATTAGGAAAAATTTCCTCATGGAAAGGGTTGTAAAGCTTTGGCACAGCTGCCCAGGGCAGTGCTGGAGTCTCCATTCCTGGAGGGATTTAAAGCCCTGTGGAGGTGGCACTTGGGGACATGGGGCAGTGGTGGCCTTGGCAGTGCTGGGGGTGGCTGGGCTCTCTCTCAGAGAGCTTTTCCAACCTGAAGGTTCCCATGATTCTGTGATGGAGTTTTTTGATCTGACAGCTGCCTATTCCAAGTCTGACCAGTTTTAGATATGACATCCCAATATCTTCACAGCCCTTGCATTGCTTCATTCGGAGCCACTCAAGCATGGAAAAGAAATCTCTCCTTTTTTTCCTGTCTCCCTCATTTCCAGAACTGTGGAGTTGCAGATAAGCCATATATGCAATACACGAGCAGGCAGTGTATATTTTTCCAAAAATAAGGCTGCAGAGTTCATTATGCTCTTGGTTTTAAAACCATTTAAGACAATCCTTTTTTTAATTGTTTATCCCAGGATGTATCACAGTTTATCACAGAATATCGACACAACTGCTTTGTGTGGTGGGCAATGGTGGCAAAGAGCACAAGGAAACAGAAGCAAAGGGATCCCTGTCACACTCAGTGCTGCTGCCTGCTGGTGGTCGTGGAATATTCGGGGTTGGAAGGGACCTTTGAAGGTCCAGCCCATTCCTCTGGCCCAGCCCATCCAGTCCTGGGTGCGTTTGTAGAATCCCATTGATTGAAAAATTCCCCCACCACTTTTCAAGTGGGAAGTGTCACTTTGTAAGGGTGGAATGTCACGCTGGGTGTCGCCACTGTCAGTTAATCCTGGCTGGAGCAGCCCTGGTAACGCAGTGCTTAATCTGCTGGTGACAACCCGTGATTTATATTCCCGGGAGATCCCAGCCTTGCTAATTGAAATGGATTGGAACTCGTGTTCTCCATGATAGGCTGGGTTTGGAGGCTCAGGATGCTGGGAAAGACACACAGAAACAGCTGAATTGGGTCGAATTTAAAAATTAGTATTGCAAAAGGGGTAATTCTTGTCTGCATTCAGGTGTTTCTCTTTAAACATCGTTTTTTGGAGCAAATAATGGATTTGGCACATCTACTGACCTCCTCTTCCATGGAAGTCAAAGCAAATATAATAATTTGTCCACCTGAATTAGACACAAAGTGACTAAATAAGTAAGACAGTCTATCAAGCTTGATTATTCCAAATGGAAATTGATTTTATTCAGTTAATTGGTGCTTTGCCTCGCTCGGTCTCTTACGTGTAAATGATTATTCTGATTTGTAATTTTTTAATCTAATTATTGCCATCTCTTTGAAATGATCTTTACTGAGGGTATTTGTATAGAATACATGAGGAATTATTAGTCAGATATAATTTTATGGGCAGTTATATTAAATTATAGATTATTTAAAAAATAGATATTTATCCCTTAAATTCTCTTGTTACTTCTGAAGGGATTGGAAACAAAGCTTGCCTGGTTTTTATCTGTACAATAACCCCAACAGTGAGTGTGCTGTAAACAGTCTCATTCAAAAATTATGGGGTTTATGGTGAAATTTAATGCCCATCACAGAGTGTTTTTTAATTTATCATGTGGCTGAATTTTGAGGAGTGTTTCCCAAGTGGAGAGGTCTCTTCTTGAGTTTCCACAAATATCTCAACTCAATTTCTTTTTTTTTTTTTTTCCCTCTGGATTTTACGATATCCTGAGTGTTGAGGAAGGATTAAAAGGGCTCAAAAATAAGCAAATGAAAACTCGATCTGTTTGGTTTCTTTAAAAGCTGCTGAATGTTAAAACAGGTTAAGAGATGGGACTTGATCAAACTTCTGGAAATTGGCTTTGGGGCTTAATGTCTAACTCCACGTAACAGGTGATCATGGAATGGTTACCCCTAGGAGGAGGAGGAATTCTGAAGAGCTGATTCCAGCTGATGGCCCACGGAGGCCGGGGTGTCCCTGGTGAGCTGAGGGCAGGAATCTGGGGTCCTGCTGCTCCATAGGCTTCGGTGCCCAGGGTGGAGATGGGGATGGAGGGCCTGGGTGTGGTCAGAGGGGTCTGTGGGACTCGGCACTTCCCGGAGCTGTTTGTTCATTTTCCTTGGAAACACGAGACATGAAGGGTTGAACTCCAGCTGGATGGGGCCTGGAGCAGCCTGGGACAGCGGAAGGTGTCCCTGCCCCTGGCAGGGGTGGGAAGGGATGGGCTTTGAGGTCCCTTCCAACACAAACCATTCTGGGATTCCATGATTCCATCTCGCTGCAAGTTCCTAATTTCCCTCTGTTCCTTTGGAAAAGGGAGGAGCATTTCTCTTTCAGTTATTTTGTAAACACGTAATCACACAGAGCAGTTTTCTTGGGAATGCTGGAGCATCGATTGCTTACCCTGATGACATAACGGGGCAATAAAACCCTGACCAAAAACGAGGTCATGGGGGAGCAATTCCGGTTAAACTGTAACCTGGCACGGCCTGGGATGTGTCAGCAGACACAGTCCCTGGCTTTCCTGAAGCCAGAGCTTTAGGAAAAAGCAAACAGCTGCAATCAGGCCGACTGGAAGAGGGAGCAGCTCCTGGTGCCTGGGATTGCAGCCAGGAAGGAGCCGCCGTGCCGGCTCGCCTGCTCCAGGTAGGGGAACCTCCAGGCAGCTGGAAAAACGGGCACTGGGGCTTGAGATCCTTATCATGGAATCACAGAATGGTGTGGGTTGGGAGGGACCTTAAAACCCATCCCATTCCATCCCCTGCCATGGCAGGGACACCTTCCACTATCCCAGATTGATCCAAGCCCTAGTGTCCAACCTGGCCTTGGACACTGCCAGGGATGGAGCAGCCCCAGCTTCTCTGGGGAGTCTTTACAGGGACCAGCAGCGTGTTGGGGTTTGTGGGCAGAAATCAGGAAGAGCAAAAGAAGAGGCAGAGCAAAGAGAGAGGGTGGTTGTGTCCCCTCATTCCCTTTTCGGTGTTTTTGTTGGTTTTTTAAATGAAACTATCAAAGTTTTGGGGTAGGCACTTGCTCTTGGTGTGGCTAATGGCTTTGTCAGCCTACAGTGACATGGCTTTTGTGTCTCTCATTTTTAATTCTGTTTTCTGAATTGATGGTGCTTATCCTTGCAAATGTGACTTTTATAGCACTGAGAGTCTGGGGCAGGACCTGAGCTCCGGGATTTGAAAGCCTGGGGGGAAAACACAAATCCCAACATTCTCTCCACTCTCCTCTGTGTTACCTGGGGTGTTTCTTTGATTTTTTTCCTTCTTTAGGAGGACGCAAGGAATGGGTATCAAGTTAACCTGCTCTGAAGCAGCTGGTGCATCCTTGGAAAAAGGAACAAGGCTCCAGATCTGTAGCAGGGCCACGTGACACGACGGAGGTTTTGTTGGCCTATTTTCTCAAAGCCCAGGTTTTACTCTTGAGCTGTCAGGTCAGATGAGGATTCAGTTCTGTGGCCAAAATAGAAATTAGCCATGTGTGGTAATCCATTAATCCCTGGAAATAATGCCATTTATTCACGTTTTGGGGAGCTGGGCTGTCCTCGTGACACCTCCTTGGGCTGCGCAAGGAGTGGCTGCAGCGATCCCGGGAAGAGCTGTCCAGAGTTGTCACAGGCTGCCCCGATTCCTGAGCTGATCCTGTGGAATTGCATTTACATTCCAGGTGCTCTGCCTCCTTGGACAGAGAGGCTGTGGCTGCCCCTGGATCCCTGGAAGTGCCCAAGGCCAGGTTGAATGGGGCTTGGAGCACCTTGGGATAGTGGAAGGTGTCCCAGAGTCGTAATAAAGTACGGAAGAAATCAGTCCATCGGGTTAAACCTGAGGTGCCTGAGCCATTCAGAACAGAATCATGGAATTGTTTCTGGAAAAAAATTCCAAGACCATCGAGTCCAAGCTGTGCCTGCTCCCCACCTTGTCCCCAGCCCAGAGCCCTGAGCGCCACATCTGGGCATTCCTTGGACACCT
The DNA here is from genome assembly GCA_013398955.1 of Callaeas wilsoni. Lineage (NCBI taxonomy): Eukaryota > Metazoa > Chordata > Aves > Passeriformes > Callaeidae > Callaeas > Callaeas wilsoni. Next base: position 174,339 of record VWPU01015861.1, on the reverse strand, counting down.
CCAGGGATGGGGACTCCAAACCTCCCTGGGCAGCCCCTTCCAATGCCTGACAGTGAAGAAATTCCTCCTGATGTTCATCCTGAGCTTCCTCTGGCACAGTTTGAGGCCGGTCCTCTTGTCCCTTTGCGATTTCCCTGGGAGCAGAGGCTGACCCATGCACATCCAGGGAATAAAGGCTGGATGCAGTAGGATATAAGGAGCAATGCACTGGATCCCCGCCTGGTTTTAAAGGCAGTTCCTAGTTCTTTTCTAAGAGGGACAGCACTTGCCCTACAGCAGAGCTGTGTAGTAATAACAGTTTGTCTCTCCCTGGATCTTTTCCTTTCCAGTTTTATCAACAAGAGGCTTCTTTTGTAGCACCTGGTTGTCCTTCCTTGTTCAGCTGTGCTTTTCTCCCTGCCTGTTCTCCCAGGAGAGTTGTTACTATTTTTTTCTTCTTGTTCTACCAGGCTGTATCATGACATTGTGCCTTTGCGAGTAAGGAAAATGTGGGAAATGCTGCCGTGCCTGCAGCAGTGGGGTTTTGTTGGTTCAGAAAATGATATTGTTGCAGGTCTGTATGTGAAGGCCACAAATATAAATATGGAGTAGAGTTCACGGTGTTTTTGTGGGATTGCAGCTTGGGCACCTCTCCACCCACCCCAGTGGGAAGAGAAATCACAAGACAAAAGGAAATGGCCTCAAGTTGTGCCAAGAAAGGCTTAGATTGGAAAATAGGGAGAATTTCTGTGTGGAAAGGGTGGTCCAGCCCTGGCACAGCTGCCCAGGGCAGGGGTGGAGTCCCCATCCCTGGAGGGATTCAAAGCCATGTGGATGTGGCATTTGGGGACATGGGGCAGTGTGGCCTTGGCAGTGCTGGGGAATACTTGGATTTGATTATCTTAAAGGTCTTTTTCAACCTTAATTCCATGATTCTCTACTTGGTCCTATGTGGTGCTTGGTCCTGCTGAGCCCAGTCCTTTGCATCCACCTCTGCTGCAGCTCCTGGATTTCCTTGGGGTTTTCTTCCTCCCCTCTTTAGGAGGTGGAAATGCAAAGGGCTCTGGCCAAAAACCAGATCTCGGGATTTGCATAATCTTTGTCGCTGTGTTTATTTCTGATAATTTGTGGGACATCACAGTGTGTTCCAGCCACACTTTATCACGTCCCAGAGAACAGACTGCGGGGGTCTGGCAGGGAATTGGCATCTGGAAAAGCCTCCTGACAGGGATTTGGAGAGAAGCGCTGATGTTCCTTTCGCTTCCCGGTCTCCTGGAAACCTTCCAGCAACTTCAGTTGTTCTGTGGGGGTTTTTAAGGAGCTGGATGTGTTTTAAGGATGAGAGAGAGCGAACTCAGCGCTGCCTTGGAAAATCAGCCACTGCCAGGCTTGATTACCTGAAATTCCAGTGGATTTCAGCAGCCTTTGCTGAGGGTGGAAAGCATCCCAGCGTTCAGCACCTCTTCCCTGTTACTTCCACTTTTATCCTGGCTTTATTCCACATTTCCAAATCTTCCTCCTTCCTTTCCTTTCCCTTCAGTTTCATTAACTGCTGCTGTGTATCCCGAGCTTTACAATTATAATATAATTATAAATTGTTAATTCAGGACATTTATATAATGCTAAAAACGATGCAGGTGCAGTTTGCAGTGAGGCGTTAAACACAATTAATTATCTAATCCCAAGAATGGGATTGGGGAAGGGTGAGATTGTAAAATCCCAAGAATGGGATTAGATAGTAAGACATTTAGTCTGCTTAAATTAGAAATAGTAGTAGAAGGAATTGAAGGAGTAAATTAGTAGGAAGCTGGACTGGGGGAAAAAAATGAAGAAAATTAAGTTTGATACTAATAATACTTTTTATTATTCTTTTTTTCACTCATTATATTGGAGAAAAAAATCATTGAGCTTCCCAAGTGTGTATCCAAGGAGTACCAGGTGTGTGCTGAGTTTGAATTTACTCCTGGGTGTAGGACAAGGCTTTGGAGAGGCTGGGAATAACTGGGAATTCTTCACTTCTGAGTAACAGCTGTGAGAGCGGTGAGAAGGTGGTGTGAAAGTTGTTGTTACGGGAGATTCTTCTATATTTGAGTTTATCCAGGGATTATTTCTGGTGGATTATCCCATTTTACATGGAAAGGGAGGATTTTCTAATGGTTATTCTAATGAGAGCCAAATTCCTGGGTTTTTTAGTGTGTTGTTAGGCAGGACTGTGTAATACCCTGTGGAAATTGTACTGTGAAATTAAATGTATTACCCTGAAACGGGGAGCTCTGGTGTGCAGCACTTCCAGGGATATAATTTTAGCAGTGGCTGCAGAGCCACCATCTGGATAAATCCTGCCATTTGGGGAAGGCACAAAGTAAAGGTTGTGTGAAAATATTTCTAAATCAAGCAGGACTGGCTAATGGCTGAGATGGCAGCCTCTCCTAATTAATCTGTTTATTAGAGACTGGATAAATAAACAGCAAATTAATAACAACAGCTATTTTCCACCTCGGTTTAGAGGGAATGGAGTATTTCTAGCCCAGTTTATTTATCTCCATCTATGAATTTCCCTGAATTAAGAGACAGCACGTTCTCATCACACTTTTCCTACCCTGGAAATGATTTTCTGGTCTCACCAACCCTGAAATTCTGTGTTTGGGAAGCAGCCTCAGCTGTGGCACACATTCCCCCAAGGAATTCATCCATGGAACACCTTACCTTTGGATAAAGGAGTCAAGTGGGATAAGGGAACTCTGAAAAGTGTGTGTTAAAGGGACTTTAAACTTTCTGGTGTTACTGGTCTGCTTGGTGGTAAAAACTTTTCCTCTTTGTTGTGATTTTTCTTATCTCTGGGAATGACTTCCAGGATTGGTTCCTCAGTGTCCTCAGCTGCCTTTTTTTTATGGATGGGAGGTATTTCTGATTTCTGATGTTGTCTTTGAGCCGTGGCCGAGTGTTACCATTCTGTTGTTGGATTTAAAACCGCCTTAATGAATTTTTGGTGTGCACAAGCGGTATTTTCTTTCCCTTTTTGTGTCAAAACTGAACATTCAGTGCTAAGGCAGTGGGACACTATAAAACAAGGTTTAAGTAAGTTTAAATTACAAGCAAATATTGCCTTTTCTTTTAACTTCCTTCTGCCACGAGATAAAAACCCATAATATTGATTTGACCTGGAAATTTATCTTCTGCTTTGCTTTCTTCCAGGTCCAGGATGGAACATTCCTGCTCGCTCCTGCTGCTCTGTGTTAGTTTTATTTTTGCACGAGCTCTGCCGCCCAATGGAACTGAACTGCCCAAAACAACCACGACAACCAGTAAGGATGTGATTCGTGGGGGTGGGATGGGCGTGGACTTCAGGGAGGTTTCCCTGGTGGCACAGCCCAGGGTGTTTTTGCAGGACTCTGACCCCACTGACACAGCTCTGGCGGTGCCAGGTGCCCTCTGGGTTTGGTCTCCACGTGAGTGGCGTTGGGGTTTCACTTTCTCTTTCCCATGGATGGGAAAAGCTCAGGACAGCCTTGGAAGAGGAGGAGGAGGAGCACAGGGAGTCTCCTGCCTGGGCTGCGGGGTCTGCCTGCCCCAGGAGCTGTCCCTGGGGATCTGAGGGGATGTGGACGCAGATAATAGGAAGTAAATTTTCATTAGGCAACAGGATGAATATATTTAAACACCCGGAGGAACCTTTACACGAGTTCTGTGTTTCCTCATGCAAGGACTCGAGGAGGGGGTGGAGTGCAGGTGTCCTGTGGAAGGTCCTGTCAGGTGGAAAATAGGAGAATGTTGTTCCAGGAGCCGAGAGCGACCTCCTCCTCACTGGGCCACCACAGCACCTTTTATTCATCCTCATTTCTGTTTGCAGAACTTCTCCCTCTTCAAACCCTCCCACAACCACGTCCTAACGCGTGGCAGTCCTGGGCAGGGGCTTGTTCAAGGGGAATTGAGGGGGTTTGAGGAGGTGTCCAAGGCCAGGTGGGACAGGGCTTGGAGCAGCCTGGGACAGTGGAAGGTGTCCCTGCCCATGGCAGGGGTGGAATGGGATGATCTTTGAGGCCCCTTCCGCCCCAAACCAGGGAGATGAAGCTGCTGATGTCCCATATAAACAATGTGACCGTGTTTTGATGACTGTTCAGGTGACTGCTGTTGACACCTGGTGTTTTATAGAAAGCTGATTTGTGCTTTATTTGCTTTTAGTCTGCCTGTGAACTTTACACCCCTGGGGAAGGAGAGCCGAGCAGGAATCAAATGCCAGGCTCGGCTCATGGCCCCTTGGATTGTTTTGGTTCTTGGCTGTAGTAATTTCGATGGAAATAGGGGAGATTTAGGGACATTGGGAAGAAAATGAGGGTGATGAGGCCCTGGCACAGAGTGCCCAGAGAAGCTGGGGCTGCCCCTGGATCCCTGGAAGTGTCCAAGGCCAGGCTGGATGGGGCTTGGAGCAACGTGGGACAGTGGGCGGTGTCCCTGCCCATGGTGGGGTGGAATGGGGTCATTTTGAGGGTCTTTCCAACCCAAACCTGTCCCTGATTCGCTGCTAATTTGTTGTGAGCATTTGCCTTCTCCAGAATGTGATTGCAGGGTGGGTGCAGCTCTCCCTGGGCACTCCCAGAGCTCGGAAGGGGAAGTGGAAGTTGGGGGAACAAAAGGCTCCATCATCAGTAATGACAATCTGAGTGTGGCTGTGCTTAGTGCTTTCAGAATAACCAAATTATTAATAGAAATGAATCTCTAGCCAAGTGTAAATTTGCTAATTAATCAGTTTGAAGTATTGTCAAGTAGTTTTTGGCTCCTGCGTCTTGTCTGGCACCTGGAGCTGTAGAAAAACAAGTTACTAATATTGGACTGAATATGTAAGAATATGGGAATTGAGAAAGGGAAGTCACTTGTTGGTTTTATCACTTCCCAGAATTTTAATATCATGAGAACAAAGGGAGTTTTGCCATCAGTGTTGTTCATCTTCAAAGCTTAATTCCGAATTGTGTTGAATTTAAGTCTGATAATGTGGATAAGAGTAATCTGATCATCCCTATTTTAATTAAATTCTAATTTCAGTGATATGATTCAGAAAAGATTGGTGTGACTAAACTGTTTTTCCTAAATATCAAAGCCATCCTGACTCTGCAGTGAGGAAGAGTTTTGTCTGACAGACAAGTAGGTGCACACTGAAAATACATTGCTGCAGAAAGAGGTCCAAGATAATAGGATTATCTAATAAATTTGATAGCCATTGAACTAATACATGTTTAAAAGCAAAAATAAAGATTTTTGATTGAAGCATAAAGAAAACCCCATTTAACAGACTGTGGAAAAAATGAAAAGATCCTAAAATTCCAGCTTTCTTTTTGCATGCTAATTTGATGAGTGATCCCAAAAGATGAGATGCTTTTGATTCTGAAAGGAATAGGTGTAAATGATTTCATGTCATTATTTGAGCTGCCTTGATTTTTTTCAAAGATTTGCTGAATTACAATGTCAGCTTTATTCTTATTTTAAACGTGGTTACCTTGTCTGGATGGGTCGATTTTTAGCCCTGCTGCCATTTTACTTCCTACAAGAGCACCCTGAAATTGCTGCCATGAAATTGCTACCTTGAAATTTCCCTTTCAGAAAATGAGGCTATTCTGGGGTTTATTGCACTGCCATTTGCTGGAAAATTGCCCTGATATTTACTCCAGGTATTCAGCTGCATTAAATAAATCAATTAAAACCACAGAATGGTTCGGGTTGGAAAGGACCATCCGGTTCCAACTTCCAAGCTAATATTTATTAGGATTTGCATAAATAAATGTAGATTTCCAGTAGAGACAGCTTAATGCTCTGAGAACCTTGTTACAGACTGTTTATTCATGATATTGTGCATGACATTGCCATAACTCCTGGTAATTCAAATATTTGTAAGGTCTCCAGGATTAATCATAATCTGGATTGTTTTACTTCCTCTTGTATTTTTTACTTGTTGAGTAGTTGAAATGTGAAAGCAGCCTGGGAGTTGCAGTTGTAAACCTTTAAATACCTTTCCAAATGTTTACATTGCACTGGTATTTACTCAGTGAGTGTTCCTGGCGTTTGTGCCTTTGGATCCTTACGATTCCTTTCCACCACTGATGCAGGAATGTGCAGAGGGAATGAATTTGTCAGAGGGGGTGCAGGTTAAAAAGCAGGAAATGGGGTGGCTTTGGGGGTCCTGTTTAGGGCTGGTTTCAACTTCCAACAAATCAGTGGGACTCTGAAAATAAGATTATTTCCCTCTCTGCTGCACTCTGGAGAGACCCTGCCCAGGGCACCGTGCCCAGCCCTGGGGTCCCCAGCACAGGACACTGAGCTGTTGGAACAAGTCCAGAGGAGGCACCAAAATGTTTAATGGGATGGAGCAGCTCTGCTGAGAGGAAAGGCTGGGAGAGTTGGGATCGTTCAGGCTGGGGAACAGAAAGCTTTGAGGTGACCTCATTGTGGACTTCCAGTGTCTGAAGCGGCTCCAGGAGAGCTGAGGAGGGACTTGGGACCAGGGCCTGGAATGACAGGACACAGGGAATGGCTTCCCAGTGCCAGAGGGCAGGGATGGAGGGGATTTTGGGCAGGAATTGTTCCCTGGGAGGGTGGCAGGCCCTGGCACAGGGTGCCCAGAGCAGCTGTGGCTGCCCCTGGATCCCTGGCAGTGCCCAAGGCCAGGCTGGGCATTGGGGCTTGGAGCAGCCTGGGACAGTGGGAGGTGTCCCTGCCATGGCAGGGGTGGCACTGGATGATTTTTAAAGTCCCTTCCAACCCAAACCATTCCATGACTCAGTAATATCCAGAAAGAGCCCAGAGGTGGGACTTCCCTGGAAGACTCGTGGTGGTTGTTTCATGGAAAAAATGAGGCCGCACCAGAAAACTGAGCTACGATGAAGGAATCTGTCTCATTCTAGTTGGTATTTAAATGCCAGAGGGATGCTCTGCTGGTAGATACTCAATTCCAAGAATTAGTTTGCAGAGCAGAACTTCAGAAATAGCTGGTTTGGGATTGGGGGTTGGACTGGGTGACATTTAAAGGTCCCTCCAGCCCCGACTGCTCAGAGATTCTGTGACTGCAGTGCCAGGTGGGCTTTGCCTGAGTGGGATTCAGCTCTGAGATGTTAAACTCGCGTTTACTGCTGCTTGCCTCCTGTTTGCTGCTGGCTGTGGGTGCTGGTTTCCCTCTCCTACCTGCCTTTTTTCCTTTGCCCTTCCTTTATTTCATATTTTTCTCTGATTTGGGTTTGTGCTTCACATGTACCAATCAAATCTCCTGGTTATCAGCTGCCCATCAGCTGCTTCCTTCCCACAGCCAAGGCAGGGCAGGGTTGGGCTTTTCTCTTCCAAAAATAGCCTGAGAGGGTTTAGTGTGGGTTTTGTCATATTCACTCTTGGACATTTGTTTGTGGTATCTCTGGGTTTTGAGAAGAAGATCAGAGCAGTGCATAAACAGAGTTGGTTCTTGTGGGACTTCTCCTGTGCTCAGATGGAGAAGATTTTGTTCTGGGTCACTCATCAGAATAATTTCAGGATTAGGGCAAACCTTGCCCTGCCAGCTTGCTTTTGTGGAGGGGGGAAAAGTGTTCTAATCACACTTTTATTCATTCTACCCAAAAATGCAAAGGAGCTGATGCAAGGATGGAGAAAAAGTTTGGGAGGGAGTGTGGAGGGAGCAGCACGGATGTGCACACACTGCTGTTAATTCCCTGTTTCCTTGGGGGTGGCTTGGTGCTGGACACGTGTGGAAGGTGGGAACATCCCAACCCTGGAGGAAATGGTGATGCACTTCCAGAAGGAGCCGTGGGCCAGCAGCAGCAGGAATCGAGGCAGGGAGAGCCCCGAGTCAGCCTCGGTGGGCGCAGAGGAAGCACGAGCGTTGTCATCATCTGCCTGGTGATAATCCCCCTCTCTGGTCAATGTTAAAGTCACTTGCTCATTATAGATCTAAAAAAATACCCTTGGGATGATCTTTGGCTGGCTGTGAACAGAAATCCCAGTGGTTTTGGGCCACAACTCTTGCAGTGGGAGCAGTGGAAAAGTTTCCCTGCTTTGGAGGATTTGCCTCTCCTGCATCCATTTCCTCCAGTGTTTCAGTCATCAATTTTTGAAGCAGTAGAGATTAAAAAAATTATTTCAGGCCTTTGCTCCCCCTGAAATCTCCCTTGGGCTGGAGACAGTTGTGTTGGCCAGAGATGTTTCAGCCTCTGAGCCTGCAATGGCCTAAGCTCAGTTTTAACTTTCTCATGCAATTTTTGGGCTACATTTATAAATTTACTGATATTAAAACAAAATACAGGTAAAACATGAAACCACACCGTGCCTCACTCACAGGCTCTGCAGGGATGAAGCCGTTGGAAAGCAACTGCAAGGATTCGGGAACAGATGTGCCCAGGTACAAAGAAAAAGGGACTTCTTGTGGATTTTGACCCAATTTCCTTGTGAAATAGTAGGAGGAGAGGCAAGATCTTGGGGCAGAGAATTAAATCAGTCGTGGCAGGGGTGCTCTGTATTGACTAAAGAAATGGGGGCAGTTGTTTGGCAGAAGGTTCAGCTTCTCTTTTCCTGCCTTGGATTGAGCTTTCAGGGTTTGTCTGGGAATCAGTTCGCCAAAGACACCCCAGAAATGGTGCAGCAGTTCTGTGAAAGGAAGAGAGGGGTGACTTTTCATTGTGTAATTGTCTGAGGGAAATTTTAATTCCCTCGTGATGCAGGCTTGTTGTTTCCCCCCGATTGTCATGGCTCTTGTCACAGAGCTAAAGAGAAACAACTCAAACCCTTAAATCCTGGAGCGTTCCGAGATCCTGAGGGTGACATTTCTGAGCTCCATGGAACTGGCTGCATTTTGTCTGTGAGGGACAAAAATAGGGATTTTTTGTGTTTGTTTCCCTGTCAGCCCTCGGCTTCCAGACGGAGTTGCACAACACCCCACAGAAAGTGTTCAGTGGTGATTCATCTTCATCCAGACACTCCTTCCAAGAGTGATTTCCTGAAACCCTGCCAAGTCATGGCTTCTGATTACAATTTTGTCATGCCTGTCACTTTTATCTTCATACACCACTTAAATCTCATCTCTCACGCGTTTTATTGCCTTCCCTGTCTTTGGATTATGATCTTGACTTACGAGAGTGTCTTTCCCTGCGTGTCCCGAGCTCACCTGTGCCTCTAAAGGAATTGTTTTCCCATGCCCTCATACCCTGGTTGAGCACCCAGAGAGTTTCCAGCTGCTCCCAAGACTCAAGTGGTTTTGCAGCCATCAGTTCTGGGTAGTTGTTTGATCCACACAAATCCTTTCAGAATTATTGCAGGTGTTACGTACTCCTGAATATTTTACTGAATCCCAAAATTGTTTGGGATGGAAAAGACCTTAAAAATCATCCAGTTCCACCCTCTGCCATGGGCAGGGACATCTTCCACTATCCCAGGCTGCTCCAAGCTCCATCCAGCCTGGCCTTGGACACTTCCAGGGATCCAGGGGCAGCCACGGCTTCTCTGGGAGACTGTGCCAGGGCCTCCTCACCCTCGCAGCCAAAAATTCCTTCCCAATATCCCATCCAACCCTTCCATCTGTCAGCTCTCAAAGACCACTATAAGAATGGTAAAAAACCCCATCAGAAGTGTGTAAATACAGTTTAAAAGGGAAAAAATCCAAAATACCAGCAGCAACAGAAACGGCCTTAATTTTGGAAGAATGGTTGCAGGGTTGTGTTTTGCTTGCTGAAGGTTCAGGCTGGGAGTTTGGCTTCCTTAAATAAAACATGTTGGGTTTTTAATGATTTTAATCTGTTCTATACTGAATTATTCAGTAGAACTAAAAGGTTACAGAAGCATAATGAAAGTGAAAGGTAAAGAGACACATCCATGAAACACTCTGAACAGAAGGGTGAGACTCGGAGTTTGCACCAGATAAAACAAAGATGTTCTTTAATCTCCGTTCTGAGAAAAATGCCATGATTCCTACTTGTTCATACATTTATCTAGAATATAAATGAATAGTATCTATATGAAAGGTGGCATTTTTGGGTGGTTTCTATCTGGTTGAGAAGCAGCTGATATGCATAAGGGCACTGAAGCAAACCTTTTAATGGGCCTCAAATTCAGCTTAATACCTGTTCAGCTTTCTCTGACTACAGGTAAATCCTTTGCTTAACCAGCCATTCCAAAAAAATACCCTTGATTTGCTCTGCAGAGGGTGGTTTGGTTGCGCTTTTGAAGAGGGGGGAAAATATTAAAATATACAAAAAACCCCCTAACTTTCAGCTTGAGCCTCGCCTGTGAGGCTCACAAGTAATTGTGATACTTTTAGTAAGTAGAGGCAGATAATTGGACAGAACTTTTGGTGCACCAAGCACATTTTTTGTGCCAGAGGAGGATCCGTGTGTAATATTCCACATTTCTCGCGTTCCGTCCCCAGACTCCACCGAGGAGAGCACCTTGCACAAGGAGCTGCTGACGTCCCTGCTGATCCTGGTGCTGGTGGTGATCATTTTCGTGGTGCTGGTGGGCTATTTCTTCAGGTGGGTGTTTGTGGGGCCGTGCAGTGGCTCAGCCCCATCCTTTGTGCCCTCCCACGGAAGCAAAAGGGAGGCAGAGCCTCGGCGCGGCGCAGACGGGGCCGTGCCCGCCCTGCTCTGGCTGCCAGCATGAACAGAAAGAGTTTCTCCAGAATTACGTGGTTTGTAAAAAAGGGGCTGTGGGGAAATGCTGCTTTCCTCTTCCCACACCTGCCAGATTAACGTGGGGCCTCTCTTCCAGGTTCAGGAGACACAGGAAAGCTGTGGTGAACTCCGGCGACAAAAAGATGCCAAATGGGATCTTGGAAGAGCAAGGTATGGAGAGATTTGCTTCCAGACTCTCATTTTTGTTTGTGCCTACCTTGTTCTCTAATTAACAATTACTCACAGTTTGATTTTGTTTCTAATATAACCGACAGGGTTGTTACCAAAGAGAAAATAGTTTAAAAAAAATACAATCACAAGTGGTTTGGGTTGGAAGGGACCTTAAAATCATCCAATTCCAACCCCTGCCATGGTCAGGGACACCTTCCAGCACTCGGTTGTCCCATCCAGCCTGGCCTTGGAATAGAGATCCGTATTTCGAAATCCGTATTCAAGCAGTCTGTGGAAAATCTTAACTTTCGGTTGCTGGTTTGAAAAAAGTTTCACTTCAAGCTGTGATGCAGCAAATGTTTCTGTGTAAAACTTGCCTGGGCTCTTTGGGGATGTTTTACCAGGATGCCGGCTGAGATCCAGGTTTCTGATGCTGCGATCTTTGGGTTTAGAGGAAGAATTGCACTATTTCTTCTGAAAAGGGGAGGAAAAGGTCCTTAACGCTTTGTGAATACACTGGGTGCTTTCTGAACGGGAAGCAGGGGGTTGAGATGGGGCAGCTTTAAGCCAGAGGCACTGAAATGAAACACTCTGAGGAGTCAAAAATGTTTCCCACTGGTTTGAGTTGTGCTGGGTTTGTTTCTGCCCACGGGGAGCCCTGGGCTGGCTCCGCTGTGGGCCCAGCTCAAACCCAGCAAACCTGGGAGGGCTGGGCAAGTTGTTCTAGCCACAACCCAGAGAAAAATGGTAAAGATAAAATAATCAGTCTGTGGTTTGTGCCAGTCCCACTGGCTATGGGTGAAGTGAGGAGCGAGTTAAAGAGGGTGGCAGTCGGAGGGAAAGTCAGAATCCTAAAAATACCCATCAGCTTCCTGCTGGGTTGTTCCTTTGCACAGGGGCAGCAGCTCCTCTTGGGGCACAGTTTCTGCTGGCTGCCAAGTTAAAGATAAATTTTTTATTACTATTATCATTATTTCCCCTTGAAATGAAATGGTCTCACAGCATCTCTTTGATAGGTGTCAAAAGCTGTCCCTGTCAGTAGCCACAACCTTCTCCTTTTCTGAATAAAACTTGGTCACATTTTAATCCAGTGTAAATACAGAAATAATTAATTTCACCAGTAGTGGTTCTTCTTGATATCATTATGTTCTCAAAGCAACCACTAGGTCAATGATTTGGGTTTTTTACTTCCTTTAAATCACCTTTATCACCTCAGAGTGTCACGGTAGAAGTTTGTTTGGGCATCTTTCACCATGGAGATTAATTTTATTTGGAAATCTCTTGCTCTGGCCATGCCTTTAACACGTGCTGCCCTTGTCCTGACAGAACAGCAACGGGTCATGCTGCTCAGCAGGTCTCCCTCTGGCCCCAAGAAGTATTTCCCTATCCCAGTGGAAAACCTGGAGGAGGAAATCCGGATACGCTCGGCAGATGAAGGGAAGCTCTTCAGGGAGGAGTTCAATGTAAGTTTTTACACATGGATGGCTATAAAATGAGGGGAAACCAAAATATCTGTGAGTATTAATAGTTCTTGTGTTTAGTGCATGATTGGTGCTGTTCCTACAGGCTCTGCTGTGGGTGGGGACCCTTCACCTGGATAAAACCTGAAATTTTTACTGCTTTATGATGCTAAATTGGTATTATATGGACTGTTTGCCTCCTGCTAACATTTAAAGAAGGTCTTTAGTGTTCACCTGAAGCTGGAGGAGAGGAACATTGAATCTGAATCTCTTTAGCCTTGATTTTTGTGATGGTGGTGAAGGGGTTTTGGGGGATCTTGGTGTTTCACCTCTGTGGGAAGTACTTAGAGGAGAGGACACAGCGTGACCTTAATATCACCCTGGTGGGGTTTGACTTCATTTTTGCTGATAATTTGACTTTTGCTCTTTGTTACCATCCCACCACTTTGCTCTTCGCTGCTCCCGTGCCCTAGCACGGAGTTTCTATGAAGTACCTCAGCTTTCAGGGCTTTCCTGCTGAGCGTGCCCGTGGTCGGTATTTTGTGCCCGGAGCCTGAGCGCGGTCTTTGGGACGAGCTGTGGCTGCAGTCTGTGCTGAGCTGCTGCAGGGCCGCTTCCTGTGGAGAAACACAACACCGGGAGCCTGCCTTTGGGGCCTTTCCCAGACTTTCCATGACTTCTTTTCACTTCCCTCCACAGCAGAAGCCAAGCAGGAGCGTAAATGTCAAGCGTGGGTCTGTGAGAGCCAGTGCACGTGTTGATTAGGCAGGCTGTTGAGTTACCTTCTTAATTGGGAGCACATTTATAGCTGCAGTTTGGTCGATGATAAATTTAAACCACAGAGTTTTGCCTTTTCAGAGAGGGAGCATTGTGGAAGTCCTTATCAAAGCTGACAAAATGAAAGTGAGAACCAGCTTGACGAGGTGTGCGCTGGTGAATTTTGACTCTCCTGCTGAATTTGCTCTGAGGTTCAGAGTGAAACAAACCATCTGTGTTAATTATCAAACCCCTCTTTGCTTCGGTAATTTTCTGCCCCATGCTGTGAGTGTGTAGGATTCTGTCCACACCCAAAAACCTGGGGTCTGACCCCCAAAAATGAGCAGTGATGGGGTCGGGGGATGGATGGGGTTGATGCTCGATGTGGTTTTTTTCCCGTGGCTGCCTGTGTGGCTGGATGAGCTGTTTACTCCAGCCCGAGAGGGGAAGGAAGGAGGAAAGGCAGCTGGGAATCAGAGTGATTGATGCTGTAGCCCAGAGCTGACACACAAAGGTTTGGTTTGCAGCCCTGGCAGGAAAGGGGCTGATAAATGCAGACCCTTCAGCACAGAGATCCCTGTGCTGCCCTCTCCTTCAGAGCACCCAGCACTCAGCTCCATCCTCCCACCCCGGAGGTGACTGCTGTGTCTGCCCCACGGAGCCACAGCTGCCAAATCCGGCAGGATTTGGATGTGGCCCAGCCTTTCCACTGGCACGGGGCATTGGGTGGGAGCTGCTGGGCTGTGCTGGACCCCGACTGGCACAGAGTGCCCAGAGCAGCTGGGGCTGCCCCTGGATCCCTGGCAGTGCCCAAGGCCAGGCTGGACACTGAGGCTTGGAGCAGCCTGGGACAGTGGAAGGTGTCCCTACCCACGGTGGGACTGGATGAGCTTTGAAAGATCCTTCCAATCCAAACCATTCCGTGTGTCTCTGGTTCTGTGCCTCAGCCCTGCCCTGGGGATGCTCCAGGGATCTCTGCCCGCTGCCGTGTTTGCTCCTCACGGCCTGATCCAGCGTGTCAGGGGCCAGGCATCTCTGGGAATGCAGATACAGGAGCTGCAGTGGCAATTGGGAACAAATCCAGGCTGGAAACGGTGAGCCCTGTGAGCCAGCGCTGCCCAGGCACGTGCACCAACCTGACAAGTTTGGTCCCAAGTGATTTTTTTGGTAAAAATAAACCAGACCCTGAGAGATGAAGACACTCAGCAGGCAGAAAAGAGTTTTGAGGACAGTTCCTGACTTTGAGGACAGTTCTCTTCGATTTATGTGCCCAATGATGTTCTCCAGCACCTTTGATTTTGTCCTTAAAGCCTGAGTGACCCTTAAGAGGTCCACTGCACTCCTTGGACACTCACCAGAATAGCAAAGGCTCCTTCTTTTTTTAGGCGATTCCTTTGTGAACACTGGGCACTAGAAGAGTGCGTTCTTTCTTCAGAGGGAAAAAAAGAAAACAATTAAAAACCAATTTATTTCTTTCTGCAAGGCCCCTACCTCTGTTGATCATCCCTAATGGAAGCTGGATGTTGGAAGTTTGGGATTATTGCCTGGATTTTCAGATTAATGACTGAAAAGCTTCCTGTAAGAGTTTTCTTTTGAAATTTTAATTCTGGCTTGATTAAGACATCCCTGTGGCTCATTCAGAGATAAAAAAGGAGGAAATGCGCTGATCCTGGGTGGGTTGAGCCTCTCAAGGCTTCAGTGGGATTTTAGGGCTCCTGCCCAGCGGGGACAGGTCAGAGTGTGGTGGCAGCAGATGACCCAGCGCCAGCAGGACTCATCAGCTCCTCGTGATTCGGGGCTGATGGGGAGGATGTGCAGAGGAGCCTGAGTGAATCACATCCTCCTCAGTGGGTGGGAGCCGGGAACTGCGCTCTGCCCCTGCTCTGGGCTCACCACCCACTCCGGGGCACAAGGAGCTTCCTGGGAAGATGCCAAGGCCTTGCAGGGGTCAGGAGCAGGGGATGGAGAGGTGGTTTTGCCAGAGATAATTCCTTTTCATGCATTTTTCACATGAAAATGCAGAACTTCTCTGACTGTTAATTGAAAATTCGGTGCCGGACTTCAAATTTGAAGAAATTGTGTTTAAAAGACAATTATTTCATACAATCACGGAAGAGTTTGGGTTGGAAGGAGCTTAAAGATCATCATCCAGTTCCAACCCCTTGCCATGAGCAGGGACACCTTCCACTATTTCATTTTACACAAAAATTTCGTTTCTGTGTTTTATAAATCATAAATGTACTTTAATCAGCAAAATGGGCTGATAAAAAGCCATGAAGCAGTCTCCTGAAAGCAGCTTTCTTCCTCAACCCTCTTTTAACCTCCTCTCTTTTTCACTCCCAGCTTGACGTGCCATAAAACCCCAGCAAAGCAAGCCCACGAGTGCAGGCCGCTGTTTCCTGTGCGGTGGAGGATCAGTGCTGCCCGTGCCCCGCTCTCCTCCCCTGTCACCCTGACAGCGCCGTGGCTGTTTCCAGGGGAATTCCAGCCCTGCTCTCTGCCAGCCAGGCAGGGCTGCTCGGTTCTGCTGTGCCCTCCCTGACCACAGCCTGCCTTCCTTGCCCCGTGGCACTCAGGCTGGGCAGCGGGAGGTACAGGAGTGGGAGAAGGTGGCGGTGCCTTCCCAAACCGCTGGGATTTTACCTCGGTGGGATCCACCCTGCTGGCACTCGGGGTTTTGGAGTTCAGTTAAAGGAGCTTCTTCAGATCCGGTTCTGGTTCGGTCCATTTGCACTGGCGGCATCTCAGCTGTGGAGAAGCTCCACCTTGGGTACCTCCTTGCTTCCATCTTCACCCTGTTTGTATTAGTATGCTGGCCAGGCTGGGATGGCAGCAGCTTGTCCAGGAGCGCCCAACACAAAGGGAGAGCACCCCGGGGCACCTCGGTGCCTCGCTAGCGAGCCTCCCAGCCCAACACAAAGGGAGAGCACCCCGGGGCACCTCGGTGCCTCGCTAGCGAGCCTCCCAGCCCAACACAAAGGGAGAGCACCCCGGGGCACCTCGGTGCCTCGCTAGCGAGCCTCCCAGCCCAACACAAAGGGAGAGCACCCCGGGGCACCTCGGTGCCTCGCTAGCGAGCCTCCCAGCCCAACACAAAGGGAGAACACCCCGTGGCACCTGGGTGGCTCGCTAGCCAGCCTCCCAGCCCGGGCGGTGGAGGGCACGGAGCCCAGCGTGCCTGGGGCTTGTGGATAGCCCAGACATGGCCAGAAACAGATGAGCAGAGGTGGCCCTCGGCCAGTGTTCCAAGGGTTTATTGTAGGAGCGCCAGCGGTGGAGGGCACGTAGCCCGGCGTGTCTGGGGCTTATAGATAGCCATGTGTGACCAGAAACCAATGAGCAGAGGTGGCTCCTTCCAAGGCTTTATTGTAGGAGCTCCCTCGAAGGGGACCGGAACCGAAGAGGACAAGATAAGAGACTGAGGGGCTTTAAAGGGATACAGGGATGACATAGCAGGGACCTATAGGAAGAGGGGAAAGGCAGGACAGGTCTGGTTACTTTTGCTTAGGAGATACAAGGACTGTCTGCCAACTGTCTGTCAGACAGACCGAGCCCCCCTCAGGAATAGTAGGAATTCAGTGGGAGAATCCATCCTCACGGAAGGGGGTTTTACTCTTTGGAACCAGCCCACCAAACCTCATTTTCTGGGCTCTGTGGCCCCCTGGTTATTCTTGTGTTTGGTTCATTCACCACAACACCTGTTCTCTGTTTTTTTCTTTTGTTTATTGCCCTCCATGACTGTTTGGGGTTTTTTTTAAGCCAGCCTAAATTTGTCTGCACTCAGCTCTTGCTGATGACTCGCAGAGCTCAACTCACACCGCGTAAAAACCCTGCAGATGATTCTTCCTTCCTCCTTTTCCTGGGGCTGGGCCCTCACCTGCAGAGCTGAGCAAGATGTTGGATGTTGGATGTCCCCAGCAGTGAGGGGCTCAGGACCCAGCCCTGTTCTGTCCCTGAGCCCCGGGTGGGTGCTGTAAGTGGCTGCGGAGCGTGGCGCTGGCACGGCTGGGTCGCGCTCCGAGTCACCGCGGCGGAGGGCAGCTCCACGCTGCAGCTCAGAGTTTAACAGTTTGCTCAGTAACTGTGATCTCTGAGGGGGAAAAATTCCTCCTCTTTCCCCAGCTGCTGAACTCGTTCTCTGGAGTGAAATCAGCCAGGATGTAGTTGCCTGTTACAGTGGAATTGAAGTTACCAGGAGGGGAAAAGTCGAAATATGTTTAGTTCTGTTGGATGCAATTTTTCCCTAAACCAAGTGCAGTCAAAATTGCTTGTTTTCTAACACATCGACTCTATATCTTTTTTTTCTTCCAGTCATTAACATCTGGATATGTGCAGGGAACGTTTGAAATGGCAAATAAGGAAGAAAACAGGGAGAAGAACAGATATCCCAACATCCTGCCTTGTAAGCCATTCCCTTTTCTTTTAAACCAGACAATTGGTTCTGGCACTGAGCAGGCTGCTGGTGGTGTTCATTTGCTGGAAATACTCAAATAATAACTATTTCACTGGTCAGAAGTGTTCTTCATGTCTGTGGTTTGGGAACTCTCTGCTTTTCCAGGCCTTCTGCTTGCAAGGAAATACCATATTTCAGATTTAATAACTTGCCAATGTGCTTGTTTTCTTTCAGATGATCATTCCAGAGTGATTTTGACCCAAATTGATGGAGTCCCACCTTCAGACTACATTAATGCATCATATATAGACGTGAGTTGAGAGTCACCCACAGCTGGCCAAACTTTGGAAATTAAAGAATTCTCTGCTAGCACATGTTGGCTTTTCATCTTTTAACTTCCGTGGTGTTTATTTCCACAGGGTTATAAAGAAAAGAATAAATTTATAGCAGCACAAGGTAAGTTGTTCTCATTTCTCTCTTCTCTACAGCTTAGGGCTGAGCAGTTTTAACTATAGATGTGTTTGAAAGGTTATTTTCAGCTGCAGGTGGTGGTCAAGTGTGAGGCTGGATTTAGAGGTCACAGTTGACGTGAACTTGAAATACGTGTGAGGTGACCAACTGCCTCTAGAGCTGTAGATTCTGCTCTGAACAGAGGCTCATTTCCCCCCTCCAGACCCTCTTTGCTTCTCCAAAATTGGTGGCTCCTGATAATCCATTCTAAGTTTGTTGTGGTCACCGGGAACCTTGCACCTTGGCATGGGGAAGAGCTGCAAAGTAGCAATTCTAAATGTTGCTCCTGCCATAGCTAAAAGATTAAATAATATTTAAAAATGAGTATGTTAGAGAATCTCCCAGTGCCTAAAGGGACTCTAGGAGAGCTGAAGAGGGTCTTGGGACAAGAGGTGGAGGGACAGGACACAGGAAATCGCTTTAAGCTGAAATTGAGTAGATTTAGATTTGATATTGGGAAGGAATTGTTCCCTGGGAGGGTGGCGAAGCCCTGGCAGTTTCCCAGAGAAGCTGTGGCTGCCCCTGGATCCCTGGAAGTGTCCAAGGCCAGGTTGAATGGGGCTTGGAGCAGCCTGAGATGGTGGAAGGTGTCCCTGCCATGGCAGGGAGTGGGAAGTAAGTGATCTTTAAAGTCCTTTCCAACTCATAGCATTCTGTGACTCTATGAATGATGTTTCAAGAGAGAAGATTTCTGTGAAAAATGTAGATTTGGGTGCATGATTATGTAAAAGAAAACATGGGAGGCGGTTATTTAATGTAAAAATACACAAATTTGGTATATTCCAAACCGTTGCAGGCTGTAGCAAGCACAGCTCTGGGTGGGTGCCCGGGGCAGGGGTGTGGGGCTGCCCTGGGATCTGCTCCATCCCCTCTCCTGAGCATTGCCCTGTTCTGTCTGCAGGACCCAAGCAGGAAACAGTCAATGACTTCTGGAGGATGATCTGGGAGCAGAAATCAGCCATTATTGTCATGTTAACCAACCTCAAAGAAAGAAAAGAGGTAAAGAGCTTTCGCTCTGCTCTGGGATGTCCCCTGTGCTCCAAAAGCAGTTGTGGCCGCTCAGGGTTTGGCCAGGTGCATTTCTGACCACTTCCTGCCCTGGCCCCTGTCAGCACAGCTGAGTTTCTGCTCAGAAATGTCGTTTTCATTTCTAAAACTTGTATCAGTTGGTCTCAAGGAGAAAATTCTGATGGCCAATTGTGTCCTACATAGCTCGCAGCCAAAGGAAAACTTGCGTGGTTTTATCCCAGTGTAAGGCTGCACTTGTGGATGGGATTGATTAGGAATGAAGATAAAACCTCTGTTCATTTTCCTGAGTATTAGGTTTCCAGATGCACAATTTGCCAACCGAACAATGAGAAGTTAAAGCTGCTTCATTGTGAGGGTGCTGCTGTTCCTTCCTGTCCCCCATTCCTGCCCTGAGGATGGGCATTCCTCGTTTGCCTCCTGGGCTTTATTTTCCTGCACTTTTACTGCTGCTTGATGAAGCTCAGACAGCAAAGCCAGTCCATGAGGGCCCACTCCCAGTGTGAGCAGCCAGAACTGTTAAATCTGGATATTCCTGATGGCTCCAAATGAGAACTGCTTTGAATTTCTCTCTGGCTGCAGCTGTCAGGAAAATTAATCCACCAACATCAGAGGTTTATGTCCAAAAGGGAGACAGAGGAGTCCCGTTACTTTATTCCAATAAAGGGAGAGGCCATGGGGCATTCCCCTGGGGTCTCTCAAATTTTTGGATGATGCAGCTTCCTTTATATCCTAGTTTCCCAATTGGTTTTTCCCTCTCTCTTTCCCCATTGGCTGAGGTACTTGAGAGGTACAGATTTCCCGGAACGCCTAATTCCTAAGATTCCCTTCTAATGTATACCCCCCTTGCCTTTTTTTTCCATAAATTCCTATGGAATTTATGTTTCTCCTCATTGTTTCTTTCATTTTTTGATATTCAATTTCATTTATTTGCAGACCTCCAGTTTACTGATAAAGACAAATCTCTCTTTCCATCCATCAATCAGTGGAACCCTTCCCACTGTTTCTTTTATCTCTTAGTGCTAGTTTTTATCTCCCAGCAGGCCCACTGCTTATTTGTAAAGAGAAGTCCCTCATTCCTTTCACAGCTAAAGCTTGAAAAGAGTGAAAACCTCGCAGTTCCCACAGTTGAACACCCTGTGACAAAGCTGCCAAACTGAAAGAAAAGCTCTGTGGGGCTGAGCAGGTTAAAAAACAACTTCAAAGCTGTTCTCACCTTCTCTGCCTCCGTTTAAGAAGCAGTAGCAGGGTGCAAAAGTTGTGTCAGATCAGCAGCTCACCAGCCGTGAGCCCAGGAGTGCGACAGCAAAGTCAGGCTTCTCAAACTCCCCGTGTTTTTGTGCAGGAAAAGTGTTACCAGTACTGGCCTGACCAGGGCTGCTGGACGTACGGGAGCGTCCGTGTGTCTGTGGAGGATTGCATCGTGCTGGTGGATTACACCGTGCGCAAGTTCTGCGTGCAGTCGGTGAGGAGGCTGAGGCTGCTCGGGGGGTTCCTGTCAGCCCTGGGAACATCTCAAATATTTGCTCGGGGGACATTCAGGCAGTTAATGTGCAGGTGGAGAAAGGTGTGGTGCCTCGCCTTGGTGGGGAAGCAGGGTCTGCCCAGAGAACATCCAGGGCAGTCGGTGGATTGAGAGAGGTTCTGGATTTCTGTGCCCAGTGGTGCCTTGTGACAGCCCAGCACAGGAGCAGGGACTTGATCATTTGGGGAAAAAAATCGCAGAGATAAAAAAATGAGTGAATTTGGATATATTTGGCTATTTGGAAGAGTGTGTCTCGTTCTTTGCAATACTATCCTGGGATTATTCCACTGAAAATTAACAATACACGACATTTTTACTTAATGTTTGTGTTTTACACGCACCGTAAACTCCAAATCCTTGAGTCAGGCTCTGAGCGTGGTGGGGAATAAAGCCATAAATAACCACGGCAGTTTGTTTGTTAATCTTTGCATGAAAAATGAGATGTCAGACTCAGAGTCTGGGTGTTCCTGCAGCTCCACGAGGGATGTAAAGCTCCAAGGCTCGTCACGCAGCTCCACTTCACCAGCTGGCCGGATTTTGGGGTGCCTTTCACACCTATTGGGATGCTGAAATTCCTGAAAAAAGTCAAAACGTTGAATCCTGCCCATGCTGGACCAATTGTGGTTCACTGTAGGTATGTATGTGCTCCTCAAACCATTCTCGTGGCTTGGCCTGGAGTTATTTATATATATTTAGATTTTTAAAATATATATTTATATATTTTTTAAGATTTTATGTATGTTTTTATATTTATATGTATAGATATATTTACACACATATTTATATTCAAGGGTAATAATCTGCTGAATTTCCAAGAGCCCAGAGTAAAACAATTTCCAAAGCTCTGTCTTTGCTGTCAGTTTAATACTCAAATAGAAGTTGTTGTTCTGCTCTTTAGGGTTTTTTTATGAGGGATACCCATTGTTTGGTATAAATCTGTTCTTTGTCAGAAAAACAGACTGGTGATAGAAATCTGTGGCCTTTGCCACTCAACACTGCAATGGGAATTCATCCCCCACTTCTCCCACAGTCAAATTGCAGTTTTTTAGGGAAATTAGCCATGAAATGCCGAAAGAGTTTGGAAGAAAGGCTTGCAGTCAAGAGACTTAAATGCTGCAATTTTAAAAATGTGCTTCATCCCAAGCCAGATCCAATTCCCACTCGTTGGTCACTCACACAGGCACATCCTGCTGTCAAAGGCTGGGGCTAAACTGCTGAAATCTTTAATGAAACTCAAACCAAACTCCCAAACAGTTTGAAGAGAATAACTGCAACCTCTATAGCAACTGTGAGCTCGCCACTGAGCAAGAAGTGGCTTTCCAGGAGCAATTATCATTGCAAGGTTAGGATAAGAAGAAAACAAGAGCAGAATAAAAAGCAAAGAAGAGCAGCTTTGTCTGTCTAGGTCTTGTTTTTAAGAAAAAAAAAATGCTGTAAGTTCCTGTATTTCTCTTTTTTCCTTGCTAGAAATGCTCCCTGGAAATGTGTGCTAGTGAAAAAGAGGGTGTTTCTCTTGACCAAACCAGATTTGTTGTTTCATTTCCATCCAGCTCTTGCCTTGCTGGGATTCTTGGTCCTTGCTTGGCCTTCTGGGATTTTGGGGTCCTTGCTGGACCTTCTGTCCCAGGTGTCATAAATAAAAGGCTTGAAGAAAACCATTAAAATGGGAAAAGTTAGATTTGGGTTGTCTCAGTTGAGAATATTTTGATAGCCCTTTGCTGTGTGGAGACTCCTTCTGGGCTGGAGCTTTATTTGGCAGCAGCAGGAAATGCTGTGCTTGGCTTACCCAGCAGAAGGAAAGACAAAAGAAAGGAAAATACAAAACAATTTAATAAATACCTGCAGAGATTTAAATATAAAGGGCCAGCAGAGTGCAGTGAGGCCGCTGTGTGTCAGAGCTGGGGGCTCGTGCAGGGTGAGAAATAAAGGAGGACAGAGGTGACACTGAACTCCCGTCCGAGTTCAGGATGTGACACCACTGAATTGTTGGGAAGAGGAAAGGGAAGCCCATCAGCAGTGAGTAACCATCCATTTTTAGGGAGCTTTTAGAAAAATCCGGCCCAGCCTCTCTGACCAAAACCTCTCCGGCGAGGTGTCGGAAGTGAATAAAACACGGATTTAGCGTTTGGAAGTCAAAAGTGATAATAATAAGGAGTGGCAGGATTTTCTGCCAGTTCTCCTATTCCCTAAGTTTTTAGAAATAGAATTTTTTCAGTGAGCAGAGAGGGGCTTTGAGGAGTAGCTGAGAAAGGGATGCCACAAAACAGGTTAAGGATAGAGACACTCAGGGAGCTTCCGAGGCGAAAGTCCAGCTTGGTGGAGCCGCCAGCTTTATTGGGAACGTGCAAGGATGGAATCCAGAGCTGATCTGATCAGGGCACCGCGGGAGGGAACAGGGATGTGTGAAAGGGGATCCTGGCTGGAAAGGGAGGTGATGAAGATGAGCTTGGGGCTTGGGGTGGAAGTCCCAGGAGTGAGCAGTGAGGGACAAGTGTGAACTGGGGATGGTGCCTTGGAGAGGCTGCCCTGGAGCAGAGGCTGGACAGAGTGAAAGGATAAAGGGCAGGGATTTATGGAAAGGCCTTCCCAGGGCGCACCTTGGGCAGTGCAGGAGTCTCACAGAGACTGCACCCAGGATGGACACAGCCACACGTTTTTGGGACAGATAGAAGTTCTGGCCATTTGCATATCAGAGGTTAATTGTGCAATTCCAGCTTCAGGCAGTGCAGTCCCATTCTCTCAGTTGGCTCCCCCCAACTCACTTTTGTTTCCATTTCTCAGGGCCTGAGACAGTGAGGTGTCCTTGATTCTCAGGCCTGGAGAGGAATTGTTGTGTCTGACCAAAATGGGAAAAGCAGCTGCTCACACTAAAGAACTGCAGGATTACAAACATATGAAAATATAAAAGCTAAAATCCTAAGGCATCAGGGAGGGGAGAGCCACGCTCACAGGTGGCTCCCAGGGCTGTCAGGAGGAGAAGAATCTCTCTTAAGTGGGATTTAAGACATTAGGACGTGACGGGGACTCCTCGTGGTGCCAGAGGTCCAACACGCATGGATGGAAGGGAGAGGGAAGGGAATCTCCATCATCCCTCCAGACCTCTGGAATAGTGGGGCCTCTGGGCTTTGGTTTCACTGCTGTTAAAGTGTCTGTAGAATATGAAATAATTGTACTACAAACACAGTAACTCTTTTTCTGGTGTTACCGAAAACCTAATGTTGCCTTGCTGAGAATTGCTTTGTATTTTTGAGCCCATGAGGGGAGGGGAGATGTTTTTGTCGTGTTCCTGGAGGTGTTTGTGGCTGTTTCAGCCAAGTAAGCTGCCCAGAGGTTAAAGGAGAGCCACTAGTGACTAGTACAGGATGCCATGCCCTTTTCCTCTGGAAGGAAGAGCTGAAAGTCGCTGGAATTTTGTCATTTCTAATGGTCGTGCTCCCTCTCGTGGCTTTTGAGGATATAAAAACCAAAAAGTGTTTAAGGATGGACACGTTGGGAAATGTGGAGCTAAAAATTACTAAAAGAGTAATTAAAATTTCATCTTAACCTGAATTATTACAGATGGTCAAGCAGATTTGAATTTTTTTTCAAATGTCTTTTTAAATATAATTCTGATGGCAGCAGCTGGGAAGAGATGAGTTTTTATGCTAAAAACACCCTTTTTTTTTGCTGCCCTTGTTAAAATGAAATAAGTGGAGGTTTGGATTGGATATTAGGAAAAATTTCTTCCATGAGAGGGTGGCCAGGCATTGGAACAAACCACAGGGGTGGGGTCCCCATCCCTGGAGGGATTTAAAAGCCTTGTGGATGTGGCACTTGGGGACATGAGGCAGTGGTGGCTTTGGGGGAACACTTGGACTCAAGGATCTGAGACAGCTGTTCCAGCCTTAATGATTCCACGGATTTAATGTTTCCCAGTGAGCGTTTCAGTCCAGTCTGAGCACGAGGCTCACTGCTGCAGCAATTCCTGCAGGCTGGGTGATTCCATGGTGGATTTTGTGTGTTTGTTCCCTCCCAAGCGCCGGCGTGGGGCGCACGGGCACCTTCATCGTCATCGATGCCATCATAGACATGATGCACGCGGAGCAGAAGGTGGACGTCTTCGAGTTTGTCTCCAGGATCCGCAATCAGCGGCCCCAGATGGTTCAGACAGACGTGAGTGCACTTAAATCACCCCAAATTCCAGCTGTTCCTGGGCAGAGAAGGAGATGCTGCCGCGTTTCCACTCTGTCGTGCAGCCCAGCATGTCCCGTGCTGTTGCACACCTGGAAGAGATCGGGTTGGATGGAGCTGGGGGCAGCCTGGGATAGTGGAAGGTGTCCCTGCCCGTGGCAGGGTGTGCAGCAGGATGGGATTTAAGGTCCCTTCTAACCTGAACCATTCTGGGATGCTCTGACTGGAAAATGCACAAAGCCCAGTGAAGGATGTGGGGTGGGGGAGAAGATAAAGGGGGAGAAGACCACTGTAAAACATACCATTTGTGAGAGGCATTTCCAGATTTTCCCATGCGGATTTAAGGGGAATTTCAGAGACTGTGAGTGCAAATGTGAGTGAAACAGGAAAACTCGGGTTTAGCTGAATAATTTCTAATTATTATTTTAATAATTAGTAGATTGTACGCCAAACAGTGGCAAGACAAGGAGCAGTGGTTTTGAACTGCCAGAGGGCGGGGTTGGATGGGATATTGGGCAGGAATTGTTCCCTGGGAGGGTGGCAGGCCCTGGCACAGGGTGCCCAGAGCAGCTGTGGCTGCCCCTGGATCCCTGGCAGTGCCCAAGGCCAGGCTGGGCAGGGCTTGGAGCAGCCTGGGACAGTGGGAGGTGTCCCTGCCATGGCAGGGGTGGCACTGAGTGGGCTTTGTGGTCCCTTCCAAGCCAAACCATTGTGGGATTTTAAATATATCCCAGAATTCCTAATTTCCCTCCCTTCATCTTCCTCTCTGTCCCTTCCAGATGCAATATTCCTTCATTTACCAAGCCTTACTCGAGTACTACCTCTACGGTGACACGGAGCTGGATGTGTCATCCCTGGAAAAACACCTCCAGACTTCCCACAGCGCAGCACCAAACCTGGTCAAAATAGGGCTGGAAGAGGAATTTAAAGTAAGTATGGAAATCTTTCCCATAGGATTTCCAAGATTTAAGACGAGAGGAGAAAAGTGTAACCTTAAAGGTGCATGAAAGGGAAGAAGTTGTTTTATTTTGTGAAGTTGTTTTTTTGTTGTGAATGGGGCCTTGCTGAACATCCTGTTCCCTGAAAGCTCATTCAGAGCTGTGTCATTCCACGGCCTTTCTCTAAACGTTTTTTGTTTGTTCATGAAAGAAAAGTGGAGTGATTCTCTGGGTCTGGTGCGGGCTGCCAGATCAGATAATGCTGGAAGAGGAAACTGGATTAGGTGTTCCTAATCTGCATCCCAGTGGGGTTGTTAACTCCGAGGTGACTGACAGCAGGGAATTTACAGGGCTGGTGCTGAGTGTCCGGACTGTCAGGAGAAAAACCTCAAAAAACCCCCAAAAACCCCCATTTCTGATGAGTGGAGAAACCTCAGACGAAGAAAACCACACTGGCTGTGTGTGATCATTGTTAAAATTACTTTAGTGCCGTGAGGGAAGAGTTAGAATTTTGTAATGATTTCGGTTATGCTGAAATATTTATTTTCTATATAGATGTAAAGTATTAATTGACATCTAGGTGTTAACTGGAGTTCTCTCTTTGCTTTAGAGGATTAATTTAACCAGAAATTGGGAACTGGGTAAAGAAAATGATGTGAAAATAAGTTTGATGATAGAGCAACAAGTTCAAAAATCAACAGTACTGAGGGAAGGAAGATTAGGTTGGACATTGGGAAGGAATTTTTGGCTGTGAGGGTGGGCAGGCCTTGGCACAGGTTGCCCAGAGAAGCTGTGGCTGCCCCTGGATCCCTGGCAGTGCCCAAGGCCAGGTTGGAGCAGCCTGGGATAGTGGGACGTGTCCCTGCCATGGCAGGGGGTGGAAGGGAACGATCTTTGAGGTTCTTTCCAACCCAGAGCAGTCTGGGATTCTGTGACCGTTGTTCTTCCTTAACTTTTATAGCCAGGAGAGCGAAGTGGCTTCAGGCTCCCCGTGACTGGCACTGATTTCCCCCCAGTAAAGTCACTGGAGAGCCCTGGGCGTGCCGAGTGACCCCGCTCCTGTCCCGTGCGCTCACCCTCCTGTGTGTGGTTTCTGCAGAAGCTGACCAACGTTCGGATCATGAAGGAGAACATGAGAACTGGCAACCTTCCAGCCAACATGAAGAAAGCAAGAGTCATCCAGATCATCCCCTGTAAGAGCCCAGCTTCTGATCTCCAGAAACACGTGCCGTAAACCCCTGGCTCGAGCACACACCGGGTCTGCCTGCTGGCAGAGCCCAGCTCATCTCAGAACACAGCTGCCCTTAGAAAGTGTCACCTGTAAAAAATTCAATGAGTTGGGTTTTACTAAATCACCCTAAAATCCGTTACAGTCAGGTTTTTTGAATGGAACAGCTCAGCAGTTTCACCTTTTAAACCACCCTCTTTTCTGTGTGATTCCATGCACGGTAGCACATGTGAGCAGCACTGTGGTGTTTGCACCTGGAAATGAACATTTCAGAGAAAAGATTTGGTGGGGTTTGTTCTTCCACGTGCAGTTAACAAAAGTAGGGCTGGACTCAAAACTAAGACTAGACCTTTTTTACTGGACTCAAAACTAAGACTAGACTTTTTTTACTGGACTCAAAGACTAAACTTTCTTTACTGGACTCAAATTGAAGACTTGACCTTTTTTACTGGACTCAAAACTAAGACTAGACTTTTTTTACTGGACTCAAAACTAAGACTAGACTTTTTTTTTTCCTCCAGATGATTTTAACAGAGTGATTCTGTCGATGAAAAGAGGGCAGGAGTACACAGACTACATCAATGCTTCCTTCATAGATGTAAGTATACAACATTTTCATGCTTTTAATCTTCAAATCAGATCATTTGCTGTTGCTGATAAAGTCTTTTTAAAGGGGCACAATTGACTTGGCTTGTAAAGAACATGAGCTTTGTTTATGGGAGTTTCCAGATGCATTTTTTTATCTGGTGTTTTCAATTTCAGCTTAAATGGTTGTGTAATTGAAACCTTGTTGTTAGATTTATAAACCAAGCATTTTATTAAATTCTGACCAAACAAATCAGCTGCACAACTAACACCCAGTGATTCCATTATCTGGTTCAGGTTAGCAGGTGTAAATATTTGCTTTTCTGAGAAACAGAAAAGTCAGTGTTGAGCCCAGGGAAAGGCTGTCCCAGTGTTTGGCAGGGTTTACTTGGGCACAGCTGGATGCATTCCAAGCTTTCTTCCCAGCTTCCTGTTGGAAGCTGAGTAACACAGGACTGTGCCTTGGTTTGGTTTAAATGTGAGAATTAATCATGTCCTTAAGCAGTAAAAGCACTTCAGTGAGTGAGGACTGTGAATGCTGAGGAAGTGAAGATCACATCTGTGTGGGAGGAAGGAAAGACTGGATGTGGCCCTCAGTGCCTTGGTGGTGTTGGGTCACTCTTTGGACTCGGTGATCTCAGAGGTCTTTTCCAACCTCGTTGGTTCTGTGAAATGAAACCCAGCTCAAAACTTGAGTTGGGAGTTAATTCTAGAGAAAACCCCAGAGCTGCTGTTGTTATTATCGTGTGAGATCTGGTCCTGCAGAGTCTCATCCCTCAGCCACGACTGGAAAAATTCACCTCGGGATTGTGAACTTGGGGGAGATTTTAGAATCATGGAATCACTGAGGTGGGGAAAG
Source organism: Callaeas wilsoni (assembly GCA_013398955.1). NCBI lineage: Eukaryota > Metazoa > Chordata > Aves > Passeriformes > Callaeidae > Callaeas > Callaeas wilsoni. The sequence continues at coordinate 146,105 of VWPU01015861.1, read as the reverse complement.
CTCTCCCAGACCATCGAGTCCAGCCATTCCCCAGCACTGCCAAGGCCACCACTGCCCCGTGTCCCCAAGTGCCACATCCACATGGATTTTAAATCCCTCCAGGGACTGGGATTTCACCACTGCCCTGGGCACTGACAACACTTTCTGTGGGGAAATTTTCCCTAGTATCCAACCTAAACCTCCCCTGGTGCAACTTGAGGCCGTTTCCTCTTGCTCCCTGGGAGAGAAGCCCCCATTTAAGGCGCGATGTCCCCGTGACCATCAGCTGTGTCCCTCTCTCTTCCCGCAGGGGTATCGGCAGAAGGATTATTTCATTGCCACCCAGGGCCCCCTTCCTCACACGGTGGAGGATTTCTGGAGGATGGTGTGGGAGTGGAAGTGCCACACCATCGTGATGCTCACGGAGGTCCAGGAGAGGGAGCAGGTACGTGCCCACCCTGCAGCCCCACAGCTCCCCTTCCCACCTGCAAACCACGAGCATCAGTACTGGAGAAAAGTTCAGGGGTTTTTTTGCCTAAAAATTACAGCAATCTGAGATTTTTTTTTTTTGGCTTTTCCTAAAACAAGCACTTGCTTCACTATCTGGTGTGGGTCAGCACTGCTGCTTTTGCTGGAATTGTCAGAAAACACGAAAAAACAGCAGAATATTGTGATTTTTGAAAGCTCCCAGTTGGCATTAAGGGATGCCTGACATGGGACAGAGTTTTGGGATTTGGGAACAAACTTTTGTGTAAACTTTTATCCCATTTGTCCCAGTAAGAGCTCCCGTGGCTCATTCTGAACCCAGTACATCATTAATTACTGAAAGAGTCCTGTGGTGCAGCTTGAAGATCCTAAGTTCAACAAGGGTGTTGTGAAAAGCTTTTTTTGGTGGTTTTGGGAGGTCTTTAACGACATTGCCTTGCTTTCAGAAGTTGCTTTTATTATTCCACTCTGTTTTAAAGCAATATTTGCCATCCAGGCCTCCTGAGCCCTTTTCATCATAATGGTTTCTATTACAGAAATATTTTATCGCTGTATTCTTAGTGTTTGCAATACAAACTGTTTGGAACACTTTTATTATGCTGGATGTCACTTCTTATACCAGAGATTCATGACAATGTAGATAACTGGGGAAAAAAAAAAAAGAAGGAATGTTTGCAATTCTCTGGATTCTGCAGGAAAAATGCTGCCAGTACTGGCCATCGGAGGGCTCTGTGACTCACGGAGAGATCACGGTGGAAATCAAGAGTGACAGCCTGATGGATGCCATCAGCGTGAGGGACTTCCTGGTGACATATAATCAGGTAGCTCTTGCAAATTCCGGGTTGGTTTTCTTTTTCCATCGGAAGGCATTTACAAATCTGGTTACGTATCTTAAATTCTGGGATTTCTGTCTGCAGCTAAATGTGGTTAGTCAAAATCTGGCATTAAGAGGAAGCTTATAGGAAACAATTTTGCTTAAAGTCCCTGAAAACTCTGGTCAGTAAAACAGGTGGTTGCAAAGTGAGGGGTGGGTTTTGTGTTTTTTTAAAACCGTTCTGTTGTTGCTGTTATTCCTAGATTTTTCTGTCATCTCCTATATAGCTATCAAAGAAAATCTGATTCAAGATTTTTCATAGAATCCCAAGCTGGTTTGGGTTGGAAGAGACCTTAGAACTCATCTCATTCCACCCCCTGCCATGGCCAGGGACACCTTCCATTATCCCAGGTTGCTCCAAGCCCCGTCCAACCTGGCCTTGGACACTTCCAGTGTATCCTGAGTCGTTCCCAGAGGAAACAGCTGTGCAAGCCAAAGGAAAATTACAGGGGGAAATTATCAGTGGATGGGGGGTTTAGAAACAGACCTGCCAGGTCTGCAGAACCAGGATAGAATCATGTAATATTATTGGAAATAAGATCATCAAGGTCCATAATCTGTTATGGACCAGGTTGCAAATACTCTGTAGCAGCGCAGAATCGGTGCTGCAGATGTTCCAGGCAGGAACTGCGTTTCCACTTGGAAGTAACAAGTGGCTGAGTGGTGTTTTCCTGCTGGCAGAGCAACCAGGAGAAGCAAAGCAGGCTGGTCAGGCAGTTCCACTTCCACGGGTGGCCGGAGATCGGGATTCCTGCCGAAGGGAAGGGGATGATCGACCTCATTGCAGCTGTGCAGAAGCAGCAGCAGCAGACGGGGAACCACCCCATCACTGTGCACTGCAGGTGAGCCACCTCTGCACCTCAGCTTGGCTGTTCCGTGCCCCGTTACTCCTCTTTTCCCGTTTTTATCCTGCTTCATGCCAGGCAAACGTGTTTCCCTTGCAGCGCCGGTGCGGGGAGGACGGGAACCTTCATAGCGCTGAGCAACATCCTGGAACGGGTGAAGGCCGAGGGGCTCCTGGACGTGTTCCAGGCTGTGAAGAGCTTGAGGCTGCAAAGGCCACACATGGTGCAAACACTGGTATGGGATTTACCAGCCCAGGGCTTTGGGAGGGAGTTCTGTGGGTAAATATTCTTGGGGCAGGACAACAGCGGGGTTGTTTGCAGGTTGACATAAATGATGCGTGGTGGCTGCGCGTGTGCAAGGCATTAGCAGGGGTTTTACAGGGGGTTTTGGAGCATTTCTAAAAATACAACTTGGTTAAATATTCTCCGTGTTCCAGGAACTTGAGGCAGTGAAATTAAAACTTTTTTGAGTGTTGCAGGTGATAAAATATGTTAAGTAAATGGCTTTCGAGCTGTTTATCAGTTGTTCTTTCTTACCTTAAAATGCCTGGGCATAAATTGGAATCATGGAGTGGTTTAGGTTGGAAGGACCTTAAAGCCCATCCAGTGCCACCCCCTGCCCTGGGCAGGGACACCTTCTGCCATGCCAGGCTGCTCCAAGCCCTGTCCAACCTGGCCTTGGACACTTCCAGGGATGTGGAAATCCTTGGAAATGTCTCTGACTTGTTTAAAATCGTTAAAGTTTTCCTTCAGGTAATTTACAGATACTATGTGAAGCTTAGTCCAGGTGCTTTTCCCTGTTGAATAAACATTAAAAAGTTTTTTGAGACTTTTCTTAACTTGAAAATACACAACAATATTGATATTTTTGATTGCCGTAGCAGCTTCCCTTCAGCAATCTGAAATCTCTTCAGAAACAATTCCCTCAACCTCCTTTTCCAGGGAGATGTTTTCTCTGTCCCACAGCTAGGAAGAAGGGGGTTGAAGAAGTGGAATTGGATTATCCATGGTCAGGCTGAGACAGGGATGGATGGCTGCCCACTGCCAGGGGGCAGGGATGGATGGGATATTGGGCAGGAATTGTTCCCTGGGAGGCAGGGGAGGAGCTGGGATAGAATTCCCAGAGTGGCTGTGGCTGCCCCTGGATCCCTGGCAGTGCCCAAGGCCAGGCTGGATGGGCTTGGAGCAGCCTGGGACAGTGGGAGGTGTCCCTGCCATGGCAGGGGTGGCACTGGGTGGCCTTTGGGGTCCCTTCCAACCCAAACCATCCTGGGAATTTAGGATTCTCTGATTATCCCTGGGCAGTGCTCAGGAGTTTCTGCTGTAGCAGGAGCCTGGTGACAGCCCAGGACTGTGAGCAGCTGGGTTTAAATCTAAAGCCAGGCCTAGGAACTGATTCAGTCTAAGAACATTGCTGAAAAAGCTGAAGAAATCATTTTAACCAGAGCAGTGATCAGCCTGTGTCCGACCAAAGAAAGAGGAACCGCTGCTTTTATCTCAAATAATAAACAGAAATCAGAACAGACCAGTCCTCAGCTGCTGGTCCCAGTTAGGACATGCTGCATTTATCACTGGGATTTGAAGAATTCACAATTTCTCAGTGTAACCAAACCCACACTTTGATCTCTTTTCCTTGTTTTCCAGGAACAGTATGAATTCTGCTACAGAGTGGTACAAGATTTCATCGACATCTTTTCAGATTATGCTAATTTCAAATGAGAATCCTGCCTTATTTTTTAATTTGTCTGTATAAATAGTTGTATATTATGTTAATTTATTCCATGTCATTTGGGTTGCTGACTTAACTGTAAATACAATGTTGTGTTGGCTCTAAAAGTTGCATTTGCTGTACAAAGTTGTTTCTTAAATATAAATATCTTCTAAAGCAAAGTATAATGTTCCTATACTGTATAGCACTGTAAGATGGGATAGAAATCTTTATTCTGAATAACAAATTAATTCTTCAGGATTTTTTCCTTTGAATTTTGCCACTCATAAATATTTATATCAACAACGTTATCCCCCAGTTCTTGAAATTTTTGACAGGTGATTTACAGTTCATCCTAAAAAAAGTGAATTGTGGTGCATATGTTTAAACATGTTTTGTTCACCAGGAAAATATGTTCACCATGAAAATAGATGTTTATTTTTCAAGGCCATTTTGAAGAGCTTCTAGGTTTTGATGGATTTTGAGTCCTACTGTCCATAGGATAAAATCGGTAGAAATACAGATTTGAATTTTTGAATTAACAGAACTTTCAAAGCCCAATCAATTTAGTTTTTTCCCAAATATTGTTTAAATCGACTTAGAAAGGCAATAATGTAATTATTAGAATGTTTTGCATAGTTGAAGAGTATATTTTGCAGCACCTGAACTTGTCTACTTGAAGAGAAAGGCCAGAAATGGAGTTAAAAGCTTCTCTTCTCTATAAACACCTGCATAATTTCCCACTTCTTTAAAATAAGGGATGAGCTCTTACTCCTTGATTTGACTCCGCAGGATAATTAGGAGGTAAAAATTGGAAAAAACATTTTATGAAGTTTAATGCCTGAAACATTGAGTGTTGTAGCAAGAGCTCTTCCAGGTTCTTCCCCTCCCAGAAATGTTATCAAAAAAGGACTTTCTCTAAGGGGTTTATGGTTGTGCACAGAGATATATTTTTACTGAAAGTACTACTGAGAATAGAATTGGTGACAGAAAATATAAAAGTCTTTATTAGAGCCCTGACCAGGGGCTGGAAAACCCTCAAATCACAGGGCACCCAAATGTTGAATAATTACCAAGTTTATCTTCCCCACTCTTCCAAAAGTGTATCTGACTTAATGAGCACAAAGGGGTGAATCTATAATTAATTACATAATGAATATGCAATAGTTCTGTCTCGTCCAGCCGGGCTTTGGCGGTGCAACCTCAAAGCCTGATTTAAAACAAGCAGCTTAAACTGAGCTTTTCCCTGCTGTTCTTGCACTATTTTATCCCATTCCCATTGCAATGTAATCTCACTGCACCTTGGAGCCACGCAAGGGGACGGGAAGGTGTCCTTAGGTCTCCTTCCATCCCATCCTGGCTGGAAAAGGTGCGGGATGGGAATTCCTGAGCACCCTATTCCCACAGTGCCATTGGCTGCTTCTTGTCTTCCCATCGCTGCACTCCTGTATTTATTTGTACAGTAAATTATGCACTTCAAAACCAAGGTTGTTTAAAGACTAAACCTCGCTCGTGAGTCTCTATGAGAAGAAACACTCAAGCCACAGGGTTGGGTAGTGGAAGTGGAGCTGAGGAAGGGCACGTTCCTGAAATTCCATCCAAACTGAAAGAGCCAAAATAAATTCAGCCTGGGAACTGATACAGTGGGGTTCAGTCTGAATTATAGCACAGGGAGACTCCCAGAGGCTGGAGAATAATGCAAAGGAATTCCCATGTTACAATCCTGATGTCAGGATCTTTCTGGATCTTTAGCCCACATTTGAATAATAATTTGTCAGATTTTGGGGTCCCTGAGATAAAAGCTGGGGTTGAGTTTTCTCCTGAAGTCGATCTCAGTGCAGGGAGACTCCGAGAGGTTGGAGAATAATGCAAAGGAATTCCCATGTTACGATCCTGATGTCAGGATCTTTCCAGCCATTTAGCCCACATTTGAATAATAATTTGTCAGATTTTGGGGTCCCTGAGGTAAAAGCTGGGGTTGAGTTTTCTCCTGAAGTCGATCTCAGTGCAGGGAGACTCCGAGAGGTTGGAGAATAATGCAAAGGAATTCCCATGTTACGATCCTGATGTCAGGATCTTTCTGGCCATTTAGCCAGCATTTGAATAATAACAGTTTGTGTGTTGGGCAGATTTTGGGGTCCCTGAGGTAAAACCTCGGGGTGAGTTGTCCATGAAGTCAGTCTCAGTGCAGTAGTGATGGGGCACAACTCCAGCTGCCCACGGCGTTCACTAAAGGCCTCCTTACAACCAGGAGTAGGACGGAGTTCCGCTGGAACGCCACATCCTCAGTGGGCACTCGGATTTTAGTTGGTAACCAGATTCAGGTATCGAGGAGGAAAGAGAAAGACCTAAAATACAATTCAGAGTTCTCAGCTGGAGCTCCACAAAGATTTTTGTGGAATTTGAAAAGCCCCCTTGGCAGTCGCCGTGTGCGCTCGGTGGCTGGAGCTCTGGGGACTGTCTTGGTGGGTTGGAATTTTCCTTTGAATCTCCGTTTGTTGCATGGAATTCCTTTGAAACGCCAAATGGTTGGATTGGAAGGGTCCTTCTGATCTGTCTGTGGTTTTGGTCACTGTGTGACTTTGACTGTTCATGTGTTCAGAAGGTCCCAGCTCACCTCAGCATTTAAGCGGTCGCTTCCCAACATCCTTATCCCACAATCCATGGAATGCCATGGGTTCCCTGTTCCCAAAGCAATCCCTTAAGTGCTTGGCTGACTTGGGCCTTAATGAAGAATGCATACTGTAATTAGCAGTGTTTTTTAGGCTATTTTTATGTATTTTTTAAACTTTTAAAATGAGCCTGACCACTCCGTGTTCAGTCTTTGGAAATGTTTGCGTTTCCCTCATCCCATTTTTCATGCAAAGTTACTGGAACTTTTCTGTATAACCAAAATGTATTTAATTTGTCAAATCTTTATAATATATGTATGTATTATACAGTTTCAGCTATTATTATTTTCTTTTGTTACGTTTCTAATTTGATCTTGCTGTGTTTTTAATGCCGGTGAATGTGGCTGAATTATTTGTATATGCAAATTGCAAGATCTAATACATTCTGATGCAAGAACATAGCTTCCTTTTTATTCTCCACCTGCATTATTTCCTTTAAATCTTTTAATTTCATTCCCGTGTTGTGTGTTCATTTGAATTAAGCATTCTAAAAGAGTTGGAATCCATTATCTAGATAAGTAATTTTTCAGTGCTTACGTGCAGCTATTTGGGAGTAAAATTCTGATTTTTTGTTGGGACTGAACACTGTGCATATAAAAGGTGTTGACCTCATGGAAGCTGTTGGAATCCAGGTCTCCCCAAACTGTCTGGATAAGTAAGATCTGATGAAATAAATACAGTAAAATTAATTAAATAGAGTAAAATAATCCTGTGGTAAACTGTGGTGTCATACCAAGATAAAAACAGGGAGCTAAACTTCCAGCTGTGTCACCAGTCGTGAATTGAAAGTTCACTCTAATTAACAGCAATTTCTTAATTCAGTTTGACAAGTTTTGCGTTGGACATCTTGCTAAAATTAACCAAGAAGGCCCCACTGTTGTAACAAGGGGCGGGGGAGGTTTGCGTGAACCAGGAGTAACTGCTCAGAGGTTACTGATGTCAAATCAAATAGGATTTAATGAAGCCATATTTCTGCCTGACCCTTTCTCTGCTTCCCCTGGTCCACCCCACACCTCCCATTTGGGAGATGCCTCTTCAGGGTGGGTAATTTTAGGATTTTTTTTTTTTTCCCCGTAGTTGTAGGGAAGAACTTTCAGTCTGCACGTCCTTCCTGGGCATTGTTCTAACATTGACAAGGTGAGAGGGAATGGCCTTAAATTGTGCCAGGGGAGGGTTGGAGATTAAAATTTCTTCATGGAAGGGGTTTGAAAGCATTGGAAAACTGCCTGGGGCAGTGGTGGAGTCCCCATCCTTGGAATTGTTCAAAAGATACGTGGGTGTGGCATGGAGGACAGGGGTTAGTGGTGAACTGGTTGGTGGTTGGATTTGATGATCTTACAGGTCTTTTCCAAACTTTACAAGTCTCTGATTCTAATTTGCCATTGCATGTAAAAGCTGTTAATTTTTTAAATTTTTCCAGATAAGCTGATCAAATATTTTGTGTGATTGGATCGTGTACTGTCACCGGGATGTGCAGGTTGTGAGACCACTGGAAGGTAACTGTGTGTGAGGACAGGCAGGTGCCTTGGTGTGGTCTCAGAAAATAGAAGAATCTCAAGTATTAATCAGTTATTAACTAATGGTTGGTTAATTTAAATAAATATTGATAATTGTAATTGTTGATCACACAGCAAACATGGATATTTCTATACTCCATTGATGATAAAGGTTTTTTTCCTACTTCTAACGTTACAAAGAGATACCATAAAGGCCTTGTGGTTCTGTTTTTAGAAACTGAGCTTTTAGAAAAAAAGCACACGTTAATTGTAAACTGTCCACAAAATGTATTTATTTTAATGGGATATTTAAGCAGTATAAACTAAGGCAGATCAAAGAGGTGTTTGCTCTGTATAGGGCAGATATGTCAAGTCTCAGCTCTCTTTTGCCTGATGCAGAAATTGTTGAATTGAGAATTTTCCAAGTCACTGAACTTCCCGGGGAGTGTTCTTCATCTGAGGAATTAAAGGATTAGGATGTCATTTAGATCTTTCCTTGAGAGCTTCCTTCTAATGACTTTTATCCATTTTCCGTGCTGCTTTGCACAGAGGAGGGGAATTACTCAGTCATTAATGGAGTTGACACCTTGCCAAGGAAGTTCTTTGCACAAAGAATCGTTTTCTCCTTTCACCTATTTCCATTGCATGAGAAACCGCTCCAGCATTTTCCTGAATGTTTCCTGAACTCCAACTGTCCCATAAACATGGAACAGAAGATCCAAGCTGGGACTTCTCGCCAGCTGGGTGGACAAAAAGAAAGGAAAACTCTCCCAGGTGGGAAGAGCTTGAGAAGGAATTATTGAGCATTGTATTTTCTTGTTGAGATTTTTATAGAAACTTTGTCCTTCCAAAACCTGAAGGGAGGCTTTGGAAAAGATGGAGAGAACTGTTCATGAGAGAATGGAGTGACAGGACACAGGGAATGGCTTCCCACTGCCAGAGGGCAGGGATGGATGAGATTTTGGGCAGGAATTTTTCCCTGGAAGGGTGGGAGGCCCTGGCACAGGGTGCCCAGAGCAGCTGTGGCTGCCCCTGGATCCCTGGCAGTGCCCAAGGCCAGGCTGGACACTGGGGCTGGGAGCAGCCTGGGACAGTGGGAGGTGTCCCTGCGATGGGGTGGGATGGGATGGGATGGGATGGGATGGGCTTTAAGATCCCTTCCAAACCAAACCATTCCATGATTTTATGATTCATGTGGTGGGCTATGGATGGAGCAGAAGCTGTTTCCAAGGAAGCAGCACATGGAACCGCTCTCCTCCCTCGTTTGTAAGTATGCATGGAAATGACCTACTCCAGAGTTTAACAGAGGCTGAGCTCATTTGCTGAATCCAGGGGGATCTCACCCCAGGCCTAAAATGTCCAAATTTCTACCTCAGCTGTGTGAAAGGACTGACTGGGAGAGGCGAAGTCCCTCTTATGGTCACCTTTGGGGTTAGAAGTGGCAAAATTTTCTGGATTAAGAATTTCGTTGCCAGATTGGGCACAGGGTGGGATTCTTGGGGGCCAGGAGTTGGATTCCATCATCCTTGGTTTTGTAATCCTTTGGAATTGGCAAATCTCTTAACAGACCTAGAACAGGCTGCAAAGTTTTAATTTGCATTTTAAACCCGACATATTTCACTGGGACGTTGTCTTGTGCTTCCCAGTCATCTTCCCTGGCTTTGAAGGACAATTGGAAATCTGCTTTTCCAGATGAATTTGGATTATTTGAAATACTGATTTGACTTAAAAACATCAGTGTGTCCATCATATCCAGATTTTTTTCCCTTAGTAGTTTATGTTCTTTCACCATTTAAGGTAAATTTATTATTTCAAAGTATCTGTTAACTGTGGATAGATCCAGTTTGGAAACATATCCCATTTGTTCCTAAATTTATGCAGATTCCTCCCACATAAAATCCTCTGTTGAAATTAGGTTCTGTGCATGAATACAAGCACTCCAAAAATCCTGGGTGCAATAATGTGTCAGGGTAATAAACTGTGGTTTTAAAAGAGAAATTTGTTGCAAAACATTAAATTTTCAGGGTTAATCACACAGCAACTGCTCATCTCCAGATTTTGCTTTACACAGTATGAATAGCCTGAATATTTATTTACTTTATACCTTATAAAAGCCCTAATTTAGGGAAAGCTTCAACTAGAATTTGTGCTTTTTAAAGTAAAAACCACTGATAGTACAAATCTGTGAGAAATGAGCTTCATTCAGCGCTTCCAAACCACCTGTTCAGACTTCATAAATAACTCTCGGATCTTCATGGGATAAATTAAAATGCTGATTTTTTAATTCTCTATCAAGGAGTTTCAAGCACTGACTTTATTTTTTTCTCCTCATTTTTGACAGCTGACAGTTTTACTTCATGGTGTATTTGTCAGCTTTCACTACTAAACTAAATATTCACGAATTAACCTAGCAGCAAATTCAAACCTTGGAGAAAATGTCTTTTTTGGGTTTTTTTGGTTTTTTTTTTTCCTCCTGTAAATCTACTTCAGCAAATATTTGTACAGATGCTGTTTGAGAGAGCACTGCTGCTCCTGGAGCCAGGTTGAAAACTTTTGTTATGATTTGGGTTTTCCTCTAAGTGTTGCTGTGTTTGCAGGGACACATCACAAAATCAGGCCAGAATATACAATTATTGCCACAGTGCAGGTGTGGTTATTTATTTGTGCTGTTTGATCACCTGTGGGCTGGCAGAGACTGCAACAAATTCAATTTCAAAGAGTTTTTCTGCTATAAATTGTTTATTTTAGATACATCTTTCAGGACCCCCCAGGAAGCATCTTTTAATACCTGTTAATTAGCAATGATACCCAATTAGACACCAAATAGAATCCTGATTTTGGTATGGTTTACATCTAAATTAAAGATTGTCCAGTAGCACACAGCTACTGTAAAATAATAAAAAAATAATAATTATTATTAATAATAATAATCCGAACTAAATTAACCCCCCCAAAGCTTATGAAATAGACTTCAAAATCATTTAATTGAAAAGAAATAACATTTTAAAAGCTGCTTACATCTAACTGTATCACATCTAAAGTCATCACACTACACAGAATAGTCTTTGAGGCAAGCTAGATAATAAAATACTAGTACAATCCAAAGTTCTGCTTTGTGAAAGATCTGAATAGTAGAATTTTATCTCCTGAAGCACAAAAGGCTGGATGACCTTGTCCTGTACCCCTTTCCCAAGCACCAAACGTGGAATGAAGGTCACACTTCATATCTCAATAATGTGCTGTTGTTGTTATTATTATTATTATTTTTTTCTTCTGTCGTCAAACACAGAGCAACACAGTGTTCATGGTGATTCTTGGCCTCACGGATCCTCAAATTCAGGTCTCAGTAATGAATTCCTGTTCGGGAGCAGAGGTCGGGATCAGTTTTATCTCTAAATGAAGGTAATTCATTTGCTGATTAAAATGGACTTACAGTACTAATTTACCTTTTCCTGCTGCTCACCCCCTCCCATCCTTGCTGCCTTTATTTTTCCCCTCTCCTTAAACCCCTTATTTGTGTGGTTAATAGTATTTTTGTGGCTTGTAGTCCTTTAATCTGATTAAACACAGACGCTTAAATCACTTTATAAAGCCTAAGTGTAGCTGAGTTGATATAAACGGATTCTGGGTGCTTTTTGCTGATCCGAGGAGGTGCAAATTTGGGACCACTGAGCCCCCTGCAAATCCCCCTCCCTCAGAGAGGGGCTCAAGAAGCTTGGACAGGTTCAGGTTTGGGAACAGGTTTAGGTTCAGGTACAGGTATAGGTTTCGGTACAGGTTCAGGATTAGGTTCAGATATAGGTTCAGGTTCAGGTACAGGTATAGGTTTCGGTACAGGTTCAGGTATAGGTTTACATACAGGTATAGGTTTAGGTACAGGTACAGGAACAGGTTCAGATATAGGCACAGGTGCAAGTTTAGATTTAGGTACAAGAACAGGTNGCTCAAGAAGCTTGGACAGGTTCAGGTTTGGGAACAGGTGTTTAGGTTCAGGTACAGGTTCAGGTTTAGGTTCAGGTACAGGTGTAGGTTTCGGTACAGGTTCAGGATTAGGTTCAGATATAGGTTCAGGTACAGGTATAGGTTTCCGTACAGGTTCAGGTTTAGGTACAGGAACAGGTATAGGTTTTGGTACAGGTATAGATTTAGGTTCAGGTTCAGGTTCAGATATAGGCACAGGTGCAAGTTTAGGTTCAGGTACAGGTATAGGTTTCGGTACAGGTTCAGGTATAGGTTTAGGTTCAGGTATAGGTTTAGATACAGGTACAGGTTTAGGTACAGGTACAGGAACAGGTTCAGATACAGGCACAGGTGCAAGTTTAGGTTCAAGTACAGGTATAGGTACAGGTTCAGGTTTAGGTACAGGAACAGGTTCAGATATAGGCACAGGTGCAAGTTTAGATTTAGGTACCAGAACAGGTTCAGATACAGGCACAGGTGCAAGTTCNTAGGTACAGGTATAGGTTTAGATATAGGCACAGGTGCAAGTTTAGGTTCAGGTACAGGTATAGGTTTCTGTACAGGTTCAGGTTTAGGTACAGGTACAGGAACAGGTATAGGTTTAGGTACAGGTATAGGTTTAGGTTCAGGTTCAGATATAGGCACAGGTGCAAGTTTAGGTACAGGTTCAGGTTTAGATTCAGGTACAGGTTCAGGTTTAGATTCAGGTACAGATACAGGTATAGCTTAGGTACAGGAACAGGTTCAGATACAGGCACAGGTTCAGGTATAGGTACAGACAGAGATAAAAGTTCAGGCACAGGTATGAGCACGGGTACAGATTCACGTACGGGTATAGACACAGGTACCAGAAAGGGCACACTACAAGCACAACTTCAGGCACAGGTATGAGCACGGGTACAGGTACAGACTCAGGTACAGGTTCACGTACAGGTATGGGCACAGGTTCAGGTACAGGTTCTGGCTGGGGCACACTACAAGCCCTAGGTTCAGGTTCAGGACGGGGCACAGGTACAGATTCAGGTACAGGTATAGACACAGGTACAGGTTCAGGTTGGGGCACACTACAGGCACAGGTACAGGTACAGATTCAGGTTCAGGTACAGGTATAGACACAGGTACAGGTTCAGGTTGGGGCACACTACAGGCACAGGTCCAGTCTCGGGTCCGTGTCCAGGCCCACCCCGCCATGAGGGGCCGGGGGTCCCGCCGTGGCTCCGCTTCCCCCGGCGGCGCCCGAGGCGCGAGCGCCTCCGCGGGGCGGCGCCTCCGTTTGAACTCAAACCGCCCTCGCCTCTTCCCATTGGTTCCGCTGCGCGTCGCGCGCTGCCCCCTCCGCCAATCAGAGGCGGCCGCGCTCCTTTTCGAATGTTCAACGGTCATCTCGGTGGGTTCGTTTCTCCTTCCGCCGATCCGGCGGGGGGTAAAGCTAAAAGAATCCCTCTGTCCGGTGCTGCTTGTTGCGGCCGGACGGGCTCGGTGCTGTCGTCAGCCATGGCTGCCGCCAGCAGGCGCAGACGGCGGCGGCGGCTCCCGGTCCGTCCATCCGCGCGGCTCTCGGGGACTCCGTTTCGGTGCCTGGCGGAGGGATACACCTGTGGGAAAAGGCGGGGCGCGCGCGCGGGAAGGGCTCAGTCGGCGTCGCGCCGTGACGGGAGCGCGGGGGGGGCGCGTCGGACGCCGCCACACGGGGCCCCTCAGCGGCCGCCAGCGCTCCGACAGACCCAGGTACGGGTGGGCGAACGGTGAGGGGAGGAGGGCCAGGGGCACGCGGCTTTGGGGTGAGGGTAGTCGCGGGGAGGAGTTGGGCCGCCTGACACCCTCATTGGTGGCCACCTACCGCCCCCATGGTGGCCACCTACCCCCCCATGGTGGCTCTAGCCCCCTGCCATGGTGGCTGTTGCACCCCTCTCCCCCGCTGTTTACCTGTCCCGTTCTCGCCGGTGGCTGTGACCGCCAAAAGCCCGGGCTTATAAATTTCGGCATCTGCAGCTCATGTGGCTTTTTTTGGCGTGTAGCAGCAGCTGGCTGCCGTGGACAGGGTGCTCTCGGTGCAGGACACTTGAGTATTTGCGTTCTCTAAAAGCTGAAGGGACTGCCGGGTTCCCCCCCAAGTTGTGTCTTGTTGTCAACAGGTGTTTATCGCATGAAAGCCACCAAAAAATTCCATAAGGGTCTCTCTTAACTGTATTTAATTCCGTTGTTTTACCTTGTTGTTTTCAAATACAGAGTGTTTACGCTGCTTTCAAATATAGCGTGTTTACAAAGATACTTCCTTGAGAATCGCTTGTGGCAATCCTATTCATACGTGAAATAATGCTTTATATGGAAATACATAAAAAGCGTATCCGCTTGTGCTTTGCCTTGGGTTTTTTTTGCCAGTTCAGTGCTGTTCCTCCTGCTGTCGTGATGCACGCAGAGTTGCGCTCGTCTCCCTCTCAGCTCTGTCGCAGCCGATCGCGACAGAGTTCAGGAACTGCCCAATTTCCAGCCTCTTCCCAGCTGTTCCTGCCACTGTTCCTGGGAGCCGATGCCGCTATTCCCTCCTTTTCCAGGAGGATACAACTGCAGTCACTTGGTCTCTATTTTTAAATGCAAATCTGAGAATTTCCATCTAGGTAGGAGATTGAAAGATTCAGATTTAGTGAGGAGGATTGAGTTTTTAAGGTGTTTATGGGACAAAATCTGTGTTGCTGCTGAACTTTTCCAAGGTTCTGATGGGTACCAAAAACCTCCTGAGAACTTGAAAGTAGTCTAAAAATGTATATGAAAATATTCCCAGTTTTCTACACAGGGAAACACGTGTAAACAGCACTGAGATTCTTCTGCTTGCCCATTGGGAAGTATCTCATCTCTGGAACAAAATAAAACATAAAAATTTACATCTATTTACTCTCATAAACATATAAAGCATAATTAGGATGAGTAATCTGGGTTTTTTTTATAGGTAAGGTTCCTTACATTCGAAGATGCCACGCTATGGGAAAATCGTTGTCATTAAAAGGAATGGGACTGATGGAATTGTTTTTCCACTCACCTCAACTTCTTGTTTATTTGGAAGGTGAGAATTTGCCTTGCATACATTGAAATAATGAGTGTTTTCCTGCAGGTCGTGTCATTTAACGCTCACTTACAAAAATAAAAGTTAACTTAGGAATGGTGTACAGAGGAGGGATGGTGATACCTCATTTTATTACTGCTTTTTGTCCTTGCTAGAGCTACTTTGCTTGATCGATTTTAAGTTTCTGGCCGCGGGAAATCTGGGGAAGGGCTTAAAAGAGATAAGTGATAAGACTACCAGCAAGTCAAAAGCATTCGAGATTAGCTTAAAAAAAGGAAAGTCTGTACACTTAGAAACGTGTTCTAACTCAGTAATAACTTTTAAGGAGGTAGAAGTGGCGCTGCAGGTGAGACCGAGGGTCAGTTACCTGTTCTCAGATCAGAAATGTAAGCCTGAGAATGAGTTTAACAGCTGATTTTGTGTAAAAATACTCCACAAGTCTTGGGAAGCGAGGAATGCCATAGCAGCAGCTGTGCTGTAGCCGTGTCTTGGCTTGTTGGGGTCTGCTTTTTTCACAGTTTGGGTATTTCACATATTTTTCTGATCTGGATTCTCTGGTGCTGCAGGAGTGTGAGCTGCTACTTTTTGCCAGTTTAAAAAGACTTAGGCAGTTAATTTTTTTCAAATTAGAGAAATCATGCTGCTGTACCATTATTAACTAAAATTTTGGGAAACCCCCTAATCCTACAGCAGATTTCCCTGGGTTTTGTGTGAAACTGAACCTGCGTTTTCCCCCCAGGAAAACAGAATGTGACATCCGCATGCGGCTGCCGTGGGTGTCCAACGAGCACTGCAAAATCGAGATCAATGAGAACAAGGAGGTGAGGTGCTGATGTGTTACTGAAATACGCATTGCCCTGTTGCATCTCAGCAGTCACTGAACTCTCTGTTTGATTTTTAGGCAGTCCTGACGAATTTAAGCACAGTAAACCCCACGCAGCTGAACGGGGCTTGCTTGCAGCAGCCCGTTCCCCTGAAGCACGGAGACGTGTTAACCATTATTGATCGTTCTTTCAGGTGGGTGCCACGGCCAGACTCTTTAATTATTTGATTCTAGAGTGTAAATTGATAAAAAATTATGAATTAAGTTCGTATTTCTCTACAAAGTCTTTCAGGCTTTCATCAGAAGGCAGGATTGCTTAAAGTTATCTTTTTATCACTTATATTACATTAAGCTAAATCAATAAAGGTAGAACTGTCTAGAGAGGTCATTCTGATTTTGTTTCAAGAGTTGTCAGTTTTAGGGGGAAATTTAAAGTGGTTTTAAATTGCTAAAGCCTTTAAAATTGGGATGTGTGCATTATTGGGAGAGGACAGCTATTCCTAGGTCATTCCTCTTAATAATACGAATTTAGTTGTCAACTACTTGACAAAAAAAAATATTTTAAAATATTTCTTTCAGGTTTGAATATCCTCTGCAATCAACTCCGAAAAAGAGGCGTTCCAGGTCTCCAAAAGATGAAACTCTGCAGGTAGTTTTGTGGCCGTGGGCTTTTTCTTTACAAATATTTTAGTAGTAGTGACATGGTTTTCTATTTCCTTGTTCTGTTTTCTGATTAAAAGTAACTTTTCAGCCCTAAACTGCCTTTCTGTCTGAAAATATAAGTAAGTTCCTTCAGATAAATACTTTTAAAAATTTAGTAATTTTTAGTTTAAATTTTAGTCAAAAAATTTGTCAGTTTTTGGCAATAGATAATTAATAATCTATGATGTTACTAATACAGAGAGAGCTATAAATCTTCACTGACTCTGGTAAGAAGGGGAGGTTCAAGTGTTTCTATTCTTATTTTACAGATGCTTTGACAGCTCGGAATTTAAATGATAAAACAAGATAAACTTTTCTTTAGAGTCTCAAATGTATTGGTCAATCTTAAATATTGAAAAGTTGGAGGATTTAATTTGAATACTTTAAAGCCTGTTTAGGGACAATGCATATTCTCTCATAAATAGTTGTTGTCAGGGTAGAATTGAAAGCTACAGTGTGAAATATTTGTTGCTCTGCTGTAATGTTGTACAAATTTACAGGTTCTTCATGTTCAGCAGGTGGCAGAAGTGGAATTATTACACAAACAAACGTCAGGAGCTAAAAGTCTTGATGCCTCAGGTTGGTACCTGTTTTCTGGGGGCTCTGTTTGCTTTTTTCCCCTTTATTCTTAGCATAAGAATTAAAACAAGGTTGGAAGAGGGGAAAAAAAGGCATTTTAAGACTTTCCAGTCTGAGTACACCTTGCTGTGTCAGTGATTACCTCATCATGCTTAGATGCTGTGAGTTCACCTTTATCATTAAAATTTGACTTGAACTTCTCTGCTGACCTCCAGCTACTCCTTTTTAAAGCAAATATTGCATTGCCTCATGCATTATTTCCTAATAAAAAATGGAAACAAGTATCATTTTGGAGGCACGTGATATATATTGAAATAATTGTTTACAGGAACTGTTTCCTGTAGAACCAGAAAAATCCAGATCTGCTAATTCTGGATAATTATAACCCATAGACTGTTTAAATGCCAGAACTTTCTCTTCCCATCCTTCCTGTCTTAAATAATCCTGATTTTCAGAGAAGGCTCTTCATTATAATTGCTGACAGATTTTTGTTCCAATGCAAAAAGCCCCAGCTGCTCCCAGATGTTCCATTTCAGTAGATCCTGGTTGACCAGGAAGAGCTTTCCTGACAAGGATCTTCCCTCTTGGGAGGGAAGAGAAGGAATTTTTAATCTATATTTATGGAACTTATATTTGTAGTTCTGCAATTTTGAAGTAACTCTGCGTCTGTATTTTTGTTTTGCTTTGCTTTCTTTGTAGATAATGCTGAGTGTGAAGAAAAAAATGCCCGTGAAAATAAACAAACTCCGGAGGAAAATCTTCCTGCAGCTTTCCCTGTCAAACTCCAAACACCCAAATCTTCACAGAGAATACATCGTGTTCTTAAAAAGCAAAATGAAATGTCTCCCTTTAGTAAACTCTATGAAAAGCTCAAAAATGAGCTGAAAGTGGAAAAACCTCTGCACAGGGGAACTGCCTCTGAGCAAGCTGCAGAAGGAGACCCTGGGAGTGTTCTGCCAGAACCAAGTGCTCCCGTTTCATCCCTGAGTTGTCTTTTTGATCTGGGCAGCCTGGCTAAAGGAAAGGAAATAGGCAGAAGGGAAAATCTTGAAGAATGTACAATTGTGAGAAGAGAAGAAGGAAACAGCCCAGGGTTTAACCAGCTGTCAGCTGTGGGAAGAGCTCCCAGGAAGAGTTTTACCAGGAGTGCTCAAACTCCCGTTTCAAAGGAAGTGTCAGCAGATACCGGTCAGAGTCCCTTTCCGGATCCTAAGGAATTAAGGACACCAGGCAGATCCAAAGGTACTGCTGTTACACCCAAACCCAGCCAGGAGAGCCACAGGAATTCCCTGTTCTCACTGCAGCAGTGCTCCATAGAAAGGATGGATTGTCCTGTTAAAGGGACAGTGTGCAGCCCCACAACCCCCACCCCCAGTGCTGCTGAAGGAGGTAAATGTGTGCTGCCCACACCAACGCCCAGGAGGAAGAGTCCTCGGTCTCTGTTCGTGTCACCTCCCAAAGAAACCACTGGAGTGAATCCTGGAAATCCTGATACTCCAAAGACTCCACGGCGTGGGTCATTGAAACCTAAGTCTCTTCCAGAAATCCCAGCTGGAGCTCCAAGGGAAGATGCAGTGTGCAGAATTGATAACACACAACTGCCTTTGCCTGAAGACAAATGCTTAAAGCAAAGACGAAACAGCAAACAACGAACGCCAGGAAAACCTGTCCAAGAAGTGCTGAAAGAAATCTGGGACCAGGCAAACCTGGATAACTCCAAGGTGGGGCATTGTGAAACCCCTGCCTCTCTCTCTGATTCCAAGAGTCCCAGAAGAAACAGCAGGCAAAGTAAAGAACTGGTGGACAAAAGTGTCCATTCAGAGGCACTGGCTTCAGAAGCAGTGATGGCATCTCCTGCTGGTCAGACACCTGGCTCTGGAAGGAAAAGGAGAAGGTCAAGGGCCTCTGGAGTGCTGACTGGAGCAGCACTGGAGACAAACCCTGTTCAGGAGCATCACGATTCAGGCAGAAGAACCAGCGGAACTCCAGCAGAGCTGGCTGTGGACGGGTGTCACCAAAACCAGGATTTGGAAGATGCCAGTGCTACAGGACCTCGGAGACCATCAGGCAAGAGGGGGTCTGCAGGAAGTGCTGCTGAGCTGAAAGACACTGAGCCTGGCTCAGAAACTAAAACTTCTGGCCTCTTGCATGGAGAAGACTCAGGTAAATACATTGGATCCCCTGCCTTGTTTTTTATATTAGAGAAATTCTGTAACACTTTTCTGAGAATTCTCTCACTCGGATAAAGTGCAGAACCACTTGCTGACACTAACTGTAAAATATCATGGAGCTGCATTTGACCTTAACAATACACAATATGTATAAAATATCCTGGATTGAATGTATTTCCCTTTAAGGTAAGTTGGTTTTGGGTTTGTTTCCAACTTTGAAATGCACAAGGAAGACGCTGCCTTGGATTGTTAGATATCTAAAAATGTTTTCTTTTGTTCTTTTCAGGCAAGACAAAAAGAATCTCTCAGAAGAGGAAAAGTGGTGAAATGCTCCCTCAGACTTCGGGCAAAAGGAAGAGGGTGTCTTTTGGTGGTCATCTGAGTCCAGAGCTCTTTGATAAAAGTTTGCCTCCCAACTCTCCCCTGAAAAGAGGAGCTCTCCCTGCCAGGCGGAGTTTACCCTACGGAAACTCTCCTCGGGCTGTGCTCAAAAAGGCTCAGGGGTTGAAGCACTTGATGGATCAGGTAAATGTTAAGAGTAGTCAAGTTGCTGAGTCTATTACTATGATCAGAATTCATAAATTCTCTTATATGTGTATTTATTCTATTATTTATTAATTCAAAATCAGTAGTAAACCTTGTGTGATGCATGCTGGTGTCACTCATGAGTGTTTTGGGATGCTCAAAGAATCACCAGCAAAGGCATCAGCAAAAACAGGTTTATAATAAAGTGAAAGTGTAACGAAGTTCATTGGCAGGGTCACTCTCCTACTTATGGAGGGGTAAAACACAAGGGAAAATAAGACTAAAAATTTAAAATCAATCAATCTGAAACTAAAATTGACATAAAATGATTTAATTGGTGGCTGGGGGTGGATGGAGGGTAAGGATGGGAAAGTGTAAGGATAAAAAGTAAGGTAAACCCTCTTGCCAAACTTAGCCCCAGACTTGATCAACAGTTTAGGAATCATTTCCTGTATAATTATTGAAAAAGTCAAATAATCCCATTCTCAGACAGGGTTTCCCTGGACAAATCCACCTCATTAAAAAGAAGGAAATAGCCTCCATTCATTAATGTACATTTTTTTTTCCCAGGAAGAGAAAAGGTCACCCAAAAATCCACCAGCCCAGCAGTCCCCAGGTGCCTCATCCCCTACCTCAGGGAAGGCAACACCCGAAATTCCTTCAAACTCTCCAGCCCCTTTCAGGAAAGGGCGTTTCTCCGTCTCCCAGCTCCCCACAGCGTTCCCAATTGCAGAGGAGAAGGAGGCTGGCACTGAAGACGTGGATCCAAAGGGGAAAAGTGGCGTCCAGGGGAAAACACCCAAATCTTCTCCTGCTGTCCAGGATGCCAAAGCCGTTGTGGCAGCGACACCTGCCAAGTCCACCAGAGGTGCCCAGCTGGGTTTGAAGGGCACTGCCATGAAGAGCAGAGGTGGGGCTGCGGCAGTTATCAGTGCCAAGAGGAGAAGTGGTGCCTCCAGTGCCAATTTATTAGGTTGGTTTCCACAGTTCATCTTTAATATTCACTTTCATGCTTTAAAATACAGGAACCAAACTGGAAAAGGCCTATTTTTTTATGCAGAGGCCACCAAATGATTGGTGAATCCTCTGAAATCTGGGCTTCTTGGAAGTGCAAAGTGTTGCATTTTCTTGTTCATAAAGGAGATTTATTAAAGCATCAATAAACTCTTTTAAACACAAATCCTAATGTTCAGAAGTTGAAAAATGGTAAAATTAACATTCTCTTCGCAACGTTAGAATCATGATCTTTAAAATCTGTCAAGTTCAAGTAGTGTTAAACCAAACCATGTTTATCACATCAGTTTAGTTTTGAAAAACTTAATATTTTATACCAATGCAGCTTCACCTTTGTTACGTTGTGCCTTTTTCTTATACAAGGCTCACAGACTTTGTCCAGGAACCAGGCTGCATTTAACCACTCAAAGTGGTACATAACAAATAGAAATAAAAAATAGGATCATAACCGGGTGTTACTTTCAAATCTTCAAAATTCTCAGTGTCGAGCACCGATTTGAAATAGTTTTGACGGTGTTGGAAACTAATAGGGGTGTTCTGGTTCTTCAAGTTTTGACTTTTGAATAAACTTTGAAGCAGGGTGTATTTGTCACCTGTTTTCATCAGTTAAATCAGTTTGACAAAAGCAAATTCCCCATTCACCCAGGAATTTTCGTTACTTTAATATTCTGTCTGTTTTAATGGCAGCAGAGCTCTTGACAAATATCAGTGGCATTCCATTTCTCACTGGCTCTTTGTAATGTGAATTTTAATATCACTGCATCAGTTTCTTCTGTAATACGAAAATAACATCACAGCTCTTAATATTTTCAGATCCAAAATAAAACTTTGTTTCCAGTGGTTTTTCAGATAATTTTCCTGGATGCTTGGCATTTTTTCTCTGCACCCTGCACATCCTGGCAATGTCAGTTTTTCAAAGTTCTTTTTATTTACAGACTGACATAGCAATTCTGACGAGAGAATAATAACATCCTTTTCTTTAGGAACAGCATTCCCCTTTTTATCTCTACTTAAAAAAACCATTTCTTTTATATGATCCCTGTGTTCTGCTAGCTTTTTTCTTGAAGTAAACAAGGCAGGTGTCCTACAACTTCCAGCTTCATTTATTCCACCGCTGTAATTCCCTGCTCCCAGTGCTGTGTATAGAATGATGCTGTGATGGAGGTAACCTTGCTTTGGGAATTTTGGGAGTGTGTTACAAGGAGAAGGTGATACAAGAAAAATTATGGGAAGTCCGTGTAGATCTAAGTGCAGGATAAATAAATAGTTTTCCTGACTGAAATTCCTCAGGAAGTGGTGAAAGAAACTTCAGTTAGAAACAATTCCTCTTCTGTTAAATCTCTCCAGAGGAAAGCTCTTCTATAATGAACGAGGCTGAAAAGCTCCTGGCGAG
Organism: Callaeas wilsoni; assembly: GCA_013398955.1. Taxonomy (NCBI): domain Eukaryota; kingdom Metazoa; phylum Chordata; class Aves; order Passeriformes; family Callaeidae; genus Callaeas; species Callaeas wilsoni. The sequence goes on along the minus strand of VWPU01015861.1, from coordinate 123,817 downwards.
TTTCTGTTGGGAAAAATGGGTTCCTTCCAAAAGAGAGAGGAAGGAATTGGGTCAGTGTTCAGTTGTAGGATCTGACCTGTGTTTGACACCGTGTGAAGCTCCTTGTTTTGGTGTGGAAAGCCACACTGGGTACTTGGACTCTTCTTAAACTTCAGCTGAAATTGGATTTTCAAATTGAAAATGTTTCAGAGAACACTGTAGGTGTTGTCAGATAATAACAACCACTTTCCTCTGCCAGACTGCAGAAAATATATTGGACTCATAAAGGAATAATTGTGAACTTCCATTTATACAGCTGAGAGTTAAAAGTGGTTCTTTCTCATTTGCTTCTAGTTGCAAAATCTTGGGCAGAAGTGGTAAAATTGGGAGTTGCAAGACCACAGTCAAAGACTGCTAAAAAAAGTGTCCGTAAAGGAAGAGCCCTGAAGAAGATAAACCGCCCACCAAAGGTACCCCTTTTTTGTGTTTCTTTGTCTTGTTCTCTTGCATGACCACCAAGGAGCTCAGATGTATTTTGATTGAGCAGCTGGAACCTCCTGAGCTCTTGGTGTGGTCTAAAATGGGTTTTGATGTCTCTCGCAGCATTTGGTAAGTGCAGATTTGTACAAAAGGTTGGAAAAGACCTGCAAGATCATGGAGTCCAACCTCTGATCATAAAAATCAAGATTGGGCAGGCAGGTCCTGCCTTTCCTAAACTCAGGCTGGCTGGGCCTTCCAACCCTTCTGGGCACTGGACATCCTCCAGTCTTCTGGAACCTCCCAGCTGACCAGGACTGATGAAAAATGATGGAAGGAGCTTGGCCACCTCTTCCACCAAGAAGCAGCTTGAGTTAATAGCTCTTTATTTTCTTTTTCCTTTGCCTCTGCAGACTCCAGAGAAGAAAATAAAAGATCACTTCAGCACAGGTCATGCAGAGTCACCTGCTACCATAGTTGTAGGCAGAGCTTATTCCACCACAGTCAGGTCAGCTGGACACGTCCCTAAAGTGGTAAAAAATCCCGTCCTGAAGCTAAACATGGATATGGATGAAAGTTTCTCAGGTGAGATTTAAAGTCTCTTGCATCCTCTGTCAGCTGTGCAGTTCTTTTGTCAAAACGTGCTCATCTCTCCAAATAAAATTTCTAGGGGTGCCTGAAGTGTTTCAAACTCCAGAAAATGAGGGTGGAAGAACATTACCTTTGGCTGCTGCTTGGAATGCTGAGTTTACACCACCGTGTGCTGCAGGGGACATTTCTGACTTGCACACTCCTGAGGAATCTGGTAGGTTTGGTATTTAAAAAAAGGAATATTTAGGTGTTTTATGGGTTAGCAGCAGTCTCAGCCTAGGCAGACTTAATTGAGGTGAAGCATCCAGCAACACATGAAAGGAACCATTGAGATTTATCAGATATTAAAAGAAATTATAGTTCCAGTTAATTTCTGAGTAGGATATTTTATTATCCATTCCATTTGGTGTGAAACTTCAAACTGCTGAGGAGTTGTTCAAGACCGTGAATGCCCAATGCATATGTTTGGATTTTGATTTCTAGAAGGGAATATTTGAATTTGTATTTTCTTTAATTATACAGTAATTAGAATGCTTGGATTTCCTACTTAATTTGTTTTCCAAATGACATAAATCTGCTCATTTCAGGAGAGATGATGGTGTCACCATTAAATAATTCAGATGCTTCAGAACAGAAGCGAGAGAGTCCAGGCATATCCCACTTTCTGAGAGAGGAGTCATCTCCATCTATGTTTGTTGAAAAAGCCACAAAAACTCCTGAAAAAAGAAAAGCTGTGCATGAAGATAATGTGGATCGTTCAGTAATAATTCCAGAAAAAACAGCGTCTCTGGTGAAATCAGGAAGTAAAAGGAGGACTCCAAAGCAGAAGTTGGAGCCTGTTGAGGTCACATCAAGCAAAAGGAAGATTTTAAGGACCCCCGAGCAAAGGTCAGAACCAGGAGACGTTTTGTCAGGCATCAAGCAGCTCATGAAGACCCCAAGGCAGAAATTGGAGCCTGCAGAGGTTTTGTCAGGCATCAAGCAGCTCATGAAGACCCCACGTCAGAAATTGGAGCCTGTAGAGGTTTTGTCAGGCATCAAGCAGCTCATGAAGACCCCAAAGCAGAAATTGGAGCCTGTAGAGGCTTTGTCAGGCATCAAACAGCTCATGGAGACCCCGAAGCAGAAATTGGAGCCTGCAGAGGTTTTGTCAGGCATCAGACAGATCATGGAGACCCCGAAGCAGAAGACAAAGCCTGTAGAGGCTTTGTCAGGCATCAAGCAGCTCATGGAGACCCCGAAGCAGAAATTGGAGCCTGTAGAGGCTTTGTCAGGCATCAAGCAGCTCATGGAGACCCCGAAGCAGAAATTGGAGCCTGTAGAGGCTTTGTCAGGCATCAAGCAGCTCATGGAGACCCCGAAGCAGAAATTGGAGCCTGTAGAGGCTTTGTCAGGCATCAAGCAGCTCATGGAGACCCCGAAGCAGAAATTGGAGCCTGTAGAGGCTTTGTCAGGCATCAAGCAGCTCATGGAGACCCCAAAGCAGAAATCAGAGCCTGTAGAGGTTCTGTCAGGCATCAAGCGGCTCATGAGGACCCCACAGCAGAAGCCAGAACCGGTGGAGGACCTGTCTGGCATTAGGCAGCTTATGAGGACCCCACAGCAAGAGCTGGAACCAGTCACAGATGAAATCGCCTTGAGGAGGTTGCTGGAGACTCCAGTAGAGAGCAGGGAAGCAGTAAAAGCTGTGCCAGGTGTGACTTCAACCAAGAAAACCCCAAAGCTGAAATCCCAGCCCGTGGAAGACATGGTTGGGATCAGCCGCATTTTCCAGACACCAAAGGAAAAGGTTGAGCCCATAGAAAACATGTTTGGAATTAGCAGATTAATGAGGTCTCCTAAACAGAAATATCAACCAGTTGAGGATTTTGTGGGGCTGCAAAGGCTCATGGCAGAACCCAGGCAGAAATCTTCTGATTTTGAAGTGGACTATGCTGGAGTGACAGAAATGTTTGGTACCCCAGAGGAAATGAAGGTAGAGTACTTCAGCTTTTGGAAGGGATGTTTTTAGGCTTTGAAACCTGTGGTTGAAATGAATTTAGACTTCCTAGCATGACACCTCGTGTCTTGCAACTTTTTGAGGGACAGCTGCATTTGTGTGTGTTAAAATGTATTTATTTGAAGGGAGCTGTCACAAATGAGTGTTTTATGACTGTTTAAATAATCACCAGCAAAGCAGCATGAAAAACAGGCTTAATATAAACGTGATAAGCTTAACATAAAAGTGACATTCCCAGCATCTCATTCACCATTCCATGGTGACCATTACAGATAGGAAAAGTCAGGGTCTCTGTCCAGTGGGCCAGGCTTGGTGATGTCTGTGCCCAGCCTGGCTCGTTCTGGTGCTGGTTTTTATTGTGAGAAGAATCTCTTGATCTTCAGTGGAGATGTGCTGGCATCACTCCCAGTATCCTTTTCTGAAAAAGTGATTTTGATTTTCATATTCCATAGGTAAAATGCTGAGTATCACTGGGCTTAGTGCTTAGAACTATAATAAAACACTACGGAAGGCTCAGTTTCTCTTCAGTACCCCAAATTCCCTTTGAGCACTCATTTAGGCACTTCTCAACCTCTCCACAGTGTTTGTTCTCGTTCACTTTAGATGACGAGAATTAAGTTTGCTATGTTTGTGTGCTTATACCTGATAAATAGATGAGTTATAAGACTAATTGACTTCATTTGTAAAGAAGAGGATTTGACAAGAATTTTTATAAATGTTTCTGTACATTCATCTGGTATTGCTTGGCTCCATAAGTTCTTGTCCTGTCAGACACGCATTTATTGGTTATTTTTTATTCCCTTAGGTCAGATCAGTAAACATTCTGGATTGTCAGGAAGAAATTGCACCTCCTGGTTCCAATTCCAGTCATAAACATGGTAAGCACAAGTATTTTGTTTAGAGGAATAATGAATATACAAAGTCATACATGTTACCACGAAGTTCAAATCTTGTTTAAACCTCTCTCAGTGAGCCCAGCTATTTCCTGAGCTAAGATCCTTTTTTCCTTTTGACCTCCCAAATAAACCAAACAACTTCAGTCAGAAGCCTGGCCTTTAATCTAGGGATTGGTTAAATATTTATTTTTAAATTAAGATATTTTGTGACTTGTTTGAGCAAGATGACTCTGTTAGGAAAATGGAAACTCACAGATACTTTGATCAGGCACAGTAATGTCTAATTTTTGTTTGTGCTTTTTACCCTGTTCTAGAAAACAAAGGAGAAGTTTCCCAAGGGGAAGATTCTCAACAGAAGGACTCATCTGGTGAAGAGCTGCCTACCCAGAGATCCAAAAGGGGCAGACCAAGGAGGGCTGTACCTCCTGCTGCAGCAAAGCCATGTGAACATGGTGTGAGCTTAAAGGACTTGCAGAGTCCCGATACCCAAGAGGAGATGGGAGTGATCACAGCTGAAAACAAGGGAAGAGGAAGGAGGACAAAGCGTTGCATACAAGAAGTTGTTTCAAAGCACCCTGGTCAGGAAGGGCTTGAGACAGTTTCATCTGCAGAACCACCTGGAGCTGCTCAGAGACCCGGCAGAGGTAAAAGGAAAGAGCTGAAGGAGTTAAAACATCCAGATGAAAATCTTGAGTCTTGTGTTGAGGATTCCTCAGTGCTACAAAAAGCACCTGCAAATGACAAACAGAGCCTGCAGGACTGCGACATCAATGAAAACAAAGATGATCCAGCCACAAAGACAGGGCCTGGAAACATTCAGAATGAAATTTGTCAGCTGCAGACAGGTTCAAATAAACCTGACAGCAAAGCTAATGACAGTGGGATAGAAGACAGTGAAGAAGTGCTGCTGTCACCAAGGAGGAGGCGCAGAGGGGTCATCACAGAACCAGTGATTCCCCCTAAACGAGGGAGACGGGCCAAGAATGACCAAGGTAAAGCAGCTTCTCCAGGAGACCTTCATGGAACTACCAGAAAGCTTCGTAAAGACCCATCCCCAAAGGCTACACAAAGACAGGAACAGACTTGTGACAAAGCTCCTGAGGCTATCACAGCACAAGAATCTGAAAATGGCACTAAACTTGAACTAAAGGCAACAGAGAGAAGAGTTAAGTCTTTCAGAAGTACGAGAAACAGAAAGCACTCAGCCGAAATAAAAGCAGACACTTGTGGGGTCGCACTTGAAAATACACAAAACATTCAGAAAACTGAGGAAACGTCAACTGAAACTGATGCTAAAACACAATCCCACGTGAAAAATGAGATGAAAGGATCTCAGGGATGTGAAACAGAAAATACTCAGGAAAATACAACAGAGGCAGCTCAAAGATTAAAGGCAGAGTCACCTTCTGCAGAGACAAACAAAATGCCAGTCAGTGCTCAGAACTTGGAAGCAAACAGGGCTAGAAGCAGGAGAGGCAAAAAAGACTCTTTGGAGCAAAAAGCTGATGAATTTACCGAAAATGTGAACAGCCTAAAACCAACTACTCCCAAATTTAAGTCAGAAACAGAAGTGGATGAATCTTCTCTCCCGGATTCCGTGGGCTCTGTTGGTGTCAGTGCAGCCCAAGCCAGGGAGGAGCAGCCCAGCCCAGCTGCCACATCAGTCCCTGCTGCAGACAGTGCCAGTCCTGCTCAGGGCTGCCAGAGGAGGACGAGAAATGAACGGGGAATATTTAAAGCAAAGCAAACTGAAATCCAGCAGGAGAATCCAGCACAAAGAAATGCAGTGATGTCTAGAAGAGGAAGAGGTAAAAAAGTTAATTTTCAGCTTGAAGAAGGCAGTTCCAAAGAGATTGAAGGGAAAAGTTTACCTGAGGATGATGAAGGGATGACTGACAAAGATAATCAACATGAGAATTCCAAAAATCCTCCTTCACAGGTAAGGAGGGGCAGGAGAAAGCAACTCGATTGCATCCCACAAATAGCTAGTCCTACCTTTGTGGAAAAACAGACCTTAAGTGCAGATCACGTGAAAGATGAGGCTGTTGTACAAGAGCAAGGATCAGCTTTGGAAGCTGCTCCCTCTTCAGCAGAGAACAATCCACCGAGACGGGGGAGGAGACGCGAGGTGGCCGCAGCATCACGGACCAGATCTCCTTCTGCCAGAACGAGACGGGGGCTGCTGGGAGGTGATGCTAAAAAGATGGCAGAGAGAGAAGATGAAAATCCAGCTCTGGGAAATAAAACTTTACAGGCAAAAGTGAATGCATCAGCAAGGGACAGAAGGAAAAAGATTGATCCGGCAGCAGAGGCAAAAAGTTCAACTCCTTTCCAGAGAAAATGTGGCTTGTTGGAGAGTGATGCTAAAGATGAGGGGACTTGTGAAGAACAAAGTGTGCCTTTGGAAGCAGTGTCCTGTGCCAAGGAGAAGCCACCAGGAAGGGGCAGGAGGAAAGAAACTGCTCTGGCATCACAGACAACCAACTCCATCTCTCTTCGAGGGAAACGTGGTTTGCTGGCAGGTGAGGGAGAAGAAGCTCCCAAAGAAGAGCAGAATGTTCTCTTAGAAACTTGTGATCCATCTGGAAAAGAAAATCAACTGAGAAGAGGCAGGAGGAAAGAAATGGCCCCCTCTATTCAGGGAAAACAGGGCCCATCAAAGCAAAGTGGTAGGAAAAATAACAATAGGGAAGCAAAACGGAGTTTGGACAATTCTCCTTCCCAAGAAAACAAGAATCTTTCAAAAGAGAGCTCGGGGCCATCAACCGCTTCACTGGCTCTTAGTCCCACCTCACTTGAAGGTTTGCCAGAAGATGGCAAAGATGGAATTCCTGAAGAACAGAGTAAACTTTTGGAAGTAGCTCCACCTGCAAAAGAAAATCCATCGAGAGTGGGCAGGAAGAAAACAACTTCTTCCACTTCTGAAGAAACAACTTCCACTTCTCTCAGGGGAAAACCCAGCCTGCCCAGAGGCAGAGGTCAGAAGAGGATTCTTAAAGAAAGTGAAGATGCATCTCCAGAAAATAATCCATGCCAGGGGAGAACAAGGCAATTGAGGAATAACAGGAGGAAGGTGGCATTCACCTTAGAGGCAGCTACTACTTCTCTCCATAAAAGCAGTGACTTGCCAGAAAATGGCAACACTCTGGAAACTCAGGATTTGAGTGGAGCATCCACTGGTTCTGAAGAGTCTGGAAAAGGCCAGGGAGGTGACCCTGCTCCACAGGCAGCCCCCACTTCTCGTAGAAGGAAATGCCAGCTGCCAGCAGAGGACGTGGCACCCAAGAAAATAAAATCAGGTGAGGCAAGGATTGGCTTTCTCTTCTCTAAGATTGGCTGAGTTATGGGTAGATAGAACAATAATGTGTGAGGAGCTCTGAGGGCTGCTGATGTAGATCACAGAATCATGGGATCATTTAGGTTGGAAAAGATCCAAGATCCCAGCTCCCTCAGCTGCTCCTGATGCTCCTGACCTTCCCCCTGCTCCATTCCCTTCTCTGCTCACACTCCAGCCCCTCCATGTCCCTCCTGAACTGAGGGACTCCAGCTGCTCCCAGCACTGGAGGTGCCTCCTCAGTGCCCAGTGCAGGGGGACAATCACTGCCCTGGTCCTGCTGCCGCCTGAAATATTCCCTGGAATTTTCAGCTTGACTTAAAACCTCCCGATTAGAAAATATTATCAAATGAATGCCTTGAAGTAGAAATGACAGCAGCTCTTTAGAGCTACACGGTGAGGAATTTCCTGCCGTAAAACTTCCTCTGTTTTCATTTTTGCAGGACTTTGGTGTTGGGTCTGTTTTAGTTTTACATACCAGTGGAAGGGATTTTAGCTGAAGTGGCAGCTAATTGGTTTTGGTGCTCTCATTAATGTTAACCTACTTTCAGAAATAGCTGTGAATCCTCAGGGATCCAACTTAAAGGATATTGGATGTGCAGAATTGTGCGGTTGGTATCTGGTTTGTTGAATTCAGAGATGTAATCTTTGGAATGTTGTCATTGGGGACATTTCCTTTCAAAACAATGTAGGTGAAGATGGAATTTTGTGGGAAATGTTTGACTGATGATACAAATTGACATTTTTCCATGTGCAAATAGGGAATGATGAAAATGGGTCTCTACAAAAAGGAAGAAGAAACAAAACTAAAGAACTTGAAGAGGATGCAAGGGCAGCTCAGACCACTGGAGGGATGGACAGGAAGACAAGATCCAGCACAAGAGCAAGGAAATAGCCTTAAGAGTCCCAGAACCAGTTCTTAAATCAATTCAGGAATTCCAATTACAGGTTTTTTTAATGTGAATTGATTTGCACTCAGATTTTAAGCTCAGATTTTTGATAATTCTATGGTTGCTTTACAAAATACATTTCTTAATGTGTTTACAGATAGAAGGTAGATATTTCTTTAGTAGCTTTGCCAATGTGTGGTAGTTCCTAAACCACCATGGGGTGCTTGTGCAGAGCTGCAGACATAAAATACATTTTGTTATGCCAGTGTATATTCCCTTTTTCCTGTTGATCAGTACAGCAATCAGGAAGCCATATTACTGCCAGCTGAAGCTATTTTCTCCTGAAATTTTCCTATGCTTAAGTTTTATTTTTCGTTGGAGTTCTGTAAATATTCTTTTAAAAAAAAATTATAGTTGTATTAGCAGAACTTTGATGCTAAATTTTTGATAAAGTTTTTTTTTAAAAAAAATTAAGCTTGTCTTGAAAAGTGCAGATTTTTAAGTCATTAAACTTGTAAACAGTTTGGGACTTGTGTGGTTTTTTGGTTTTAAGAATGCTTAAGAATGTAATTGCTGCTCTCTTACAAGTTCATTCCTAAGGTTCATCCTCTCTGGTTGATGTGCTTTGGAGATACAATTTTTAGGACAGATAATTATTTTACAGATATTTATTTTACACATAATTTGTCTTCAAGGCTGGGGGCTTCTTAAATGCAAAACCAGAGAAGACTCAGCCTGGACATCAAACTTGTGTGCAGTTTTTAGACCTGACTTCAAATCCTTTGTTGATGGGGTGTGTGAGGGGTCAGGGGTGTTTCTGCAGCAGAGAGGTTGGGAAGGACCCCAAAGATCAGCTCCAGCCACCCCCAGGTGCCACATCCACGTGGCTTTTGAGCACTTCCAGGGATGGGGACTCCACCACCACCCTGGGCAGCCCCTTCCAATGCTTTACAGCCCTTTCCATGAAGGAATTTTCCCAATATTCAAACTAAACCTGCCCTGGCCCAGCCCGAGGCCGTTCCCTCTCCTCCTGTCCCTATTCCCTGTTCCCAGAGCCCGACTCCCCCGGCTGCCCCCTCCTGTCAGGGAGGTGTGCAGAGCCACAAGGTCCCCCCTGCTCCCCCTTTTCTCCAGGCTGAGCCCCTTTCCCAGCTCCCTCAGGAGTTCTCCAGCCCCTTCCCCGCTCCGTTCCCTTCCCTGCACACACTCCAGCCCCTCCGTGTCCTTGTCCTGAGGTGCCCCAATTGGGTGCTATATTTGGATGTTCTCAATTCCTCTTTTTAGGAATGAGGTTGAGTGACCCTTTCTTTAGGTGAGTTCATATTTGTGAAGTCTGTTCTCTTCAAAATCCAAAACAGGTGAAGAAATGCCCTGGATGATGCTCAGACTTCAAACCTCAGATGTGAGATGATAATAAGTTTCTTTTTTTTTTTTTTTTTTAATTTGGATTTTTTTGCATGTTTGTTTTTTTTATTATATGATTGTGCTGTATCCGTATCCACAGGGAGTTTTTATCATATTATAATGCACTTTTTTTTTTTCAATCTACTTAATGCTGGTGTGAAAATTCCAGTCTATCCATACATCCAGGGTTGCTCCATCCCAGGTGCAGGATCTGATGCTTTCGCTTGTTGAACTTCACATGGTTAATATGAGAAGTGGAATATATTATGATGGGGGGGATTTGGTTTGGGTTTTTGTGGGATTTTTGTGTTTCGTTTTGTTGGATTTTTCTTAAACTTTATTTCCCAATCATGGCATTCCTAAAACTTCAGCCCTGAAATCTCAGAGGAAAGCAAAATTTTACCATCTCCCCTAAAATCAAAACTGTCTCCTCTGTGTAACCAATGCCAGTGCATGGCTGGGAACTAAAGGGAGCGACAGAGGAATATTTTTCTGGTTCTAACAAGTGGTTTGGGTTTTTTCCTCCAGTCACTCTGATCTGTCACTTTTGGGTTTGTTCCTGGTTCAAATCCAACAGCAGCTCAGCTCAGATTAAATGCCTCAGCTCTGCTCCAGAGCTGGAGTTTCTCCCCTTCCAGCCAAAACTATCAGGAACTGCCTGCTTCCCTCATTCCCACTTTCCCAGGTGCCTCAGTGGAGTTGGCCTCAAGACTGAGAAGGAATCCTGGTCACGGTCTTCTCTAAGATGGGCAGTCTCCTTAGGGAGTGCGTCCCATTGCTGTCGTAGGAATTGGAGAGATCTCTCAAGGTAGATCCCAGTTTTTGGAATGCCGGGAGCACACGCGTCCTGTGAAGATCTGTGGAAGTCCAGATCTGTTCCGTGAAGAGATGGACAAGGCAGGATGGGAAAATCTAAGGTGAAAAAGGGTCATGTGTGGAAGTCTCTCAGGAAGTGATGTTGGGTCATTTTTGGGAATGTTTTACAGCAATCCAGGAAAAACAGCAGGAGTTTCAGGTACGTGGCTGATGCATTTTATTGTACATAAACCTGGGTTTGGTTGTGGGGACACTGCAGCCACCCAGACCCTGGCTTTGCTCACTATCCAGGACATTTCCAGAGGAGATTTACACTGTGCGGTTTTGTAGAACTGATATTTAACATGAATTCCTGTTGATTTATATTTTATAAGGATGTATTATGTGGGCAGCTACATTTCCAGTCAGAAAATCTGAAACTGCAAAAATACCTCGAGGCAGATAATTCTGAGGGAGAGCTGAAACAAATGTTTTACCTGAGGGGTCAGCCAAAGAAACAAGTCTTCTCTTTCCTCTAGGAAATTCCTCCCCAGAAAATTTTCGAATTATCTTCTCTGTAACTTCTGTCGTGGTACATCTTCATTGTTGGTGGTGTGGCAACACAAATCCGGAAAAAAGAAAACATGGCAGGAAAAGTTCATTGCAAACCTTCTGCCTCATCAATCTTTTTGATTTTTAATCTGGGCAGATGATTTTCTTAAGGAGAGAAAGAAAGGAGTGGGATGTAAAATGTCAGGAAGCAGAGATTCCTCTTAGTTACCCATATTGTACTGGCATTACAAGTTACTGGGTATAGATATATCTGTGTATTTTTTATATCTACAAATTTATTTAAAGATAATTTTTCCAGTGATTTTGAGTGAGTAGTAAAGAAGAATGAGTATTTTAAATCTTGTTTAAATAGAGCTGATTGTTGATGATATTTAATTGAGGTTAATTGAAACCTCATTTAGGTTGGAAAAGCCCTCTAAAACCATCGAGCCAAGGCCACCACTTAGCCATGTCCCCAAGAGCCACACCCTCATGGCTTTTAAACCCCTGCAGAGTATTTATTATTTAAGCAGGAGCATTATTTTTCCAGGGGTGTTGGTTTGAACATCCTTTTGATGGCATTGTCACTGCTGTGCTGTCAAATGTCACCGATCCACATCCGTTCCCTCTGGGAACCTCCATCTATACTCAAAATTTCATCCCCACGCTTATTAAAAATAGATGGACTTTCTGCTTCCACTACATAAATAAAGTTGAAAAATCAACTTGATTGTCACAGAGAGTTTCAGAACCTTCAAAACTTCCTGACAACAAAACTGGATTTTAATATTTCAGCCCTGCATTGCAATCAACGCCACAGTTCTGCCTGTTCCTGACAGTCTCTTTCATATCCAATTTCCTTCCAGACTTCTGCGAGTTCTTGGCTTGAAAGAGCTCCTTGACAGCAAGACGAGCTGCTTAATTACATGAAATATGGAAAGAAAACTCGCATTGGTTTGAATTTTGCACCTTCTAATTTGTCTCTTTCCATGGCATTCCTCTCCTGACCTGACTCGGAGGTGTGATGCTATTTTGGGAGAACAGGACTGCAGTCGTTAACCTTGAAGCCGAGCTGTAAACACCCCCAGAATTTTGGGCGATTCTGTAATTTCCCAAAGGCTGGGCTCTGATGGAGGCAATTCTGAGAGATTAAAAGATAGCAGGTAATTGAGGATCTTTGAGGACGTTGTCTCCACAGATTCCCACTCCAGCTTCCTTCCCTGTTCCTTTAGAATATAATTTATGGCTGGTACTCAGAGGAGGTCGCAAAAAAAAAATCCCAGAGACAAGTGGGAACTCCCACCCTTTAAAAAAATTCCAAGTGAGGTTCCCTGCCACTCCAAAAGCTGTAATTAGTGAATATTCTCAGGCTTGCCACCAGAGGCTGGAATTTGTGGATAAACTAAACTTGAGGAACATCTCATTAAGTAATTTTTTCTTCTGTAGTCCTAAAAAAGGTAATGAAAACCCAACTGGGATTTAAATGTCAGGGGTGTGAGGTCATCTGGGAACTTTTTATGGTGCTCAGGGCAGATATTGATGTTTTTATGGTTCTGTGAGTGGCAGGTAGGTCAGGACCTGTCTGTCATCATGATTTGTCCTCAGTGGGTCATCTTTACGATAAAATAGCAATGGACATTGACACTAAAAATTGGGAAAAATCAGTGTATTGGAAAACTATAAAAAATACTGTACTGATCTTCAGCATTATAAATTTCCCTTTTTTATTTTAATGGATTTAAATGAATTCTCTAATTTTTTAAATAGATTTAAGTGAATTCTTTAATTTTTTCTCTAGAAGAACTTTTAAAATTCCAGTAGAATGAAGGATCGTGCATGGCTAAAATACACCCTTGTAATCCCAAACTGATGTTTGATAACCACAGGTTCTGTAGGACAGAGGGCAGAAGAAGCAACGAGTAAAACATTCTATATTTCACTGAAAATATTGGTTTTAAAAAGAGACCTACAGGCAGAATTTGTAATTGACGGTAGGGATACCATAAAAACATGAAAGGAGTGCTTCAATACCCACTCACTGCTGATTTTGAGCAGCATCATTCAGGATCACCTTGTCCAGGAAATATTTTTAGCCAAAGCCAGAAGAAATCAAACACTTTGGGACAAATATTCCTGAGTCTCTGTGTATTAGGGAAGAAACTCTGGCAACAAATCAGTGTTTTTAGCACTACTTTTAGTGCTGCTATTAGAATTATCTGAATGAAGTTACTACCCTTCAAAATTTATGATATTAAAAATCTTGCCAGAAATTTCCTCTTGGCTTGTTTTACCTCCTTGGATTGGATGGATATTTGAAACAAAACCTGTGTGAGACAAGTCTCACTCCTCAGTATTCATTTAGCAATTAAAAACCCCTATTTTGACTTCAGACCAGCAGTTTAAAAAAATGCTGATACAAATCCTTCAACACAAATTTCCCAGCTCCAGGAGAAATCTGGACTAAGTGAACTTCAGCACTTTGAAAGAGGAGTTTAATCCAGTGTAACTCAGGTTTAAATTCAAGTTTAAACTTGGACAGACACAATAATTTGTTGGACTGGAGTTGTTTTCATGTTCCAACAGAAAAGAAACTTCTTAACAATAAATTGCAACTCTTTCATTAAGCAAAAAATCTGTGATTTCCAGAAAAAATACCATTTTTTGCTATTTGTGGTAGGAGATCAAAGGACTGCACAGATTTGCAGCCATCTGAAAAGTAGAAGCTTATTTCTAAATTTATTTCTAAGTAGAAGTTTATTTCAAAAATGAATTTAATGTTAATATTTAGCTTTTTAATAGAAATATTAATATAAAGTAGTTATGTTAATATGAAATTATTGTAGAATCTTTTTTTATTTAATATTTAGCTTTTTAATTTTCTTAATATCATTTCCTTCAGTGAGAGGATCACATTTTCCAGGGCAAGATGTAAGTGCTGGCATGGCGGCATGGAAATTGGGATTTTGTGCAATTTAGAGAGTTTTCCAGGCTGCTTGATGGAAGAATATAAGGAAATCTTAGTGGCTACTGGAATGAACTCCTGATTTTCTCCTCTGCTCCTTCCAGAGGGAGCTGCATCTCCATCTGGATCCAATGCTCTCAGTTTTGCAGCTCTGGAGCTATTTTAAATTGCAGTGTTTGTGAATAGCAGGGAAAGATGCAGGTGTCACTGCCCTCAAGAAGGTCAAGCGTATTTTTCTAAAAATCAGCTAATTAGAGCTGTAAATTAGATTAGACCCGGCTCTTCTCCACCACCTACGAGCACTTATCCTGTAAATCTCTGAAGAAGAACTCACGGCCGTAAATCCTTGTTTTTCTTTGAGGGAAGATATCCCACCAGCTGACCAAAACTGTGCTGGTGAACTTTGTAATTAATATTTTGCATGTGTTCATAAAGCTCTCAATGACCTATTTTTAAATAATGGGAAATGAGAAACCCCTCTAGGAGGGTCAGGCAGATCAGAAATCATCCATGAGGCAAGCGAAGGGCCAAATTCATTTTAATTGAACCCGCCGAGATCATCTCTTCAGTCAAAGCCTGAAACTAAGTTTGAAACTAAAGCTGAGACTTTCAGGGGCTGGGCCAGATGAAAACCCATCAGCTTTTCCATTTTGAAGTTGAACCCTGTCAATTTACCAAAAGCTAGCTCGTTATACATATGCAAATGTGGACTGCAGTGCCTTTTGGGGTGTGGGCATTACTTTGTAGCCCTCCCGTTAAAATGGGTGATTAATCCCAGCCAAGTCAAGCCCACCAATTAGCTCGTTTTTCTCCTTTTCCGGCGTGTGCCTCCTTCGTCGCGCTGCACATCGTTCATTAGTTGGTGCACCTCGTGCCAATTAGGGAGCGAGGCAGGCAGAAGCACTAATTTGAGCATCTGGAGAGTTGCCTCCCAAGATCCTGCGGAGTCAGCGGAGACGCGGCCGTTCCTCCAGGGCGCTTCAGCTCGGGTTGGTGCTCCCGTTCCCCCTCTGGAGAAGCCTCCTGCTTTCCATTAACTAAAGGGAAAGCCTTGGTCCCGAGGCAAGGGATGGCCCTGCTCAGCCCCGCTCCCGTTTTAATGAGGGAAGTGCCAGGCAGAGTTTGGCTGGGGGGTTCCAGGGCAGCGGCGGCTCCTCTGCCGCAGTGAGGCCCGTTCGGAAACACGGACCCAACCGTCCCACTCCACCTTCTCAGCTTCTCCGTAGCTCTCCCTGTCTCTGTCCATGGCTGTGCTGGTCCATAGGATCAGTTCTGTCCATGGGCACAGCAGTTCCCCCTTGGAAAGCTCCCGTTTTTCCTTGGGACACCACTGACCTCTCCAACACGATGTCAGGGAGGAACGGGAGTCACAAACCTTTCCAGGAGTCAAAATTCTTAAGTAATGTTGGACGTGGCACCAATTTTATGAAATTCATAGAATTCCAGAACCATTTAAGCTGGAAAATATCTTTGAGTGCAACCACAAGACCAACTCCACAGACCTGTCCCTTGCTGTAATTTGAAATGTCCACTCTGAGGTTGCACTAAAACTGACCCTAAAGAGAAACAGCCCCTTTGCCTTGCACACCGTTGCTCCCCTTTGATGCCAACTTTTAAAAGTCCAAATTCCCCGTTAGGATCTCGGAGCAGATCTTGGCTGGTGAGACAAGACTCAAGACGAGATGAATCCTCCTGGAAGGTTTGGGAGAGGCCACCCTGAGCGGTCCTGACCAGTAACACAGCTGAAAAAAGAGCGGCCTGTGAGTGGATTTAATAATTTTTCATATTTAAAATTGCCTTGCCATGTGAGTAACGAGTTCTCTGTGCTTTCTGCTGGAAAAGATCGCCATGAAGTTTTGTTTTTGGTGGGGTACCCACTTGGGCAGCACAGGTGTGTTGCTAACTGAACCAAAATTATTAACCGTAATACAATTTTTAAACAATTATTAAGCTAATCGGATGCAAATTAAACAAAATGAACCTATAAATATATGTGTTTTTCAAATTAGTAATTGGATTTTTTGATGATCTTTGGCTTGACATTGATAAGCTGCTTCTCATAACAGTCTAATTAGGCAATATGTAAACTTTGGCATTCGGTTCTGTCCTAGTGGCTTTTTCAAATGATGTTTGTAAAATTTGCAATTTCATATTACAGATTAAAAATTAAAAACTGCAGGAGGCTAACATTAAAATGAGAATTCATTTCATGGAAAGCCCTGTAGACAAAATTCACCCTAATAGAATTGTGCATAAGGGGCTGCAAATCATGATCTATAGTTACACAGGGGAAGGCTTGTCAAAACCAGTATTGTTGGCCTGTAGTTCTATTCACAGTATTAAACCCATCAGTGGAGTCACTTTGGGGAAAATGCGAACATTATCAAAGAACAGTAAATTAGCAAGAAATTAAAGCATATACCCTTGCATTTCCAAAACAAAAGATCCCTTCATTAAAAACCTTTCATCAGTGGTTTAATATTCATAGCAGTAATTTGCATAACTAAATCAGTTTTCACTGATGAGAGACGACCAAAGTTTTTTTTTTTATTATTTTTTTTTTCCTTCACTAATTTCTTTTTTGAATGAGCTCTCTAGTTTTTTTTGATTAAAATTTCACACCAGTAGTTGAGCAAAATTGAATACATGACTTCACTGTATTTGTGAGCATCCTCCTTTTCAAGGCCGGGTTAAATGTTGCTGCTGGGTGAAAAGCAATGGCTGGGCTTGCTTTGTTTACCTTCCTGGTGTCTGTCCCTCCTGTGCCTCCCATCCCGCTGTCCCTGCTAAATTCCAAACCCAAACCCCACAATTGCTGGGTTTTTATTACCTTTTCCTCACTCTCATACCTGTACGTAAACACGGAGCAGGGAGAGGACACAGATGAGGTAGGAATAAAGAAAAGTCATTTGAGTACACGTTAAGAACTTTCTCTGAAAGTAAAACCCTTTTTCTAAGTCCTTTTTAAATGTTTTCCAAGGACCAATTCCCTTGTGAGAAGCAGGGAGGGAAGAGGAAACATGTTTGCCTTAGGGAATGAAGACAGAAAACTCTTTTTCAGTGTAAATCAGTCTTTTTTTCAGGCACTCTTTCAAGGTGTTCATGGCTGGACTTTGTGACCTTTAAGGTCTTTCCAACCTTAACGATTCTATGATTCTATGCAAAATAAATGTATATTGTGCTGGCTGAGTAGCCTTCACTAGAAATTATTTTGAGAAAGAATGAGATTTAATTCAATCTAAGTCATTAAGAGATGCAGTGGGCAACCAGTCGTGCAATATTTACGTGTAGGCTCTCTGGGCAGTGATTTGTACATCTGAAATAATTGAATTTATTGGAATCTCGATGTGACCTCAGTCACAGAAAACAGCTGTAATAACAATTAGCAGAGACTTCATTTCTGCTCTTATCCAAACTTTTGGTCATTTATTGTCCGAGCTGGTTAGTGCTAATTAAAAATGCTTAATCTTTCCCCTTTCATCCTTAATTGTTCAAAGGTGTGATCTCCCAAAGTGTTTCTGCTCTAACCAGCAAACAATATTTCATACAATTATGACCTATTAACTCTAACTAATAATGAGGCCAATATTGGCAGGCCCTTCCAAGTTTTTCCTCCATTTTTAAAGAAAGGCATTGAAAGAGAAGGATCTTGTCTTCATCATAACAAAGGTAGATATTTCTTGAGTTTTCTGTGCTCTTCTGTCATTTCTCTGAGTGATTCATTCCATGAGAAGAGCTATTTTATCATTTATTTCCACTCCAGAGTGATGATAAACAGTTTCCAGCTGTGGAGGAATGAAAGGAATCAAGATCAACAGTTGATTGTTGTTTATATGAATCAAATTTACTTCCAAGAATTCCAAAGTGTCCTTGGTTGTTTCAAAAGGCAGGACAGGAATGATCAGGAAGGTGCTCTAGTAATTACAAATGGCCATTAAAATTCCTTTAAAAAGGAACAAGGGAACCCCTTTAAAATAAAGATGATATCTAGCTGCAAAAATAGAAGACAGAACTCACGTGGAGAGGTTCATGGAGAGCTGGCTCCCGTGGGAGCCACGCTGGAGCAGGGAAGGGCCCCAGTCCCTGAGGAGAAGAAACAAAGGGTGATGAAGTGACCCACTGACCATGTCTCTGACCAGCTGACCATGTCTCTCTGACCAGCTGACCATGGCCCCTTCTCTCTGTCTCCCCTGTCCAGTTCAGGGAGTGATGGAGCCGCTTTGGTGGATCCCTGGATCAAACCACCACACCTGGTCTTTCCTATTGATGCCTTAGGATTTTAGCTTTTATATTTCCATATATTTGTAATCCTGCAGTTCTTTAGTGTGTAACTCTGAGCTCCACACAGAGTGTGAGCAGCTGCTTTTCCCATTTTGGTCAGACACAACAATTCCTCTCCAGGCCTGACAATCAAGGACACCTCACGGTCTCAGGCCCCGAGAAATGGAAACAAAAGTGAGTCGGGGGGAGCAAACTGAGAGAATGGGACTGCACTGCCTGAAGCTGGAATTGGACAATTAACCTCTGATATGCAAATGGACAGAACTTCTATCTGTCCCAAAAACGTGTGGCTGTGTCCATCCTGGGTGCAGTCTCTGCGAGACTCCTGCACTGCCCAAGGTGTGCCCTGGGAAGGCCTTTCCATAAATCCCTGCCCTTTATCCTTTCCCTCTGCCCAGCCGCTGCTCCAGGGCAGCCTCTCCAAGGCATCACTATCGCATCAATCCATGGAAGGTGTTGTCCTGCAAAATAACCTGGATATGCTGAGAGCAACCCTTCATTGTTCTGCTAAAGAGGAGGTCTGAGTCTTGCTCTTGATGCTCCAGGTATTGCAGCTGATGGTACTAAGGTAATGCTTTTAAAATATTTTTCATTAAAATTCAGCAAGGACATTTCTGTGGGAGCAAATCCACTAAATTGGTCCCCCATGGGCTGAACAACTCCCAGCGTGCTCTGATGCCAGGGAATGTGTTTGTAGGTAAACCTGGGCACCTTCTAGTCCGAGCACAGCAATCTTTTCTTCATAGAATCCCTCATTTGGGTTGGAAGGGATTTTAAAGCTCATCCCATTCCACCCCCTGGGCAGGGACACCTCCCACTGTCCCAGGCTGCTCCAACCCTGTCCAGCCTGGCCTTGGGCACTGCCAGGGATCCAGGGGCAGCCCCAGCTTCTCTGGGCACCCTGTGCCAGGGCCTCCCCTCCCTCACAGGGTAGGATTTCTCCTTAATATCCCATCTAAATAGCTCCTTTCTTCAGCCTTGCCCATTTTAATATAAATTTACAGCTCATGTATGAAAAAAGCAGAGCAAACTTCGCTAAAAGCTCACCAAAATCCGAATGATGAATAATCTCCATTTAAAAAACAACCAAATTTCAATCTGCATGTTCTGTGTTAATCATCTAAAGGACAAGGCAGAAGAACAAAAAAGAACAGAGAGATTTGTTATTTTGTTTATTTATGCAACTCTCATAAACTTAGGTAATAAAACACTGACTGCAGTTTAAGGAGCTATATAAAAATGATAAAGACTGAAATTTTGTTGTCTATTATTGACTTACTGCTAAAAGTATTTATATTACTTACATTATTTCTATTAAGTAAGTTAATACATATAATATTGATAAACTGGAGAATTGGCTAAAAGATAAGTTTAAGTGCACAGCCTGCTTCAATTAATATCTTTCCATAGTAATTAATAATAAGTGTGTGGAATGCCCATTTTAAATTGCAAGCTGAGACATTTGGGGAGGTAAATTTACAATGTGGCAGTGACAGGATAAAATAAACTTGGCTCTAAATCTCATCCATCTCTATTTTACAGTGCTAATTGTTATTGTTGTATTCGAGACTTACCAGAAATGCTCCACACAAAACTTTTTTGTGGTTGGGATTTTCTTTTAATCGAATATCATCTGGCTTCCAAAGAAATCCTAGTGGTAGCCCCTGACCCAAATGTACATCAAGTGCTGTTCCCCCATGGCCCTGGCCTATTTATTGCTTTCCTAACTGCTCCGGTTCAAACAGGAGCTCAGAACAAAATTGAAAATGAGCTTGGGGTCTTTTTCTAGTCCCAATTTGTTCACTTCCAAAACCACTACCCAATTTAGCGCGGCTGCTCAGGAGAGGGCAAAGGCTGGAATTGCAGGGATGCAGGAGGGCAGGGCTGGAATGTGCTGGCAAAACAGCATGGAAGAGCCTTCCCAGCACTGGGTAATTCCTCAGCTGTGACAATCAGCAGGAGAAACTGCAGAAGGCAAAAAAAAAAAGCTTGTTTTTAACAGTTCCTACTCAAAATAGGCGTATTTAAATCTGTCATGAGCTCTGGCAGCAAGGCAGGTTATTACTGAGGACTAAATATCAATTTATTGCTATTTATCAAGGTGCTGCTGGGTTGTAAAGGTGGAAAACACCTGAACAGAGGTGCATTTTATCAGGAAAAACATTCCTGTTTTCATTTGTCCCTAGTGCTGGAGGAAGTCCTTGTCCTGTACATGATTAGGGGCTTTACTGCCCAGAGAAAAGATTTGTGGTGGAAACAGTGCCCACTGCAAAGTTTGTTGATTAACTGGTTGCCCAGAATCGAAACAGGTATTTTATGTTATTTTATTTTATGTTATTTTATTTTATTTTATTTTATTCTCATTTTATTCTCATTTTATTCTATTCTATTTTATTCCATTTTATCCTATTCTATTTTATTCCATTTTATCCTATTCTATTTTATTCTATTTTATCCTATTCTATTTTATTCTATGTTATTCTATTCTATGTTATTCTATGTTATTTTATTTTATTTTATTTTATTTTATTTTATTTTATTTTACTCTACTTCAATTTTCTGCAGAGGCATGGCTTGCTTTGAATGGTTTGCACGGATGCCTTTTCAGAATGGAACAAAGTCATGTTCAGGTAGGTAAGCCAATATCAACCTGGGAAAAAAGCTGAGAATGTAAATGAAAAGTGAAAAAAAAATTAGGTCTTTTGTCCTAGTGGAAAATCTCGAAAAGAAAATTTAGGATTAGATTTAAGTGGTACTTTTAGATGAATCTCTGTAGTAGCCTTTGCTTTCCCGGGCTCATCCTTCTGCTCCAGGTTATTTCCTGGCATCAGCAGTGGCTCTGGATCACCTGCCCCTGATTTCCGAAATGCCCATTAGCAGATTAATTGCTTTAGAAGTAAAAGAGGCACGCAGGAAAACTTCCCTGCTCTAAATTAGGAGTAAAACCAACTCATTAAACCTCAAAAAGCCCCACAAAGTGGAAGAGAAGCAGTAAAATCAAAGATTTAAAAATGAAAGCCAAAGCTCAAACAAGGTTTTTGGTTTGTTTGAGGTATCGATGGAGTGGCAAAAAGGCCCCACACAAATATTGCTCCATGGCCATTTTTTAGAGTCCATTCCTGTTTTCTCCTGGCATTTCCCACTTGGCTCCACATGGATTTGGTGTCAGGAGGCACCCAGCAAAGCAGGAGCTCGGTCTGGGCAGAAATAGAGCCACACCTTTAATAATAATTTTCATAATTCATAATTAATTTTTTCATAATTAATAATTTTTTTTAAAAATAGTTTTGCTTTGGAAATATTCAGGTGGCCTTATTCCACCTGTGCTTTTAAGGAGCACTCATTTAAAATGCCTGTACTTGGATCTGGGATTTATATAGATGGCACAGGAAACAGGCTTCCACCTGCAATTAATTATGCCTCTGCTGGAAGCTTTTACTCTTGTCAGGTAAAAAAAATCTCTTCTATGCACAGGTATAAATATTTTTAAAAATAGTGTAATGGGATGGAAGATTTCAAGAATTTGGTATGAATGATATGGGTACAATTTTTTTGTTTAAATGAATGGATTTGGCTTCAGAAAAGCTGAGGCAGTTAAATGTGAATGAAGAATTTGTTACAGGATTTTGATCTTCGTATGAAATTGTAGGATCTGATTTTTCTTAGACACTCTCAGCTCTCCCTTTTGGCCAAGAAGCCCTTGCTTGTTGCAGGCATTGTCACATTAATAAAACCCAAACAGATTAAAACCAGCCAGGTTACAGCTGCTTTCCGTTCTCCCCAAGTCCTGGTCTCGCTGGGATCAGCCTGCAAGCAATATGAACTCTTTCCCCTGCCCTGTCTTTTCTTTCAGGTGAAATAGAATGTCCTTGGAAGAAAAGAATGAATGTTTCCTGCCAGCTGTGACTGTCACAGGGCACAACTGGAAATGCAGAAGTTCTGTGTAGGTTTGTTAACTGGGCTTGGTCAGGAAATATTCCCGGGGGCCAGAAGAATGCCCATAACAGGGAATAATTCCCATAACTTCCATTCCAAGGTTGCTCCCTCAGCTGGGCTCTGCTGGGGAACTCCGGGAGCGCAGTGATGGCACAGAACCGAGGGACACTGGTGGCTGGGCCCTGGTCTAGGAGGGACATCAGCAGGAATTCTGTCACAGAAAGGGTGGTCAGGCCTTGGCAGGGGCTGCCCCGGGAGGTTTGGAGTCCCCATCCCTGGAGGTGTCCAAGGAATTCCTGGAGGTGGCACTCAGTGCTCTGGGCTGGGGACAAGGTGGGCATCGGGCACAGCTTGGACTTGATGGTCTTGGAGGCCTTTTCCAACCTCGGATCCATAACAGGGACCTACAGGATCTCCCTGTAGATCCTCGGGGTCAGAGGCTGTGGGTGCTTTCCCTTAGACACCACGGCCACGAGGAAAAAAGGAGGGAACAAATTCGTCACTGATGCCGGGATGTGGATTCGCTACATCCAATTTCCCAGCAAACCCCCAGTGCTGCCCTTTCTGGATCTCCAGGACACCCCTCACTGGAGGAGTTTTCCTCAGAGCGGTTTCTCCATCCTCTGGCCTGGGAGCGCTGCCCAAGCAGAAACCTTTGCTCATCACTTCCCAGTGCAAACGCCAGCGGATCTCCTCCAGGCAGAAAGCAGCTCCAGGCTTGCTGCCAAGTGCTTTTACCTTGCCTTAGGCATTGTTTTGTGTCTTCTTTCTGGTTCTTACAAACCCCAGGACTACTGGAGCTCCCAAGGTCTTGGGCCACCTCATTTTGATGACCCAGATCAGGACAAGCAGCGCTGGCTCCAAAAGTGACAAATTTCTCAGACAATCAACTCAGCATCCTTCCATTCCTTTCCACGCTCCCATGGCAGCACTACGGGCAGAGGTTACACCCAGAACTCCACTTTCAGATGCTCAGCTTGAAGCTTTTCCAGGGGTCCTTCAGGAGTGTGCCGGTTTGGACACAAATCCAGGAGGAAACAAGGAGAAGAAAGGCTGGGGAATTTCATCTGTCCCTCTAAAAGACTGAGTGTAATTACTGGGGGAGAGAAAGAAGAGGCAGCCAAGCCATGGGATATCCACGTGGTCGGGCTCCCTTCCTTAGCTTTCCTCGAGTCGGGAAGAAATTAATCCTGTGGCTCATTCATTTCAGCAGAATTTCTTCTCTACAGCTGTTTTGGGTTTGCCTGGCAAGAATTTAGTAGTGGGGGTGGCTTCTGGGAGAAGGTCTCCCCATTTCCCACAGAGCCAATTCCAGCTCCAGAACAGCTGCACTGCTGGCTGAGCTGAGCGAGCCCAGCAGAGTTGGTGGCAGCAGCTCTGGGGTAACAGGGTCAAGAAGGGGATAAAAAAACCCTGCACGACTTCAGCTGGACAGGGGAGCGAGGATGTGGAAGAGGAGCAGCTCTGCAGCCCCCGGGGCACTGGGGAAGGAGGGGCAGGAGCTGCTCCAGGTGCCAGAGCTGAGAGTCCCCTGCACCCATGGAAAGGGAGCCAGGATGGAGCAGGGAAAGGGTGTGAGGGTGCTGAACTCACCACAGCCCCCTTCCCAATCCCCCTGTGCCTCTGGGAGTGGGGAGGGAGAGAAACGGGGAGCGAAGTTGAGCCAGGAAGAAGAGAGGGGGATGGAGGGAAAGGTTTAAATATTTGGTTTGCATTTCTCATTTTCCTGCTCTGATTCTATTGGTGACAAATTAAATTAATTTCCCCAAGTCGAGGCTGTTTTGCCGATGAGGGTAAGGGGTGAGTGATCTCTCCCTTCCTTATCTCGACCCAGAAGACTTTGGTTATATTTTCTCTGCCCTGCCCAGCTGAGGAGGGGAGGGATGGAGTGGCTTTGGTGGGCACCAGTGTTACAAATGGATGTGAGGGTTTAGCTGAGTCTCTGCCTTTTGCCCAGGCCTCTGGCAGCAGGCAGGAGCTTTTTTGTGGTGGCCAGCACCTCAAAACCCACTTTCATTCACAAGTTCTTTAATAATGGCTGATTCTGACTATTATAGAATGAACTATTTATTTAATAGACACAAAACTAACAGACATAAGACTTAAAACAAACTGTATACTACACAGGAATAAGAATAAAAAGAAACTGCTGGTAGGTATATACAGCATGAGGTTAAAGGTACCATTAATTTTACAGCTAGAGAAGAAATAATGGAACTTAAGATCCAATGTATCTCACCATCCAATTGCTGGTGGGGCACACCTCGAGATCCTTTCCCTCAATTCCCAGGAAATAACCGTGGAATTTGCGTCATGCTCTTGGATATTGTCACTGTTGCAAACTGTGCATTCTTTGCTATTCCAAAAAAAACCCAAAAACCCCTAGATAATCAAGTCACAGTATTTAAAAATGGCTGCTGTGCATGGGGAGTTACTATATTTTATCAAAAATGTGACGAGTTTAACGTACATAGTTTGCAAACTCCAGTGGCTCCTCAGATTAAAGGCTGCCAAAAATGCATGGTGACACAAAGGGCTGGAGTCCCTTTCTCCAGAGCGCTGCATTTAGTGCTCGCTCAAAACCAAAAATGAACTGTGGCACTTTCCGTGGCCAGAACTTAATTTTTGATCAATTTACTTTATCTGCAAGCTCCATTTCTGTAAATATTTAAACAGAGTTGTTGTCTGTGAGTGTCTGTACCGAGTGTAGATTTTTAAAAACTGTTTTGGTTTGTCTTTCAAAGAGCACTTCATGAAAAAACAAAAAATCACATTGAGCTAAACGAAAATTAGGCTTAAAACTTTTAAAAGTCTTTGCATTATCCAAAATGAAAGATAAGGTGTTGATCAAAGGTTTTACTTTTATAAATAAGTATGACTTACAGGAACAGAGACTTTTCTGTTCCTAGGTATCACATCTGAGCAGGTTGTGTAGTAGAGAAATCACCAAAATTGTGTGTAAATGTACATCTCCGAGAGAATGCACTGGTCGTCCTGACTTTTTGATTGAAGCTTGGAAATAGAGCTTGGAATTTGAAAAGATTTTTCATCTCTTTCTCTCTGAAGCTGTAATTCCCATTTCAGGGGTTCGACTGCCTCTTCCTGTTCCAGTTCCATTCCCACTCTTTCCCCTTACTTACAAAGTGGGTGAGACAAGATAGAAAATCTGGGCACAAATTTCCTCCAATACACTGCAATTCCCATGAATTGGTGTAATTCTTCCTTTGATCAGGGCACCTTTATTTGTTCTATTTTTCATAAAGTGTCTAGAGAACCTCCCGTGCTACCTGTGATGCACCAAGTACCCAAAGATTTTACTTCTTTTTCTTGGTCCTTGACACTTTTCAGGTGGAATTTCAACTTCTGCTTCATGCAATGTTTCCCATCCTGCTGCTGCTTCCCGTATCTTCTCGTGGGGGTCTCCTGAAGTTAGGATGTCATCTGTACCGGGGCAGTTTCACCCTTTGTGGGGAGTGAGAGATGAGGAAATGTCCTAAACGTCCAGGGCAGCCACGCAAAAGCATGAGCAGCCCCTGGATCAGTGTCACCACCTGGGCAGTGTTCGGAACCGCAGCAGTTAAAGGCGCAGAATTAGCATTTAATTGTTGGTAATTAACTGTAAAATGGCGCCCGGTTGCCTTTTTTTTTTTACCGGCCACGCTGGGGAATTATCAGGTGAATGAGTTCTTTCAATGATGTGTTTTTCCCCCAAATTCGCCACCACCCTGTGGGTCCCCGTAAGCGCCGCTGTTGCCGCGGGGTGCTGGTCTACAGGAGGAATTTTAGGCTGGATCGGTGTCTCTAAAAGGTGGATAAATTCTTCTGATTCATCCCACGTCCTTTCAGATTTTGTTTGTATCCCCGGCAGCTCAGTGGAACTCCACAGTTCCTTCCCGGAGTTCCCAGGTTTGCCCACAAAGTGTATGAAATCCTGAAAGGTTTATTCGGGCAGCCCCAACAAACACTGCAATCTTTTTTAACCGGTTTCCCCCCAAAAAATCCAGACAGGAATTTTTGCTGTAGGAGCTTTTACAGGGTCACGAGAGAGTTGATTTTAGTCCTCATAATCTTCCATCCTGGCCACAATTCAGGTCGGTGGCTTTCTCGGAAAGTTTAATGATAAAAATAATGTTCCATTTGGGTTATTCAGGCAAGAAAAAGAGGTTTCCAAGGGGAATTGCCAACAGCCCGAATTCCTGGGAGCAAATGGTGTTTCTGGTAAGTCAGAGCTTAACTCAGGCGTTGTTTAAGGCCAAGCCTAAGGAGCATCTCTGAGATCAGAGTGGCCAAGGAGGGCTGAGGGAATGCCCCACCACAGACAAATGTGTCAATAATATGAAATTTTGACATTTATTATTCCGAGCTGCACCCAGCTGTGTGACAGAGGACCAAATTCTCCCGAATGAGTCTCTCCAGCACCGCCTTCTGCCTCTTGGGCTTGGGTGAAATGCAAATTTAAGAGGTGCCAGTATTTGTGTGTGTGATTCCCAGTGGGACCAGGAAAAGAGGGATGGGAAGTGTCTGTCTCTGAGAAAACAACCACCAATAAAAGGAATCCGGTGTTTTTTCCCAAGCTCTCACAATTCACGCATTTAAAACAAGTGGTACCTAGCCCATTTCCAGGCTGAATTATAAATCACAGTCTTCTGGGAGTGCTGCCTTGTACACCTATGGAATTGGAATTAGTGCAGGCTTGAAAATAAGCCGGTTTTTAATACTTTCCTTGTTTTCTTTTTCTTAAAGTCTGAAGAGAAAGGTCTTGCCAGTGTGTAAAAACTGCAGTGTTATAAATAATTTGTTCCGTCTCTTTTGAGACTGCTAAAATGGAAATGTTTGCTTTCAGCAGAGTTTGTTTTCTGTTGACTTCATTTGATAGCTGTCTAGATAAAAATATGAGCTAATATATTTTGACATATTTCCCCAGAATATGTGTGACATCAGCTGGCTGTTGCTATCTTAGGGAATGTCAGAGTGATGTCATGCAGCCACTTGATATTAAATGAATTAAAGATGAAATACGACCCCTCTGTAGGTTGTTGTGCTGTATTGAAGCTGTACAGCCACATTCATTTACTATCAGCTTAAAAGTATTTCAAGTTTTGTTGCAATAGCAGAAATTCCGATCTGGTGTCCAATAGATGGGAGAGATAAAATACAGCCCAAAACAGGCTCTTCTTCAAGATATTTATCATTGCATGCTTTGTAATTTTAATTTATATTTGCTGTCTAAGCTGGTTTTCTACAGTCCTGATCTTTCACAAGTGCAGCCATGGACTGTTTCTCTGACTGATTCATGGAGGAGGATAAATTACTTAATTAATGCCTCTGCATCTTTTCTGCACTTAAGCCAAGAGTAGGGGAATGTGCAATAGGTGACCTCAGTGCCTTAAAACCTGACATAAATATAAAACCATGAAAATTATCTCACTTCTTCATAGATCTGCCCAATTCATATTGGGAGTGTGCTTGGCATCTCTTCCTTTGTCCAGCTCTGAATTTCCAGGTAGGGGAGTTATTCCTTAGCTGAAATATCAGCGATTTTGGCTGGTTCAGACCCCTCAGGGTGATATTGAGGTACAAACAAAACCACCCAAAAATTCGTGCCAAACTGATCATGTTTGTATGTGATCTCCTCTTTATAGAGCCACAAATCGGCTTCAATTTTAAAATTCCCCTACAATTTAAATTTCAATCCATTTCAATAAAACTTAAATTTTAAAATTCCCCTAAAATATCCGTTAAGGCCAGAGCTGTGCTATCTAGTTTTGCCATGGCCTCTGAACTTCCTCATTTTGAGGAATTCATGCCTTAAATTCCACCTCTTTAGCTCAGAACGTGGACTCTGCAGCCATGTGAAGGCAGGAGGAGCCCGTGGCGTGTGATTTTCAGGAGCAGAGCCTTGGCCATTCCCACTGGGATCCCTGCCAGCCAGGGCACAAGCCCACCCCACAGCCCGGCCCTTCTGCTCAGATATTGATTAACAAAACAAGCTCATCATGAAATTGCCGAATTTAATTTTGATCAGTTTTGTCTTCCCCCAAGGAAAATTCATACTCATCTTTTTTTTTCCCTTTACAGGCAGTATTTGAGTTCTCACGTTCTGGATTTTACTAGTGACCATCTGGTATTTTGTAGACACTTCAGTGGTGCTGGATATTGATTTCTCTAACGATTCCTGGGCAACCCGGCTCTAATTATTTGCAGATTTTTTACTGTTTTTAAAGTAGATTAGATGCCATTTTTGATGTTGGCTCTGGTGATTTGCTTTCTCCTCCACAGCAAAAATAGACCATGCCTAAAATGAAAAAACTGATCTCTTCAGCTGCATTTTTTTAAAAGAAAGTTCAAAATTTGCCATGTTCTTGCCATGCTATGGGGACTGTGGTTTTATTTGTTGTGCTAAGCTCACCTGATGTGTTTCATGGAGAATCGTGGCTTCCAGGAGATTTCTCAGCTCTCCTGATGTGTTTTATGGAGGATCGTGGCTTCCAGGAGATTTCTCAGCTCTCCTGATGTGTTTTATGGAGGATCGTGGCTTCCAGGAGATTTCTCAGCTCTCCTGATGTGTTTTATGGAGGATCGTGGCTTCCAGGAGATTTCTCAGCTCTCCTGATGTGTTTTATGGAGGATCGTGGCTTCCAGGAGATTTCTCAGCTCTCCTGATGTGTTTTATGGAGGATCGTGGCTTCCAGGAGATTTCTCAGCTCTCCTGATGTGTTTTATGGAGGATCGTGGCTTCCAGGAGATTTCTCAGCTCTCCTGATGTGTTTTATGGAGGATCGTGGCTTCCAGGAGATTTCTCAGCTCGCCTGATGAGTGAGGGCATGGCGTGGACGGATTCCCCCGGGGTCACACACCCACAGGGTGACAATGTTCCTGTGCTCCCGGGCCCTGCTCCCAGTGCTGACATTGAGGTCAAGGCTGTGGCCCCAGAGCCGTGGCCAGGGAGCCCTCGGAGCAATTCTCCAGACTCTTCTTGAGCTGGGAAGCAGCGGAGCAGCACAAAGACTCCGGAAGGTAGGAGCCATTCCAGTTCTGGGGGGCTTTTCAAGGATTTCCTGAAGCCTGAGGTTGGCCTCCAGATGGGGCTTTTTGTTGCTTTGGGCTTGTCAAGACTCTCCCAGGCTGTTCTTGGCTGTAAAGCTCATGAAGGTGCTCAGAGGGACAGGCTGAGACACAGGAACCAAAATTGGGGTGTGGAGCTGCTGGAGCAAACCTGAGGAGGACATAGAGCTGCTCCAAGGGCTGGGACATCTCTGCTCTGGAGCCAGGCTGGGAGAGCTGGGGGTGCTCACCTGGAGAAGGCTCCAGGGAGAGCTCAGAGCCCCTTCCAGGACCTAAAGGGGCTCCAGGAGAGATGGAGAGGGACTGGGGACAAGGGATGGAGGGACAGGACACAGGGAATGGCTTCCCACTGCCAGAGGGCAGGGAAGGATGGGATATTGGGCAGGAATTGTTCCCTGGGAGGGGGGCAGGCCCTGGCACAGGGTGCCCAGAGCAGCTGTGGCTGCCCCTGGATCCCTGGCCGTGCCCAAGGCCAGGCTGGATGAGGCTTGGAGCAGCCTGGGACAGTGGGAGGTGTCCCTGCCATGGCAGGGATGATCTTTAAGAGCCCTTCCCACCCAAACCATTCCATGATTCCATGATAGAAGGAAGCCCAGCTGGTGCTTGTAACCCCTGCCCAGGCTGCAGTGTCCTGCTCAGGTGTGGAGCAGCCTCCTGTGCCTATTTGTATCTCCCAACAGGAGAAATGATCCCAAGAACCTCTTGGAAAACCCCTGTTTTTGTCGAAACTTCCTCCTGCATCCTGTTCAAGTATTTATAGCAGTTCTGTTTTATCATCCCTACATCAATATTGAAGTTTAATGTCAATATTAGTATGAAGTGTCTGCGAGGGTTTGGAAAATAGGAATCAGAGCGATCAAATATTTTATTTATGCGCAGTAAATTTTTAAAGTCTCCCCTGTGTTTTGATCGAAAATGCATATTACTGAACAATTTAGTTCCCAAAGTCTGCCTCTGATGTAAGATTTATTAGGGATCTGCCATGGGCTGATTGAAACGCGGGAAAAGTCAACGTTGCCCTCACCCGCACCCCGGGCCGTGCAGTTGAAAGGTCTCTGTTGCTCTGGGGCTCCTGTGTTAAAAGAAACAACAATTCCAAACTCTGAGCAGGGAATGCTGCATGTCTGAAGCGATGAACAGCGAAAAAATGGGATGATATTCCCTGATCCTTTAAAAATGCCCCCTGGCACGACCCTGGGGCTGCTCCTGCTGCTGCTGCTGCCGCTGCCCCAGGAGCTGTTCTCAGCGCTCCAGGGTTTCAGCTTTTCCAGGGAAATTCTCTTGCTCCTGCTCTTGGGAACACAGAGCAAAAGCCTTTAAATAACAACAACAACAATATTATTAATATCATTATTATTAATAATAATTAATAGCACCTCAGTTTTTATTTCTAAGGCAACATCTTCCCTCCTTTTCCTTTGAAAGAAAATCTTCTAAGTAAGAATAATAGTGTGAAAATTAAAAAAAAAACACCTCCCTTTACAAACAAATTTGCTCATTCTTAGTATTTTTTTCTTCAATTAATGGCAAATAAATATCTGTCCTTAATTACCCTTAATTCCTAATTAATGTCAAATAGCATTCCTTTACCTCCAGGTGATGGCTCACACTGTTGAGGCTTGGATGCTTTGGTGGTCATCTTTTACATAAATAATCCCTTTAAAATATGACAACGATTTCTGTTAAATTCTAGAAAGTGGCAAATTGTTATTTTTTTTAAATTTTCAGAGTATTTAGGAGTGTGTTCTGTTCATTTCTTCTTGAAACTGGACTTCTTGACAGTGCAGAATGACGGAGTCTTGCAGCTGCTCCCTCTTTCCATCCCTTCTCCCACATTTCATTTCATGCCTTCAGAAACTGAGCCAAATTCCAGGACAGCCTGAGCCTGTTTTGCCAACGTCTTCATTGTGGATCTGGCAGTGGCCACTTGGTTCTCCCTGAAAATCTGCTTTGTGCAGAGCAGCCTAAATTATTATTATGGTTTAATACACACATTTACATACATAATTATGGAATCTTAGAATCCTGGGATGGTTTGGGTTGGAAAGGACCTTAAGAATCACCCAATTCCACTCCTGCCATGGCAGGGACACCTTCCACTGTCCCAGGGTGCTCCAAGTCCTGTCCAGCCTGGCCTTGGGCACTGCCAGGGATCCAGGGGCAGCCCCAGCTGCTCTGGGCACCCTGTGCCAGGGCCTCAGCACCCTCCCAGGGAAGGATTTCTTAGTTTTTATCAAATTACCCATACCTGGCTGAAGATCCTGTTCTTAATTTAAATTTAAAGGATAAATCTCTCCATGGCAGAAGAGAATTATGACTCAGATTCCCTCTAGAAAGAGAAATGCAGGAAGGTGAGTGCCAAGCACCTACATTCCAGCATGGAACCCATCCCTTGCTTTCAGGATTTGTATTTTCTTTTATCCAGGACCCTGTATGTTGTCATCAGGAGACAGATAAGCTGACACTGGATTTTTCCTGGGCAGGCAGACAGGAATTTCCAATCCTGCATCCCACGTGGCAGCAGGGAGCTCTGCAGTCACATGTGACCTTCCACTGACTGTGCTCGTGTCACTTCTTCTCATCCTAAGTAGCTACAACCGAGCGAAACAACTCAGTCACTGTAATTTTCACCATTTCTACAGGAAAGGCTTTAAAGGTTGACTGGAACAACACCTCTTCACCAGCCCTGAGCTGTCCCACCCACATCCCCGGAGAGTCCAAGGCTCTCACTTTGAGTCCCAGTTTGAAAGGTCACCGGAGAGTTGCCTCTAACCCTGCTCATGTTCCATCCTGGCCGCAATTTGGGTCAGGAGCTTCCTCTGAAAGTTTGGTAACAAAGGTATTGTTCCCCTTGGGTTGTTATCCAGGCAAGAAAAATCAGTTTTTGAGGCTGCTGGTTAAAAACCTGGAGCTGGTTATCCAGCCTAAGCTCCATAGGAATGCCACCTCCTCTTTATTTGAGTTTTTTTCAGCTGAGCCGTGACTTTTTTGACGTGGAAGGCATCACTCCTGGTTTGTTCCTTCCCTCAGATAACTCCAAGGCACACGGGTAAGCTTCGAACCTGCCACTGGTGCCCTTTCCTGCCAAGGTTGTTCTTTGGCACAGGGAGCAGCAGTTTGTGATTAATCAAAGTGTTCATTAGAGCCGTTTATTTTCCACGGGAGCGCCACAGAGGTGGTGATTGGAGGTGGTGGCAGTGGCATTGCGTGAGCAGGATCCCTGTCCAAGGGCTGCAGCGTAATTATGGGACTGCTCTCATTTGCATATTGCCAGGATGCTGCCAGTAAATATTAATGGATTACTTTTTGTTCATTTAGCCTGTGTTTTTGAAAGATGCCTAAAAACAAAAAGATCATATCTGTATGTTGTTTTTTAATTTATTTTCACCTTTTTGTCTCCTTTGGAGACCCCTGGTGTATCAGCACTTTGTTTACCACAAATTAAACCTTAGCTGATTGTTTACCAGACTGAAGACCCTTGTGCATTACTCCAGCACTTTCCCTTTTTTTAATAATCACAACCTGGGATTCATTTGCAAGAGGCCCTAATCTGCATGAGAATTATACAATTAACTTTTGATTAACCGCCTAGTTCTTTTGGAAACCGCGGTGTATAGGATACTCCGCATTTAAATAATTTTCCTTAAATTGGGAGCAGGCCTTTCATTAAAGCGGCGAGTTTGACTAAACAACAACATTTGGAGATAATCAGGGTCAAGACAATAGGCAAGGCTGCAAGGCTAGAATGTCATCTTTAAATATAACAGCTGAGATAAAGGCACCCAGATTGCGCCTTATCGAAACACAAAAAATCAAAGCTCTCTCTTGTCTGTGGCAAAATACCAGGCCCTGGTGTTTAGGGCGCCCATTGTTTGGGCCTGGAAGTGTTGCAGGATTTGCATTCAGAGAGCTGGGTCTAACACACATTACATCACGTAGGGTACTTATCTCGGAGTCTGACAATAATTATCAGGAAGAATATACTCAGAATGACTTTTTTGTGATTTTTATGCATCCCCAACACAAGGAAAGGGAGATAACAGCATTATGAAAAAGGGGAGAGTCTCCAAAGGCTCTCCCTGGAGCTGCGTTCTTCGATTAAATTTGCTATGCCACTCTGGTGTGCTGAACAAGTGGAAAGAAAGACTATGAGGCTTTTATAGAGGGTAATAATAGTCCTGAACACAGCCCTTACCAAAAGATAAGATCCATTGTCAAAACAAACAAAAGGAGCGGTATTAAACACCACTGGAAGAATATCTATGAGCGAAGTTTGAAATCCGTGCCTTTTTTTCATACCTTGAACCTGACTCTGTTGCGTGGCTGTCTTCTAACCAGGCACCTTTGCCAGCCCAGAGGCTTCCACTGGGGCTCTTCCCTCTGTCCTGCTCCAAGAGGCTTTGTGGTGGGATCTATCCATGGTTCCAGGGAAGCCAGGGAAGAGACTTAAACCATCCCAGACCAAGTTTGGTGTCTTTTCTGTGTTTTGTATTTTTTTTTTTTGTGTGTGTTTGTTACCAACAGAGTATTTTGTTCCTGCAGTGCCTTTGCTGAGGGCTGCTCTAATAATTTAACGTTCCTTTTTTCACAGGATGATTGTGGCCTTGCATCAAAGCCCATCTCTGGCTCAGGAGAGCCTTTGCTGAGGGCTGCTCTAATAATTTAACGTTCCTTTTTTCACAGGATGATTGTGGCCTTGCATCAAAGCCCATCTCTGGCTCAGGAGAGCCTTTGCTGAGGGCTGCTCTAATAATTTAACGTTCCTTTATTCACAGGATGATTGTGGCCTTGCATCAAAGCCCATCTCCAGCTCAGGAGAGCTGAGGGTGATGTTCACCTCCGTCTACCTCGATTGATTTGCAAGAGCATGGAGGGACAGGACACAGGGAATGGCTTCCCACTGCCCGAGGGCAGGGATGGATGGGATATTGGGCAGGAATTGTTCCCTGGGAGGGTGGGGAGGCCCTGGCACAGGGTGCCCAGAGCAGCCGAGGCTGCCCCTGGATCCCTGGCAGTGCCCAAGGCCAGGCTGGATGAGGCTTGGAGCAGCCTGGGATAATGGAAGGTGTCCCTGCCCATGGAATGGGATGGGTTTTAAGGTCCCTTTCAACCCAAACCCCTCTGTGATTCTAGAAAATATCTTAGGTATTTATCTAAGATAATACCTAGAAAACAGCTGAGGCATTTCTCAGCATCGTCCCTCAGTCTCGCCATTCTGCCAACGCCCTCCTACAGGAGCACGAGAACTTCCCCTGGGGCTGTGCCCTCCGCCCCCAGGGTCCCCAGGCTCTGAGGAAATGTGGGGTGCACCAGCTGTGTGCTGCAGGAGGAGCAGCTCGGCGAGCGCCGTCTCTGCAGCTGCAGGAGCAGCCAGGGCTGAACAGCTTTGAGCCCAGCTGCTGCACCTGCTTTTCCTTCTGCTGCCCCCCAGCCGCTGCTCAGGGCTCTCCAAGAGAACTCCTGGAGCTCTGCTGGCAGGAGGGAGCTGGGGCACAGCTCCCTGACCCCGGGACTGATTTTGGGGGGTAATCAGTGAGGAAGGACTGGACAGGAAGAGGAGGGGGGAGTGCTGGAACGTGCTGGAGCCCAGGGAAGGGAATGATTCATTTGGCACCTCAGAAAGTTCAGAAGTTCAACCCTGACAAAGCTTTGGTTCTTCAGATCAGTACCTTTATAAAGCTGTGACCCTTTCAAATCTTTGTTTCAACCTTCTCCTTTTTTTCCTCCCTTTCTCTTCTCCTTTTCTCAAGCTTTTATTGCTTTCAGGGGACCCCATTCTTTTCCTAAATTGAATCCAGGTCTTGCTTCTGTTCCCTTCCTGCTTGTTTTGCCCATTTTCCTCCTCAAAAGGCACTGCACCTTTTTGTTGCTGCATTGTTGAGTCACCTGTGGTATTCAATCCTTTATTATAATGTTCTCTATGCCAATGACAGCGCATGTCTCATAACGCACAAGCAGTCCCAAGCACTCAGGAATCAAGGTGAGTCCTCCAGATCACGTCTAAGAAATCAGATTGTTAAAAGAAAAATGTCATTTGCAGCCCTGTATTTGGCTGCTGCTTTTTTTTAAGTTTGGGGGTTTTTTTAGTTTGTTTTTTTTTTTTAGTTTAATCTTATGGGTACTTAAAGAAAAAAAGCCAGGCAAAGGGAAGGAATGTGAGAAGTACAAAAGCCCAGCTTTGTGAGTAATGTGAAGTATCATGGGGCTTGTGATTAAATCTGTATATAACATTTGAATGGAGCAGGAGGAGATACTTTATTTCCTGAGTAAATCAAAGTGCTCTGATATGGAATAAACTGCAAGGCTGTATTTATAGGCTCTAGGGCCTCACACCCACTCCAGGGCACAGCAGCCCTAAAGTCCAAGGGTTTCTTTGATTTGGGCTGTGGGGTGGGTGGTGACGAGGGCCCTGTCAGTTCTTCCCAAGATGTTTCCTCAGATGATCTCCCAGGATTTATGAATGATGCCCCAACTCTCCTGGGCATGTCTTTGGATTTATGGCAAGAGGTCTGACAGGCCTTCCACTGACACAAACTGGCAGAAAGGCATGTCCCACACCATAGAACAACATGCCCAGTATGCAAACTGGGAGGCACCGATTGTGGCTGGGAGATGGGCTGGGCACTGCTCAGTGGGTGCTGAGAAATTGTGTTGGGCATCACTTGTTTCCCTTGGATTTTGTTACTCTTTCTCCCTCTCCTTGTAATTTACATCATTATTATTATTACTACTATTATTATTATATTAATATCATTATTATTAATATTATATAGGATATATATTATACCTATAAAATACAATAATATTATAATAATGAAAACAATAATAATAATAGTTGTTGTTGCTGTTAAAGGAGAAGCCACTGCCTGAGCATTCTCACATAAATCAAGGATTCACCATCCCTGGAAGTGTCCCAAAAACTTCTGGATGTGGCACTCAGGGAGGTGTTTGAGCAGCGAACACCTGAACCTCTGCAGTGGGGACCCCATCAGGTCACAGGGGTCACTCAGGTCTGTGCCACCCAGTGAACATCCAGTGGCAGTGCCAGGGTGTGCTCTGTTTTTGGAAGGAATGGGACAAACTTTGCTTTCCTTTGTGCTACCAGCATGGCTGGAACCCCAAATCAGTCTGACTGGAAAGGATTGCTCTGCCCTATTCCTGATTTCCCGTTGTGTTTCCTAGGAAGAGCTCCTTTCTTGTCCTGCCAGCACCCAGGTTCACCCAGATTTTGGAAGCATTTGCATTCTATGAAATCAGCCAGCTCAGAGTTTTAATTGTGTCATCTGTGTTAAGTATCTTTAAAGGACTGAAACAACCTCTGCAAAGCTGCCAGTAGTGATTTCATGCTTGTCATGAACTTTGAACACTATTTAAACCAAAGTCCAACTTTAGCTGATGCTCCTGAAGACCTGGCAGACAGCAGTGGATGCTTTTCCCACTTCCAGACAATGCCTTCCTTCGTTCCAGAACTTACATTAAAAAAGAAAGGTAAAAAACATCATCTTGTTCAGAAAAAGAAAATAGATGCTCACTTATTTCCTGACAGAGTGGAGAGGTCTTTGGGGGATCCTGAAAGCATCTGCAGGCGGAAGGGATGCGAGAGGTGCAGCAGGACAGCCTGGCAGCGGGAGCGGAGCCTTGGAGCCCCTCCACATGGCAGAGCCTGGCAGAAGTCAGGAATTACCACGTTTGAAAAACTGTTGTAGCAAGCGGGAAGGGAAGCGGAAAACCTTGGAGATCAGGCAGTAGCCGTGATTTACAAACAAATCTATGGAAATGGGAGTTTTCCCGGGAATTTCTGCTCTTTGCCGCACGCTGATAACCGGGAGCATCCTGGAGCGTCCTTTCCGACGGCAGCAGGAGCCGCGTTTTGGTCTCACGCTGTCTGACATTCCTTCTCCTGCTCCTGGCTGATTTATGAGCTTTCCCTCTCCCTGCCTGTGCCTGACACCACCACCCGGGCAGGCAGCAGGGAGGAACAAGGCGCCTGCCGGGCTCCTGAGCAGCAGGAGCAGATGCTCCGGCCACGGATGCGAGGCTGGGCTATCCAGCGAGCTCCGGATGCTG
This sequence comes from Callaeas wilsoni, assembly GCA_013398955.1. Classification (NCBI taxonomy): domain Eukaryota; kingdom Metazoa; phylum Chordata; class Aves; order Passeriformes; family Callaeidae; genus Callaeas; species Callaeas wilsoni. The sequence continues at coordinate 86,589 of VWPU01015861.1, read as the reverse complement.
CTCCTGATGCTGCTCCAGGCAGGTCATGGGGGACAGAATTCCCATGAACCTGAGACCTGGAAGCACCTGGATTAGGTCCCTGTTACCAGGGGTGTGTAAATTTGCAGTTTTATTCTCGCCCATAATACGAGGTGGAGTTTATTTCCTCTGTCACACCTTCCTGGGGCTGGGAAAGCAGGAGAGGGATACACCTGGGACTTGGGAATGCATTGTCTTCCTAAAAGTCCAAACTTAACGTATAAACTTTCATATTTCATCTTATAAACCCTCCATTGGCATCCTCTCCTAATTAGGGACTTTTAAACAGCCTTTCTTGCTAATACTTGTCATTTTTTCCCAATACTTGTCTTTTATTTTTTCCCAGAAAATTTACAGGAAATTGTGGAGATCTGTGGTTTAATCTAAATATTCTTCAATTGGAATTTTCACGAGATTTTCTGCTCTTTACCCTGCATTAATAACCAGGAACGTGGCTGTTGTGTGTGGGAGGAGGGTAGCAAGACTTATTTCCAGATTTTGGAATTAACACATCCAGGTAGAAGTTTGTATTGACATAACATTTTTTACTGACAAAAATCAAAGTTTCATGGCTACATTTACAAATAATAGCACAGATACTCGTTATCTTCATATCTCTGTCAGCCAAGTCACCGTTAATTGGCTAAAATATTAAAGATGGGTTGTCATCACCCGTGACCACCTCATTTATAGCCCTGGATGACAGGAAAATGAGAGTATTGGCAGGGCTGACAGCAAATTTGGGAAGGCAGGATGCTTAAGAGGAAAGAGCAAGGCTCCAATTTTGGTCACTTTAAATTAGAATTTGCAGGAAGAGGTGCCAACAGAGAGAGACAGAAGGGCAAGGCTGAATGAAAAGAGACAAATTGGGAGCAGGGAGGTGGATCTGAGAGTCATTTGTATAAAAACAGACATTAAATATCTGTGTGAATAAGCTGCTCCACCCTCACTGTCAGGAGAAGCAGGAGGTCTTTTATGGAATATTCTGGAGAAGAAGGTGAAGAGGATGAAAGAGGAAAATAAAACTGAAGGGGAAGAGGAAGAGATGCAGAAGTTTCCAGAACGGCTCATGAATCCTGGGATTCTGTCAAAGGATGAGTAAAGGCTGCTGGAATTGGGCTGAAATTCAGATGAAGATGGAGAGAACTGGAGAAGTGCCCTTGATTCCCCTGAGCAAGGAACTTTTCTCACTGCTGGACCTCAGGATTGTCCTGACCTGAGCCTTTCTGGGCCCTGTTTCAGATTAACCACAGGCAAACTTTTATAATGCGGGAATAGAAGCTTCCAGCTGCTGCTCTGGGTGGATTTGACAACCTCAGACAGCCCTTCCAACCTCACTTACTGCATGGCTCTCACAGATACCAAAAATACCAGTGCAGGGGAAGGGAATTTGGAATACTGAGCAGCTTCTGAGCCATTCTCATCCAGAATTTTGTTTATTTGTTTGCTTGTCTTTTTTTTTTGAGGCAAACTCTCTTTCAGGGCAGGACAATGTGACATCTGTGTTATACCAGAAATGGATTCAGGAAAAGTGCTTCAGTCTCCTGTCCAAAGCTGTTCTGTGTGGCCCTTCATAGCAAAAAAGTGAGGGGTGAGGAGTTGTTATTGCAGTTGTGCAGGTGGGGAAATGGGATGGAGAAAGGGAGAAGCTCAAGGTCACACCGAGAGTCGGTGGCAGAGCTGGAAGCAGAACCCAGGCTCTTTGCTCCAATCAATACATTAATAGCATCAATGACCACCTCACCTCCCTGGAACATTACCTCAGTGAGGATCTCACTTGTTAAAAACCCTGTGTGATTAATCAGTGCTGCTGGAAACAGCACTGCAGGCACAGCGCTCCCGTTCCTGCAATTATTGCTTGATTCTCCCTCAAATTAAAGAGGATGATTAAAGGCGCTGATGGCACCAGGAAGATGCTCCTTAGGAAGAGCTGAGGTGGGGTCGAGTCATATTTTATGCTCTCTCACCTTTAAACTGTCTTGGCCAGCCCTGGGAAAGGCAGAGAGCAGTGATGTATTTCTGATTGCTGCCTTTTAGCTTGGCAAAACAACTCCTAAAGCCAACTGGGAACTGTTACAGGACCATTGCTTGTGGTGGAGGTGCTGCCAGAGCCACTGAACAACAGCAGATATGAAAATAAATTATTCCAGAGCATCTGTTTCGCACTGCTCCCGGTGCAGAAGGAGAGAAAAGCAAATGAGTCGCCAGATTTGGTGCTGAGCAGAAGTTATTGGTGAGTGGCTGAATTCACAGCGCTCGTTTCTTTTTGCATTTCCTTCTTTTTGACTTCTGGAGTCAGAACAGCCTCATCTCTGGCTGGCACTGAGTGAGAACTCTCCAGTTACACCCCAGAAATGTTAGAGGAGAGCTCCTCGTGCACTATCACATTATTTTTGCTATCAGCTCAAGGAAATGGACACTTGATTCATCTTCTCCCATCTATTGATTCAATCCTCCTTTTAATTCAACACTGGAGCAGGCTATTAGCCTCCATTCACATTCCACCAAGATAATATGACCTGATAGCTGCTCTCCTGATCCATTATGGAGGAGGGATAAAACAGGTTTGTTTCTGTGTGTGAGGAGCTATTGACTCACTCTGCTGCATTTACAGGCTCGCTGGCCCCACTCCTGCGCGTCTTAATGGCTTTTCACCGGGTGGGGCACTGATGGAAGCTGCTCCGGAGAGCAGAGATAAAGCCTTGGGCAGTGCCTTTTGCCCTGGAAAGGGACCCAGCCCTTTGCCTGGAACTTCCACTGAGTGGGTTAAGGCTTGAGGAACACGAGCTCCGTCTCTGCCATCACCATCGATCATCCTGCCCCTTCTCAGGCTGCAGCCCCCAGCAGGGTTTGTGCTGGGTCCCTCCCTCCGTCTGCATCCACCAGGGATCCCCCAGGTTGTCCTGCAGCCACATCCAAGCTCCAGCCCAGCTCCCTGCGGGCACAAACCATCCCCGCTGACTCGTGGACTGACAGCTGCTCGTTTATTTTATTTTTACTTTTAATATTTTTTAAAATTTTTATTTCTTTATTTATGTTTTCACATTTATATTGTTTATTTGTCGGTGTCAGCCTGCCTTGTCTCACCCACGCACAGCTGCTGCCTTAGGATTCTACAAACTCCTAAAGTTGTGGAATCACAGATGGTTTGGGTGGAAGGGACCTTAAATCCCACCCAGTTCCATGGGCAGGGACACCTTCCACTATCCCAGGCTGCTCCAAGCCCTGTCCAACCTGGCCTTGGACACTTCCAGGGATGCAGGGGCAGCCTCAACCTTTCTGGGAGAAATTTAAATCCTGGGCAAGTACTCAAGAACCCTTTTCTTTCATTCAGAAATTAGTGATATTCTATTAGTTCTCAGTCTGGGATGATCTTCTGAAGAATGTGCAAAGTAGAAAATGAGAAACACACACTGGAATTTTTTTTAAAAAAATCTCACCCCAGACCTGCCTTTCCCTCCAACAGAGTTGCAGGGATCCATTTCCTGTCTACTTCTCTTTCTATTTCTCATCCAGGGTAAAATATATCAAATATTAATGATATTTTTATCTTGTCACGGGAAGAAAAAAAGTTTTGTTTTGTGCTAGAATACACTTAAAAAAAAAATTCATATAATGTGTTAAAAAGTCCAGGTTCTAATTGTTGCTGCCATGGAAAAGGTGCAGCTGAATTAAATTAATCCATGGGAGACTTGTTTCGTTGTGCAGTAACTACCACTGCTCTTTGAAAGGCCGCGCTTTTTTTCCGAGCTCCTTATCTGAAAAGGTTTGCCATGTCTTCATGCCAGCACTTGTCATGCTTTAGAAAAATCACAAGCAGCAAAAAGTCAGAATTGTCAGTTCAGAAGACACTGCTTGTTCCACTGGGTAAAAACCGAGGAAGCAACGCCAGCAAACGATCTTTAGGAGAAGAAAAAAAAAACAAAACCCCGATGGAAACAGCAGCGGAATGAAGATAAAAAGGGTTGCAGGCTTTATTCTCATTGAAGGTTGGCAACGGGAAAGCTCTTGGAGTAGAAGAAGAATATCTGATAGGTCATCTGTTGTGTAATGAAGAATAGAAGACAAGCGAGGAGAAGCAAGGTGATTCCAAACCTCCGAGGGATGGAAGATCTTGGGAGAGAAACATGAAAGCAATACCTTTATAAACTGACCAAATTTAATTTACTATCAACGAGCCTTGTAGGGCTGCGGGCTGACAAAATCCATTTGCAATGTTATGGGTAAGGCTGAAGTCAGACATTTTTCTCCTGTGGAATCATTTTATTATGTATTCCTTTCTTTTTGGTGCAGGTCTTCTGATTAAAAATTACCACGAGGACGTCAAATATTCCCTTGTCCTCTGCTATCTGGGCTTAGTTACCCCATAACTCATCCTACATATCCATCTTCAACAGGCACAAGGAAAGGGGGAACAAAAGCAGATAAATATGTTGTCATTTAAAATGCACAATTTCCTGCAAAATGTCCACATTGTTCTGCTCCGGATGTTCCTTGAGAGACACTGGAGTTGTCAGGATGTTTTGCTGCAATATTTTAAAGGCATCTTATCAAATGCGTTTCTGATTTCAAGTGGCAAGTCAGGAAATGCTCTGCATGAGGTCCTGAATGTTTTCCTTTCATTTGTGACACACTGAGAGATGTGAAATCTGGATCATTTTGCTGAGAAGACATCAGGATGGGATGTGACAAGAGCAGATTTTCACTGGATAATGGGAATAGTTTGGGTACCAACATCCCCAGGCCAGGCTGGGCTCTCCTTGGCTGTGTGGAGAGAGAAAAATGGGTTTTAAATTGAATTTCTAATTCAGTGGAGGGCACAGTGACTGACTATGCCAGTGCTTCCGAGGTTTGGTAGGAATTTAACAGGCTGGGAGAACTGGGGGTGTTCACCTGAAGAGGAGAAGGCTCCGGGGAGACCTGAGAGCTCCTTCCAGGGCCTAAAGGGGCTCCAGGAGAGCTGGAGAGGGACTTTGAACAGGGGCCTGGAGCGATAGGGAAAGGAGGAATGTCTTTAAGCTGGAAGAGGGTAGATATGGATTGGATATTGGGCAGGAATTGTTCCCTGGGAGCAGGGGGAGGCCCTGGCACAGGGTGCCCAGAGCAGCTGGGGCTGCCCCTGGATCCCTGGCAGTGCCCAAGGCCAGGCTGGACGGGTCTGGAGCAGCCTGGGACAGTGGGAGGTGTCCCTGCCATGGCAGAGGGTGGAAGGGAACGATCTTTGAGGCTCTTTCCAACCCAGAGCAGTCTGGGATTCCCTGAGTGTGAGTTTTCACTCTCCATGAACGGAGCTGTTTGCAGTGGGAGAAGCCCCAGCGTTTTGCGGTTACGAGGTTTAGTTCAGGAGGAGGAAGAAATGACCAAGTCCCTCCAGATTCTGTTTTCCAGGCATGGGATGCATCAGCAGGACTCCTCCTTGGTCTTCCACAGCATGGAAAGGAGTGGGCTTGGGATCCTTCACGCTTCCAGGAGCCTCAACATTTCTTTGAAGGTAAAATGAGTGGAGAAAGTGGAGGAGAGGGGAAAGTTTCCTGTTATAGACAGCAATGGGCTTTGGAGAACTGGGTCTGGTTTTAACCCTGACTTAATGGGTCAGATCTGCAGGAGGAGGAGTCCATCCTCCTTGATCATGGAAAAAATGGCTGGAAGGGGGTTAATTTTTGGGTTAAATAGGGTTAATTTTATAGAGGGATTGAGCTGGAGGGGGGAGCACATTTCAGGGATGCATCTCTATGATGTAACACAGAAAAATGTGAGGGTTGCGATGTCATAGAAAACCCCAAATTAAAATGAGTCAAAGCAGAGCATTTTATTGCATTGTAGCCCTGTTCTGCAATTAGAATTCTTCGCCAGTAGAGTTTCTCAACTCATTATAAGAAGCTCTGTGCGTGGACACGCTCGTTTTATTTCATCTTGTTTTACAAATCTAACAGAAAAAAACCCAGCCAAATTAGGCTAAACCACTTGATTCCGCTCTGCCCTTTTAAATGCTGTAAAGTAAGAAGATTATGTTACCCCCTTCCCCATAAATCAGGATTAAGCTGGAGTTTTCAGGGTTTTGTGCCAACAAAATCCCCAATTTGCTGAGCTCAAATTCTCTAATCTGAAGCCAGAGGCCACAAGCGGGGATGCACTTTGGAAGCTGCAAGGACTACGTTGTGTATTTGGAAGAATTAGGAATTTTTCCCTAAACTGTCAGTGCTCTATTCCCCCTGCCACGGGAAGAGTGAGTTTCTTATCTCTAGAACCACTTTGCTTTCTCAGTGTGGGCCACGTTTCCTTGTTTCTCACACGCTCGTATTAGAATTGGAAAATTTCACCTGCAGCACAACATGCATCTATTAAAATCCCTGCCAACCTTCCTCATCTCATTTTTAAGAGAATGTGAGTTTTCCGTCGTAAAATTCCAGTGGGCAATGAATTAAAAATGACAACTCTATATACGGCGAAAACAAGAAAATAAAATATACAAAACATTGCTAATGATCAGTTCTTGAAAAATTTACCAGACACATTCTACCCAGGGAGCTAAACTCATTAGCAGAAACTGATAGGAAAGCTGAGAAACTCCAGGATGAGGCTCAGGCACAACATATTCAAATGAAATCTCTTTAGCAGAATAGTTTTGTTTCTTCCCCCGAAATATTTGGCAGCAGCATGAGTTGCTTTTTTTAAAAAAAAGAGGTGTCTGGGAGGTTATGGCATCTTGTTAATTATGTTTACCTGCTTGGGAGCTCTTCCCTCCTTGGGGAAGGAAAAAGACCTAATGATGGGCCAAAAATTTTCCCTGTTTTATCAGGAGGGTCCTGCTCAGCCACAGCCCAGCCCTGGTCCCTGGGCAATCCTGGCTGTTGCCTTCTCTGGATCTGATGCCTTGGAGAGGCTGCCCTGGAGCAGAGGCTGGGCAGAGGGAAAGGATAAAGGGCAGGGATTTATGGAAAGGCCTTCCCAGGGCGCACCTTGGGCAGTGCAGGAGTCTCACAGAGACTGCACCCAGGATGGACACAGCCACTCGTTTTTGGGACAGATAGAAGTTCTGTCCATTTGCATATCAGAGGTTAATTGTCCAATTCCAGCTTCAGGCAGTGCAGTCCCATTCTCTCAGTTTGCTCCCCCCAACTCACTTTTGTTTCCATTTCTCGGGGCCTGAGACAGTGAGGTGTCCTTGATTCCCAGGCCTAGAGAGGAATTGTTGTGTCTGAGCAAAATGGGAAAAGCAGTTGCTGACACTGTGTCTGGAGCTCAGAGTTACACACTAAAGAACTGCAGGATTGCAGCTATATGGAAATATAAAAGCTAAAATCCTAAGGCATCAGATCCAGAGGCGAGTTACAGACCTGGGCGTGTTCCAAAGTCACCCAGGCCGTCCCGCCATTGCCAGCACTCAATAAATTGTAATAATTAATGACATCTGGGTGACCTCACTTGATGACATTGGGGACGGTGGCTGAGAGCACAGCCTGACCCATCAACGTCCTGAGTGTGGCACTTGAATGCTGCCACCTTCCAGGGACACTCAATTGTTTCACACCTCATTTGCAAACTGAAGGAGATAGGGAATGAATTAAACTTCCTGCAAACACTCAGGAGGTTTACAAAGAGTCCTATCTCTAAGTCTACTGTACTATTTGCATAAAAGAACTCAGTATCAATGTAATTATTAATGATAATTCTCAAGTAGTTGTGCTGCTTCAGGATTTTTCAGATTAAGAATGTAATGAATTAGTAATAAAAACCGAACACAAATTTATTCCTAAATACAATTTCCTTCCTGGCTGTGAATCTCCTTGTATTTATTATAAAAGACGTACTTGTTGAAGCAGCTTTCCTCCGGCGGCGTGGTTTAAAGGCACATGTCTGCGACAAAGTCAAATTCCTGTCAGCAAACCACTTTAGGAGAAGCTTTCCTGTTCTTTGGGCAGCAAGAGGATGTGACTGATGTGTCCTTAATGAGAAATGTCTTCCAGGCACCCACCTCATCCTACGTGCAACGCCGGCAGCGCCGAGCCGGGCGAGGACTTGGAGAACTTGAGCCGCTCCTCTGCCTGAGGACACCCGCAGGAGCCAGCCTAAGTGACACAGCCCTGTCTGCTCTTGGCCGTGGTCTGGGCTGGCCCTCCCCACGCTCCTGAGGCAAATCCAGGTAAATCCGTTTTGGGAATGGCCCTCCCCGTCTCCCCCCGTCACTAACACGCACCTTTATCTGCTCCCTGGGTGTGCCAGCAGGTCTGGGTGTGCGACAGCACAAAGCCGCACCTCAGCCACCTGCCCTGCACGCCAGGAGCCGTTAGGAGACACGGGATGAATCCCAGGTGCTGGAGAAACATGGCAGCACTTCCTGGCTCACACCTGCGACAAATAAACCCCAAAGTTTCAGCGTTTGTTGGGCACCGCAAGGTAAGCGAGTTCTTTTTATGTGGAGGTGGTGACATGTTTTAATTTAGTTTATTTTTTTGCCAAGCCCATCTCTTGAAATTACTTTCTCTTGGAACAATCATGAAACAATTTTCAACTGAAGGTTGAAGCCCAGCTGAAGTGTAAGGAACTCTTCCATTCTTTCGTCTTTTCTCCTAAAATCATTGCCTACACTTGGAACGCTGGTAAAAATGGTGGCACGGATTTAGCAGTTTTGGTGAAAGATGTGTTTTCCCCAGGAATTACAGAGCTTTGTCACCAGCTCTAGAGCACGTTACGTTTTTCTGTTGATAATTTAGGTCATTTTTTTGGTCTGGTTTGATGTTCTGCAAGATGAGAATTAGCAAAGTTTAGTGGATAGTGCTGTAATAGCTGGATTTTGTTTTAATTCCGAACAGAGTTCTGCTTCCCTATTTAATATCCAGATACAAATACACCTTCCTGGTTTGATGGTGAGATCTCCGAGCCCTATTTTCCCATTTTTCCAGTGGATGTGGTCACTCCATACCCACTAATCCTCAGCAGGAACCAACCACCAAGCCCAATCCTTCCAGGGAATTTGATGGGCCTGAAATTTTCCATAATCCAAAGAAAAATCCCATTATCTCTCCAGTTTTGGTGCCCTACCCTGTGCTAAATCCCGGTGACAAAGGAAAAACTAAACCCCATGTCCCCATCACAGTGATCCAGCAGGTGACAACAACCACCTTGGAAACGCCTCGGAATCTGCCAGGGATGAATCCACTCCCCTCCTGCTGCTGTGGCAAGGCCTGCACTTAAATGGGTGAAACATTGCTAAAATATTGATCACTTGGCAGGACGAAAATCCCAGAGGAAGAAGTACTTTGGTCCTGGAACGCTCCCAGGAAAATTTTGCCCTGACAGGATTGTTTAATGGCATTCCCATGAAACAGAATTGATGTTTGCTGAAAATGAAGATCTGCTCTTCTCCCGTTCTCAGCTTCGGCCTCCAGAGAACTCATTTGCCAAGACATCCTTTTCCTGGTATTTAAGACCACTGGAGCACACGCACCTTGCATCAGACATCCTGATCCCGGTTCATGGCAGCTCCGGGAAAATTTTCGGCTCGGAGTGTATTTTCCTAGTGATCCCATTTTCTCCTCAGATTCTATTAATGTCTTTAATGTGAATAATGGTGAATTCCTGTTTGTTTCAAGCCACACTGGAAGAGTGGAGTTGTTTGTTCCCTAATTCCAGAGGTGAGAGCTACTGGATGTGGAACATCCTAAGGGCAGGCACAAGAGGTGCTGTGCTTTAGCCTTATTAACGGACTGTTAATTGTCTTTAAAATCACTTGCACATGGGCAGAGCTGCAGCCCCACGTGATCCTTTTCCTTTCCTTTTCAGCTGAAGTGTATGGAAAACCCAAATATCCAAATTGTTAATTCCAGGTTTGAGGCTGTAAATGGTTACCTGCAGGAAACACTCCTAGAGCAGCTTTAATTTACACCATGGAGAGTGAAAACCCAAGATCAGCGGCTAATTTTACTCTAACAATATTTAAAAATCTGGAATTCTTTTGAAATGTTGTTTTTAAAAGCAACAACAGAAGAATCCTGCTTTTTCCAACAATGTGGGATCCCCCAGGTCATCTGGGGTCTGCACCCATCATGAACCTCAGTATAAAACCCTGAGGGAAGTATCCTTGTTGGATGGAACAGCCACTCCAAAACTTAGAAAAACTTGGGAGTTCAGACATAAAACATGTGAGTATTTCAGATCTTGAAAAGAATTATATTATTTGTTGTAGGAACGAGGAAGTTTTATAAGTTCCTGGAATTTTGCTTCATTAAAATGTTGAATTTGCTTTGTGAAGTACTAACATTCAAAAAAAAAGGGGGGGGGCAAAATACTGTGGTGTTTAATTAATGATTAGGGAAAAACTGTGTTGAGAAGTAACATTGCAGGAGCCTTTGGTGACAGGATTTGAGTTTCTAGGAATGGAGGCAGATCCATCTCAGGATAGAACAAGAGGAAGCGGCCTCAGGTTCCTCCAGAAGAGGTTTGGGTTGGATGTTAGGAAAAATTCCAGCATGGAAAGGGTTCTCAAACCTTGGCACAGCTGGCTGGGGCAGTGGTGGAGTCCCCATCCCTGGAGGGAATTAAAACTGTGTGGAGTGGCACTTGGGGACATGGGGCAGTGGTGGCCTTGGCAGTGCTGGGAGAATGGGACTTTATGGTCTTGGAGGGCTTTTCCAAACCAATGATCCTGTGACTCTGAAAACCAGGATGAACATCTGTCACAGCTCTGGGACACGGAGAGAGAAGCAATATCTGATATTTCTTCCTGGAATCCCTTGCCCTGGAACTCCTCCCCATTGCTCTGAAACCTTGGTAGACATCCTGGAGGAGACTGGAAAAGCCTCCAAACCTGTGAGACATTAATTTTCCTGTATTATCCTAAGGAACAGGCAGGAAAAGCCTTGCTGGCCAGCCCTTGGCTCTGGGGCAGCTGCTTCTAACTTGGGGTCATTTGGTAAGTCATTGAAATTGAGCTCTGGGGGAAGCAGCAGCAAAAGAGGAAATTATTCTTTATAAATTTATATTTTCATGTGTGTTTTCTCAGCTAGTAACTCTCTAAACTTCTAACTTGTGCTGCAAGTTTGAAAAGACCCCTTTTTATTAACATATGAGTTTTTACATCGTGGAAGAGGGTTTCCAACCTACCCCAGCTGCCTTTTTGAGGCATTTTGGTTCAGCTCTTCTCCCAGGAGTTTCCATGGTCATCTGCAGCCAGTGAACCCAGGGATTCCTCAGCAGAGTCGGGGCAGAGTGATTTAGGAACTGAGCTGAGCGCTCCTGCAGGGCCCCAGAGATGCTTTTCCCTGGTTTCTGTCCGTGTCCGGCTCCTGCTCGGATCAGACGCCGTGTGGCTCATCCACGCTCGGCCTGCTTTGGAGCCGAATCGTGACCCTACAGACACCAAACCACCGCGTTCTGCAGGAGCGGCGCGCAGCGCTGGACCTCGGCCCCGCCTTCATCGCCCGCAGATGTCCTGTCCTGAAGGAACAGTGCCTTAACTCATCCTAAGAAATGTTCAACATCTGTGCAAGCGCTTAAAAATGTGACCTATGGCAGCACGTGTCTCCCCCCTCCCATTTATATTTATTAATTTGTTTATTCATGCTAACCCAGAGTAAGAATTAAGCTGTTGAGAACCTGAAATTCCCCAGTTTTCAGCTTGTGTGGAGCATCTTTATTTCTGTCAGTGTGAGACTTCTCTGTGTTGCTTCACCTCTGCTTCCCAGCAGTTGTTCCACTTGCAAAATCGCTCCATTATCCCACATTTTCCTGTTTGCTGTAATGAAGACAACTGGATTTTTGATAGTCTATTAAATGGTCTATTAAATAATGTGGTTGCTGGAGGGACCCTGGTAATTCTGTGTGGAGTGGCAGAGTAATAACTCCGTGATTCAGATGCTGCCTGGATTTCCTTTCTATTCCAGCTGTTTGAAATGTTTTCCTGAGAGTTTGCATAAATCTTCCTCCTTCTCAGCTGGCCTGCAGCCAGCATGGATCCACTTGTTCTGCTAGAACCTGGGATATTCAGCAGATGGGGACGCTCCCAGCTGTTGGAATTGTCAGTCCAAGATACAGAAGACAGGACGGCCTGAAGCTAAAAATCATGGGTTTGCTTACAGGATAAAATCTGGAGAATTACAAGATTATTTATCAATCAGGATTAATTCTGTGAAAAAAGGTGTGTATTTACCTTTGTGATGGGAGGTCTCTGATCTTGGTCTGGGAATATCTGTGGGCAGCTCTCTATATTTCTGTTCCAATCCAAAGTGGATCTCCGTATATCAGGTGCCTTAAAAGCCTCCTGAGCACTTGAGTGCTTCTAAGGTTCTATCTCCAGACACAGGAGTGATAAGGTTTGATAAGGCTTTCATCGATCTACAGACTGTGTGACTTGCTCCTGCTGGAGCAGAGCCTGAAAATGTTTCTTGTCTCAAACTCTAATACTTGAAGATCACAACTTAATTTCCCTCGAAGATCCTGATCCCAAAGGCAGGATAATCTTTCTTTTCCCTCTGTTCTTCAGTTTTTTCTCCTCCGCCTCTGAAATATTGCATTTACATTCCAATTTGTGCATTGTTACCCCAAATCCTCCCTGTGAGGCAGCACCCCAGGAAGCCTGTGCAGTGAAGTGCTGGTTCTTTTCCACCCAGTGCCCATTCTCCACCGGCAGATGGACCTTTACTCAGACGGGACTGAAAAGGAGCAGCAGCAGATCCCAACGCCCCTTCCCTTTCCTGTTCCACCCAAGTGCAAACAACCGTGCCTTAAAAACACTTCCAGTGGAATGACAGCAGCCACAAAGGCAACTTTTTGTACAGTGTTTCTGTCGGGGAAGGATTTTATTGGTGTGACCGTGGTTTCTATCACCAACACTTCACCGATTATTGTGTTCTCTGCCCTTTGAACTGAGCAGGGGAGAACTTTGCCGCTTTGGATTCATTTAAAGCTCCGTTGGAGTCTGTCGTTCTGCTCTTTCTGGGCTCAGAGATGCTCAGAAGTCCCCAAATTCTCAGAGTAACGACTTGTTTCATCCCAATTTTGGCTCTCTATCCTCCTGGGAGTTTGAACAACACAACTTTTAAGGTCCCTTCCAACCCAATCCATTCTCTGATTCTTCCGTGATTTTATGGAAGGAGAATGACAGGAGTTCCTTTCCCATGGCTGGATGGTTTGATAGCATTGTTTCCTTTGCCATCAGCTTTTATTCTGTATATATTCTTATATTTTATTCTACATATTCATATATCTCTTAGATTCAGTAGATAAATTGATTCCAGGACAGATAAAACGTTTCTTTTCCAGACAACCTGTCAATGTTTTTACTCATGGGCCTCATTTCTGTGGTTTTCCTTATCCAGGGACTCTGGTGGAGGAGCTGAGACCCTTTGGAGGATCACCTTCCACCCTCCACATCTCTTCATAATCCTGATTTCTTCCTTCATCATAATTTTCCTTGTTATCTGAAAATCAGTGTAAAACTTCTCTGTGGCTTTCTTTCTCTTTCCCTTGCCCCAAGGAATTATTGGATATTTCTCTGAGAGCTCTGTCCATTAAGACTTTGTGCTTTGTGTTGCTGTCTCAACACTTAATTTTAGGGGATTTTGTGGTGGCATCTCTGAATATTCCATTTATTCTGCAGGATCCATTTCTTTAGTACATTCAGAACTTCCTGGTGAATTTAAAACCCAAACTGCTGCAGACTCCAAGGATCAGAGACCTCCAAAAGCATCTCAGTTCTGTCCTGTCCTGGGAGTGCATTAAATTCCTCAGAGTTGTGTCTTGAGAGCACAGAGGCTCAGAAGTGAAAATTTTGGAGTGGTGTCTTCAGAGTTTGAGGCCGGCACTTCTTTTGGTGCTGATTTCAGATAAACTCAGCACTTTCCTCTCCTCCTCAGTGATGTGGCTCACACTGAGCTTTGGCCGAAGCAGTGACATCACCCTTCTGAGGAATTTTCCAATTCATGTTTTGGATTCTGTACTTGCAACAGAAGTGTAGTCAGAGAATGAGGTCTGTGTTAGAGCCTGGAAATTATTTGATTCTGTTGTTATTATCTGATGGAACTTAATTCTTTAAAAACCTTGTCTTTATTTGTATCGGTCACCTGCAATTTGTTTGCAGCGTTATTCCAGTTGGAAATCACATTTCCCTGTGTTATCAACCACCCTATGGATTTGGGCTGCAGGCTCTGGTTCCTCCCCAGATGGATAGCTGGGAAGGAATTATTTGCCATGATTGGATGCAGCTGGTGCAGCTCTCGGAAAGGGTGAAAAACTCTTCTGAAAAACTCTTCAAGATGGTTTTGATAAATTCAAAGTTGGAGAGTTTTTATTTGCTTTCCATTAAAAAGCTATAAAAGAGACGACTGCTCATATGTTGCAGGAGGAATTCCTTTACCCTGTTGAGAGATGGCAGATGGAGAAACAGGAATTTTATGTTGCAGTGATAGCTGGCATGTTGTACATGTTAATGTCCTGCTTCCCATCTTCAACAAATCTCTGAATTTGGGGATGAGACAGTGGGAAGATTAGAACCTGTTTCCTGGTGGGTGTTTGTGGCTGCTTTCTGCTCTTTCTGTGTGTGACTACAATTCCCTGACTCATCCACTGCTCATTTTCCCTCCCACTTTGGAGACACAGGGAAAGATTGGACTCCCAGTTTTGCTCTTTTGTGGCACTTCGTGGTCACTGCTGGTGCTGTCAGGGGCTCCTGTGTCCTCAGGGTGGGGTTTGGGGTCTGTTGTCCGCTCTGTGACCCAGCAGAAGCTGCTGCAGGAGGTTTTGTGCCCTGGTTGCTCTCCAGGCCAAAGGCAGTGGACAGGCTGCACAGAACAGATGTTCTTGTTGCTTTTGCTGACATTCGAAATCTGCCTTTTCTGATGGAACAGATAATTTTTGTGGCAGCCCAAGAGATGAGATCCTTATTTCCCTGAACATCTCCAATGGATATGAAGGCAATATTTTTCTTTCTCTGATTTATGGGTGTGCATTGCCAATGCCAGCAGATGAAATGGATTTTTACTTGACATTGCAGAGACTTGTTACAGATGTACATTTATTTCTCTCTCCTCTGTTCCTCCAGAAGATTTGTATGTCCTGGCAGACACCACAAGCTTTTGTGTTGGGCTGGGAAGAGCACAGGAAAAGTTTATGCTACTGTTTGCACGAGCCACCAGAGCTGTATCAGCTTTCCTTGGGCTTGCCACTTCCTTAGGATTTGCTTCTCTTCTCCGGTCCCTGGGATGGAAATTTTCCTCCTTTCCAGTTTGCATTGCTGATGTCTGGTAGAGCTCTGAATGTTTTGTCACCTCATTTTTAGGTGTGTGGCACCAAACTCTGGCTGAGAGACTCCCCTTAGTTTGTCTTCATTCATTTCTTTGTGCCTGCCTTTCATGCCAGGGGCTTTTTGGCTGTTCCCAAAGTCAGTGCAGGGAGTGAGCCCTTGCCAGGGGACAGCTCTCCCCATTCCCACCCCCACATCGTCTTCCTCTTCCCACTTCTGTGCATTTCAAAAGCACTGAAACACGGTAGATTTATGTCCCAGAGTTCCTTTTTATGGAATGCTGGTGCTTCACTTCTGCACATCCAGCAGGATTTGTCCCTTCAAAGGGATCAGGGTGAGCCCCCAGATGTGAGGTGGCCTTGGGACACCTGAGCCTCATTTCATGTTTGTGGGGGAGCAGAGGGGGCTTGGGACACCCCACTGATTGGCTTTGGGTTCTGCTCAGCTGTAGCAGTCCCTGGGGAGGAGGGATTGGCTCCTTTTTGGTGAAGGTCCAGCAGGACCTGGGGATCCTGAGGGCTGGAGCACCTCCCCTGGGCGGAAAGGCTGAGACACTTGGGGTCGTTCAGCGTGGAGAGGAGAAGGCTCAGGGAAGACCTGAGAGCCCCTTCCAGGGCCTGAAGGGGCTCCAGGAGAGCTGGGGAGGGACTGGGGACAAGGATGGAGGGACAGGACACAGGGAATGGCTTTAGCTGGAAGAGGATAGATTTAGATGGGATATGGGGGAGGAATTGTTCCCTGGGAGGGTGGGATGCCCTGGCACAGGGTGCCCAGCGACGTTGTGGATTCCCCATCCCTGGCAGTGTCCAAGGCCAGGCTGGACGAGGCTTGGAGCAGCCTGGGACAGTGGGAGGTGTCCCTGCCATGGCTGGGCTTGGTCTGGACGACCTTTAAAGTTCCCCTCCAACCCAAACCATTTTCATTTTAGGATTCTTTGCCTTGCTGCAGCCCCAGGACATGATTGTTGGGTGGGCAAACAGGTCAGCTGAGGGTCATCCTGTCCTTCTGCAGGAAATGTCCCCGTTCCCAGGGGGGCGCGGGGGCTGGAGGGGAGTTTTTGGGAGGTGCTGCTGCTCACTCCCTGCTCCTGCAGCTCTCCGGGAATGTGCAGCTTTCCCGGCCATCCACCCGATGGCAGCACAGCGATGGATGTCACACTCCCGGCCTCGCCTCCCACCCCTCGCTCCCACAGAAGCCGCAGTTTTTCCACAATCCAAAAAAAACCCAACCAAAAAAACCCCAAAACCAACCCCCAAAAAAACCCCAAGCAAAAAAACCAAAGAAAATTTTTTTAAAAATCGGCTTTTTTAAACCTCTGATCATGTTGTCCAACATTTTTGTTTAAACTCCTTGTTAAGATATATATATTTATATAAATAATTCCCACAGTTCTGACTTTCGGAAAAACGCTGCAGCACATATAAAACAGAGCTCAGAAAATCCCAGCATGTGGCCAAAATCTCCATTTTCTGAGTGGATGAAACTGGGCTTTCCAGTTCAGACTCGTGCAATTGCAACTGCATTAAGTCATGAAGGAGGGTAATACAATGTACCATCATTTTCAAGTAATTTAATCACGAAAACTAAAAATTTGGAAGCAAACAGATATTTTACTTAATAGAAACCATCTGCACTGTACAGTAGGCAAATTGTATAAAAATGAATAAAACTGTCTCTGGAGGAAAATGACTCAGGCACCAGCTTATATAATGAAGATGTATATGTGCCTTTTAGCATTTGCATTGTCTATTAGAGTAGGTAAATCGCAGTGCTGGTGTAAGGAAACAGCTCCAGATTTTATTACCACCCTGTGACTGATGGCAAAGGCAGCAGGGGAAGTAATTCCTTTAGAGGGGGCTTGCTGCACACCCCAAATGCTTTGGATGGGAAAGCTTTACTGGTGGGGGGATGTTTTAGGCTTTTCCTGGGGAAGGATTTTCCCTCAGTTGGGCTTTTTTGCTTGATTCAGGCCTGGCTCATTTGGGATTGTCCAGGGAGGATTTGCTGCTGGAGTTTTATTTGGAAGAGCTGGATTTTATTTGGGATGAGCTTTAAACCGTTTCTTTAAACTGGTATTTTAAACTGACATTTTAAATTAGTCCTTTAAGTTGGTCCCTTAATCTGGTCCTTTAAACCCTCACTCTGCTGGTTCCAGACCCCAAATTCTTTTGACTGGAAAGCTTTGCTGGTGAGGAGCTCACTGGGATGCTTTGGGAAGGTTGCTTTTCCTGTGGAAGGATTTTCCCTCAGTTGGGCTTTTTTGCTTGATTCAGGCCTGACTCATTTAGGATTTTCAGGGGAGGATTTTCTACTGGAGTTTTCTTTGGGAGAACTGGGTGTATGAGCTTTAAACTGGTCCTTTAAACCGCCACCCAGCTTGTTCCACACCCCAAATGCTCTGGATGGGAAAGCTTTACAGGTGGGGGGGTGTTTTAGGCAGGTTGCTTTTCCTGGGAAAGGATTTTCCCTCAGTTGGGCTTTTTTGCTTGATTCAGGCCTGACTCATTTAGGATTTTCCGGGGAGGATTTTCTACTGGAGTTTTCTTTGGGAGAACTGGGTGTATGAGCTTTAAACTGGTCCTTAAACTGGTCCTTTAAACCCCCACCCAGCTGGTTCCACACCCCAAATGCTCTGGATGGGAAAGCTTTACAGGTGGGGGGGTGTTTTAGGCAGGTTTCTTTTCCTGGGCAAGGATTTTCCCTCAGCTGGGCTTTTTTGTTTGATTCAGGCCCGACTTATTTGGGATTGTCCAGGGAGGATTTGCTACTGGAATTTTATTTGGAAGAGCTGGGAGGATGAGCTTTAAACCAGTCCTTTTAAACTGGTATTTTAAATTTGTCCTTCAAGCTGGTCCCTTAAACTGGTCCTGTAAAGTGGTATTTTAAATTTCTCCTTCAAAGAGGTCCCTTAAACCCCCACGCAGCTTGTTCCACACCCCAAATGCTTTGGATGGGAAAGCTTTACTGGTGGAGGGACATTTTAGGAAGGTTATTTTTCCTGGGAAAGGATTTTCCCTCAGTTGGGCTTTTTTGCTTGATTCAGGCCTGACTCATTTAGGATTTTCCGGGGAGGATTTTCTACTGGAGTTTTCTTTGGGAGAACTGGGTGTATGAGCTTTAAACTGGTCCTTTAAACCGCCACCCAGCTGGTTTCAGACCTCAAATGCTTTGGATGGGAAAGCTTTACAGGTGGGGGGATGTTTTAGGCAGGTTGCTTTTCCTGGGCAAGGATTTTCCCTCAGTTGGGCTTTTTTGCTTGATTCAGGCCCGACTTATTTGGGATTGTCCAGGGAGGATTTGCTACTGGAATTTTATTTGGAAGAGCTGGGAGGATGAGCTTTAAACCAGTCCTACTTATTTGGTATTTTAAATTTGTCCTTCAAGCTGGTCCCTTAAACTGGTCCTTTAAACCCCCACCCAGCTTGTTCCACACCCCAAATGCTCTGGATGGGAAAACTTTACTGGTTGGGGGATGTTTTAGGAAGGTTACTTTTCCTGAGAAAGGATTTTCCCTCAGTTGGGCTTTTTTGCTTGATTCAGGCCCGACTTGTTTGGGATTGTCCAGGGAGGATTTGCT